>OZ038491.1:93212440-93394940 GCA_964036315.1 Acanthosepion esculentum
CAAGAACTGATAATGCATCCTTTTACATACAAGGAGACAAATCATCTTAAATATACATGAATTGTCATATTTTTTTCAGAAACATACTTTCTAATAATTTTTCGAATGAATCTTAAAATCAACGATCAGTTTGAGGAGAACTGATCAAAATAACTACTGACAGTAAATCCACCACATTTATACATGCATACATACGTACATATATATATATGTTCATACATGTGTGGGCGTGTGTATGCCTGGGTGTGTATATGTGTGTGTGTGTGTGTTTGTGTGAATAGAGAGTTCAAAAAATCACATTAATCCTCTCCGTAAATATTTACATATTTTTATTTCGTCATACATATAAACATAATGGCAGTCGCGTGCAGAGTCATATACAAGCACATAATTATTGCAATATATTCAGCCACTTTGTTTCGTATTGGTTGACCAATGTAAGGAAGGCGTTAACGCTGGTATGGCTTATATAAAAAATCATAACCAATTCACCTATCTTAAGCAGGCATAATATTTAAAACATTTATAAAAGTTAAAGAGTTTATAAGAGTTAAACAGAGGTTACAGGGATGTCCAAAATGTATCTATTTTCTGTTGGAAATGTATAGGTCAATTGATATTAAGTTATGAAACACGGCCTGAATAAAATAAATCCTTTTTTGGTGTTCAAATACTTTTTTGGCAACCATGAATTATGCGAGAGCATTGAATCAGAACACTAAAATTCATGTTTTGTGTTTGTATTGTAACAAAAGGAAAGACCAAACATATAGTACCTTACTTGATCATTTTTTCTATTAAATTTCATGCTGGGACTGGCAACGTCATGACCCATTAAACCGTATTTTAACACACACACACAGACACACACACACACACACACTTATATATATATATATATATATATATATATATATATATATATATATATATATATATATATATTTATATATATATGTATATATATATATATAATGTAAACTAAAAAATACACACACACATATATCTGCGTGTATGCGCGCGAGTGCCCGTGTGTGTGCGTGTGTATTTCACATTCAGCGTCAACAGAAATGTAATTTTGAGATTTGTTTTTGTCCGATGAACCCGTTTATCGTTGAAATAGTTGAAAGTAAATTATTTAGTATTGCCCCAGATTCTCTTCCATCTTAATATATGTAATTATATAAACCATTTCCTTATAAGGAAACAGTCGGCCATTAATAACCGAGCAGCTAGTACTAAATTCAGTTCAAAATGTTAAAAATATTTCTCTTATATAAATTTCACGACCATACATTTCTCAAGTCCAGTAACTGTCATCGCTCTTTCTAGTGTTAATGGCGGCTTTCACCCAAACATTTGATTTGAAATAGTATCGAACGCTAACATCTTCATCCTCTTAATATTTTGTGTTAAAGTTGCATATGCTATCGATTTATTCTTTGTTGCTGTAGAAAGTCCTCACAAGATATGGTTGCTGTTATTTGGCACTGTTATTTGCTTCTGATTCTGTAGTGCAAGTTCAGATGTTTCGAACAAGTATAGTTCCCGCTAAGTCCTACAGGTTTAATTCGCTCGAAGCCATTTTTAAAAACGTTGTTTTCTATTAGTAGATTCCTTTGGGATGTGGTATAGAATTAAATCGGTCATCCTGGTGTAGGTCCATCCAGGGTCGAACCTAGACTTTCGTAAACATGAAGAGGATGTGTGACGTGCTGTCAGGAGCGCTTGACTCGCCCAGCCGCATCCACCACACGCACTCCTCTGTGACTCTTGTTCACAACAGTTCAGGAGTAGGCTGTGCCTCTGCTGCCATCTCTCTCACCGACACTAGAGGCCGAGAAAGAGAATAACGAGAGAGGATGTTGATACTGCTGTTCGGATGCGGGCGGGCGGCGCCGACGATGACGATATGGAATGCTTAAATGACCAGTGTACATATATCTCAGTCTAGGAAAAGATTAAATGGATTGGAGTTTTCATTTCCTCCTTGTAGTTTTGCTGATAATATTTGAAATTTGTTGGTATCATGGTTCTTGCCAGTCCTGTATGACTTTGCTGACTGATGAAGTTCCTCTATCAGATTTATACATTCAGCTGAGACAGAGCTTGGAAACGGTTTTGAAGAGTATATTCTCATTGAACGGTGAGAGACTAGTTAGCAGAAATGTCATTAGAACATTTCAGGTTCGATGCCAAATGACGCTTTATTCTTCTTTAGTATTTTTACCTATCCTGAACTACTCACCACTTGGTTTGTTGTGGCTTATTCTTGCACATGGATGTTTGTAATTTTTGGATGTGTAGTGGTGTATATTCTCTTTCCGAGAACATCTTCAGCTTCGTGTGGTCAGGGTGTAAGTGTGACACGAAATGATTTTAAAACAACATATTTCTACTTTTGTTTTACTTTCGCTTGTATTAAGTTATCGTCTTTTTTGCCCGTCACCACATTTCCACACCTCGACCATGAAGTTAGTTTGGTTTACTTTTATTTCCAATGCCATTACCAATTATTTCTCTGCATGAATTCATGGGATGAGAAGTCATTCTTATTTACACTGTTTATATCCGGACAGTTGTCCTCGTCTTTGTTGTTTGAGTACACAGATCGATATACACCCAAGGAAGACCGGAGGGAACAACCGCGGAAATGTGATAAAAACAACAAAGATGAGGACAGTAGTCCGAATATAAACCGTAATATTCTCTCTCTTAATTGCTTAGTATATCCTCATGAATTTTTTCCTCATGTGTTCGTTTCAAGAACGAAATAATCAGAAGAAGAAATATGGAAGAGAGAATACTAAACATTTGACAAATAAAATATAAAAAAATAGTATAATAAATTACCGATATCTATCGATCTATCTATCTACATATGTATCATATTATTGAGTTCTTTTATTCCCTAAATATGGCATACCTTTCAAACTGTATTATTATGTAAGTAAACGACCACCAAAGTCATTAAATGATACTGATGAGAGTAAAGCTGCAGACTGAATTAAAGAACCCCAGTGGAAAAGAGGTAACAGTTCCGACTGCGGAGTCAGCGGCTATTAGAAGGCCTCGAATTTGAATTCAAAGACGGATCCAAATTTTAAAATAACAATAATTTCTCGCGCAATTCAGATAACTAATATACATTATAACTTGCAAGCGTTGCTACGAGCAATACATTGGTCAAATCGGCCGAACACTCCGATCGTGACATCATTCGCCAACATGATCCCCCACATTAGGAAAATACCCCCTAGCCAACGCATCTGCCAAACTTCCCATTCTACAAAAACAGCGAACAAAAGAACATTAAGAAAGAAACATTTTTATCATAAAATTTAATCAAACACTCCCTTCATTACATAAACTAGAGGTACGTCCATAAAATAGATAAATCTCACATTTTCCTTAGCATGAGCGACTTATAATCCAGTTACGCCACGTGATTTCTTTCTTTTATTCCGAACTTAAGGGTCTGCGTATGTTAATCAAATAAATATTTCAAAACTTTTTGAAAATCTAAAAACGAAACTGGTTAAAGTAAAAGAATTTTTCGCAAAACGCACAAGTAAAACAATTTTAATAATTAAGTAATTAATTTAATAATTCTCTGTAAAGATATATGTATTATAAATATTACATATAAAATATATAAAGGCATTAGGTGTTTTTCCAAATATCATTATTTTCTCTTTCTCTCTCTATCTATTTATCCATATATATATATATATATATATATATATATATATATATATATATATATATATATATATATGTATATATATATTGTTATTTGTGATGTAACTTTCTAAAGGTATTTGTAAGTGTGTATGCGTTTGTTTCATCAGAATTGCAATTCTATTGCTGCATGTAACCTAACTTATTTAACCGCCTTCGCTAAGTCCGATTTGATCAGTATCTTTCTGTAGAGAGATATCTACTCAAGTGCTGCAAAAGGCCGTCATGCCTGCCCGCTGAGTTCAACGTGACAAGCACCGGTAAGTAATCACTTGCTTTAATTCTCTTCAGTTATTTTTTCCTTTCAACAGAAAACCAACTAATACCAACCACACAACGCAGCCAGTTGCCAATGACTGTCTGTGCTTGTCACGCAATCAGGAATTGTTGTTATGTATATTTGTGGTCAAGTAAATTCAGTTCGCGTCTAGGAGTTTTGAATGCAATTTTCTAATTATTATTTTTCTTTTATTTTAAACATATTTTTAAATGCTATGATTTGCATTCGAACATTCAATAATCTATTAAACAATTTTGCTTTCCATTATTCTTTTTTCTCTGCTCTAATCGAGACTACCTTTTTTCTTTTGTGTTCGTGTGTGTGTATTTTTCTAGTTTTATCAATTCTATTAGAATTTCTATTATTCTTTCATAATTTAATTAATGTCGCTAAAACATTTTTTTTTATTTCCCCTCACCCTAATAAGTATATTTTTCCAGACTTTGGTTTTAATTTAAATAATTCGTTTCTATTATTTGCTTTAGTTTATTTTTTTATTATTCCATTCTAGACGTTCGACATTTTAAAATGCTTTCTTTGCTACTTCCTTAAATTCTGTTTATTTCTTTCGTTCCTAGGTCACATTTTTATTTCTCTATAGAAGCGCCAAATTCGTTTTGATAATTTCTTATTCACTGTTATTTTCATATTATTCTTTCTTTTGTTCTTATTTTCTTTCTTGAAAATGTAATCAATCATGGTGGTTCTCGATTTTCTTCATCCGCCTCGAGGCATGCAAACTAAATCTGTATCAAATTAAATGTTCTTATGAACATAAAAATCAGAGACTGGAAATTTCGAAACCCGCTTTTTACGCTGCAAAATAAGTTGAATCTGCAACTTCAGTTACTTATTACAGACACATACTTTTTTTACTAGCATTCGTCTTTCAAACGCGTAGTTCAGTCATAAATTTACTCCTAAATCATAGAGAGTCTTTTCCCAGATAATACCTCCCCAATGTAGCAATGGGGTTTGAATAAGTAGAATCGACTTAATGCAGCAGACATTGAATAAGGATTTCTTTCCTTTATCACACACATTCAATTAGAGTACCACTTTGTACACAACAGTGTTGTATTTCTCATAATGGCGTAATAAACAAATACACAATACTACTGATTGCCTAATAAAACATTATAATTACATATTGAGAGTGATATACATACAAAATTACTTCCCAATTACACTGAGATACATACACTGTTACACATATATGCATTATTTGACATTCATTCCTTCTCTTACTTATGCAAGAATATTCTATATTAAATTATTAAAAAAAAAAATAATGCACATAACTATTAAAGGTCCGACAAGAAAATCATATCAAAATATATAGGTGAATTATATATATATATATATATATATATATATATATATATATATATATATATATATATATATATATATGTGTGTGCGTGTGTGTTATAATAAAAAGAAAAAAAATGTCCGGTGGTCTTATTGATTTTTTTTAAATTTTTACAAAACAAGAAACCATATTTTAAATCAGTTAATTTATGCCAAGAAACCATATTTTAAATCAGTTAATTTATAATATATATATTGAACAACAAAAATATAAAAATATTAAAATCACAGTGGGTTGTATATTAATATTATTTCGTTATTATTATTATTTCAGTTAGATTCCTCGACTAGTTTCTGCAACATGGCCATCATCAGGGTAAAGACTTCTGCTTGCTGGTAGCAGTGAACTACAGAAATCAATGTCTTGATTGAGAAAATGTACTTTTGTCTGTAGATTTCATTTTATTTTTATTTTTTTAACATGAACTTTGGTCAGACCTTGTTTTGGTCAGTTTCTTTTAAGTTGTTATTTCATATAAGGGCTGGATGGATTCATGCTTCTCTGAATTCCCTTGGTCATTTTGACAGATTTATTGGTTCCTGGAAAGGGGATGTGTCTCTGTTAAATGTGTGTGTTATTTGGTTGTTAGGGAGTCAGTGATTATGATGAGTGTAAGCCTGTATATTAATATGGGTGTGTGTTATCATTTGGCTCATTAGGGAATGAGTATGATGTGTGTAAGTGTGTATATTCGTGTGAGTGTGTGTATAAGTGTGAGGCCTCAACACCTCCGTAAGCATGTCTATCTTGTGTGGGTCAGAAATATGGGTAGGTCCTGATTTGTGGGGTTATATATTAATATTATGTATATTGTAAAATTTGTGATTAAGCCCGTCTGGATAGTGCGTTTTTAAAAGTTGTATCCACTTATTTTCATGGAACTCTAAAACCTTTCTAATGTTATCTGCTCTGGACTTTTCTATTCTCTCAATTATACTGAATTTGGCATGGGTTAAGAAATCTTGTTTTTCTAGGCGGAAATGTTCTACAGGTAATAAATTTCCATGGGGAGTGGACTTAATTCGATTGCGATAATTATTAATTCTTTAGTGAAAGGGCTATTCAGATTTTTCTACATATTGTTTCTGGCATAGTGTGCATTCTAGGAGGTAAATTATGTTATGACTTCTACAGTTAGAGCCGTGGTAGATTTTGAAATAGATTTAGTGACTGAGCTAGTAAATGAATTTGTGAGTCTAATGTGGTTGCAGCATAAGTTCCTTTTGTTGTTACATGGTTGTGAAAATCCTGTTGTTTTTGTTTTTGGTTTATTACGGATTACCTTGTCCCCTGAAATGTGGTTACTACCTATGATTTCTTTTAGGTTCTTAGGTCTGCGATAACCTTGAACTCCAAGTTCCTCAAACAATTCTTTTAGGTATGGTTTGAGATGTAGTATTTCCCAGCAACTTCTGTTTATTTAGGATAGTGGAGGCAGAGTGGGGTTGAAAGTCGTTACTAGAGGGATGCTGCTGGGTTTATTTTTAATCTTGTACATTAGGGTGTCTTCTCGAAATGTGGAAATTGCTTTATTTGTTCCCTGATTAGGTGTTGTTTATAGTCACGTGTTGTGAAATGATGCTCCAGATTTTGAATATGTTTATTTAGTTCCTCATTGTTGGAACATATCTTTCTGAGTCTAAGTGCTTGTGAATAGGGAAGGTTCTCTTTGAGGTGTTTAGGATGGGAAGACTGAAAGTGTAGATAGTCGTGGATGTCGGGGATTTTAGTGTGTAGTGTCGTTTGTATTTTCCTGTTTCATCTATATAAGTTCGGGTGTCTAAAAATGTTACGGATCTTGTGGACTTTTCATAGTCAAACTTAATTGTGTCGTGCACTGTGTTTAGGGTCATGAGGAATTGGATGAGTTTGTCGTTACTGCCCGTATATACAAAGAATATATCATCGATATATCTTGCATAGAATACGCAGTCGCTACCGATGAGGGGATAAATATGGGTCACCTCAAATTTTCCCATGAATATTGTAGCATATAATGGAGCTGCAATGGTGCCCATGGCAGAGCTTCTTACTTTCAGGTAGTGTGCTCCATTGAAGTTGAAAGTATTCAATGATAGAATATGCTCCATATTTATGATAACTTCTGTGGGGGTGTTTTTTTCTTCTTTTAGTAAGTGCTTCCTGAAGGGCGGTTAGCTCTTCGATGTGTTTAATGTTTGAATAGAGTGATCTTAAGTTCATAGTCACTAGAATAGCATTCTCTGGTATTCTATATGATTAATTTTGTTTAGTAGTTTGTTGTATCCCTGATGTAGGATTTTGCTTCCTTAGCTAGTGGTTGTATGTAATGGTCTACGTATTTGGAAATTTTGGTCGATTGGCAGTTGGAGGATGAAATGACCGGGCTTCCTGGGTTGTTGTTTTTGTGTATTTTAGGAAAGAGATAGAAGCAAGCAGTTGTGATGTTTGTGGGTGTAAGTGTTGTGCATGATTCCTTTTCGATTAGATTGTTGCAAAGCATTATGTTTAGTGAGCTAGTTAATTCTTTCTGGTATTCGGGAAGAGGATCTGTAGGTAAGCTTTTGTAGGTTTCTTTGTCGGCTAGCTGACTTTTGGCATCTTTATTTTATTCTTTGGTTCCCTAGATCACTGTGGCACCCCCTTTGTCAGCCTATGTTATGATTAGGTGATCTCTATGTGTCAGCGTGTCAAGGGCTATACGTTCCCCTTCTGTAATATTGTTACGTGGCAGCTTACGTGCTGTTGTATTCTTTATGTTATTTACTACTGCCATTTCAAATGTCTGTATAGTAATGTCTGTGTTTTGTGGGGTGAATGCAGTGTCCTTCTCTTTTAATGTATCAAGTATGGAAGGTGTGTTATCATTGTACCCGTAGTGGGCTTTTAGCCGTATTCTTCTGCAGAAGAATTTCAGGTCCATTGCCAAGGTGTCTTTATCAAACCTTGAGGGACTAGGGTAAAAGTCTGAATGTGTTGTGTGAAATTTATTGTTACTTAAATGTATAACTCGTCTGTATGGGTCAAGTTTATGTTTGCAAGCATGGTGAAGTTCTTTCGTAAAAGCTCGAAAGCTTGCATCTTGTCTCCTGTTAGGGATGCTATACCCCCATCTAAGTGTCCTGGTTGGGGGCTTATCCCGTTTTTTTTAAGGTTGAGTGTTTTTGCTGTTGATTGTCTACTAGGGGCTACTCTGGGTGGTTTGGGATGTCTAATTGGGTTATACGTTCTGTAGAAGGGATGCTGTGTTTTGGTTTTTGCATGTTTGTACGGTACACTAAGGATGTCCGCGTAATTTAGGTTTTGTGTGTGTGTATGTTTCGAGGTTCTACCTATCGTTGACGATGGCGGTGTTGTTAATGGTGCTTGTGGTGCTGGTGGTTGTCTGTTGGTGTATTTATTTGGTCTGTTTTGTTTTTGCATTTGTTGTGTGGACGTCAGTGTGGTTGCGATGTTTTGTTGTTTTCTTTTGTGGTATGGTCGTTTTTCTTTTTTCTGAGTTTGGCTTGATTTCTCTTTTGTTCTTCTCTCTTGAGGAAATATTCTATTTTAGTTTTCTTTATTTTTCAGATTTTCTTTTTCGTGGTTCTCTCACTATTTGGTCTGTGTGAGCTTTTATGACATTCTTTATGTTAGTATATTCTTGCGTGTCCGTTTGTTTCTTTATTTGCTCATCGAGCAGGTTGATTTCCGCTGTTGTTGCCGTTATGCTTTCCTGGCAGAACTCTATGGAATCCTGCATGGGTTCCCTGGAGAAGTCTTGTAATTTACGGTACCATGATGCTAGAAACGCATCATTATGGTTACCTATTGATGGTTCCAAATCGATCCTGAAATTGGTCGGTATTAATTGATCCTTCAAGCATATCCTTATATATTCCCTGTGTGATTCATACCTGGCAAATTTGTTGGGTGTTCTATTTATACGGATAGCCAATAATTCGGTGTTTATCGGTTCTGTTGGTGTTATATCCTCGGCTTTTTGTTCAGTTCCCTGACTATTATCCATATTTTGAACAATAAAAAATATTAAAAAATTAAAATTAAATTAAAACATATATATATGTATATGCCCTCATTTTACATGAAATTAGCATTGGTGCAAGTATATATATATATATATATATATATATATATATATATATATATATATATATATATATATATATTTGTGTGTGTTTGTGCGTGCGCACGCGCGTGTTTATATGTGCGTGTGTGTTTGTTTTGAGGAAGTTTACCTGACGAATTTCTAACTTATATATTTTCTTATCGGTTATTTTATATGCTAATGAAAGCTTCTTCGTCATCTGTGTTCCCCGTACATTCAGGACATATGGCGATCATAGCTCACAAGAATTTTCTATCGCGTGTGCGCTTTTTCTCTATTTATTAAGTCTGTCACCCCACTGCGTTCCGCCATCGTTTCATATAAGCTCATGAGGGTGCTCGCTGCCTTCCCCATCCCCCCTCTCTCTCTCTTGCTATCGATATGCCCTAGAGGATTTAAATTTTTCCAAGCCCTCCTTCCTCATTATGTACCCGTAGAATTTCAGCAACCTTTCACTAATTTTGAATATAAATGTCCATTCTATTGCCATTTTCTCCGTTCATGGAATTCTTGTATCTTTCTGTAGAATCATATTTTTGTTGCCTTTCATTTTTCCTCGTCCGTGGGGAGATTGTCCTACATTCACTTACATATAAGAGGAATGATATCATATAGCAAACAACACACTTTTCTTTGTTTCTAACGAATATTTTTCCGTTCCTCTGCACCTTTCGGATATTTTAATCTTCTTTTGAAAAGCTTCCCAGATATCTGAACTTCTGCTCTTGCTTGATATTTATATCACCAATCTATTTCTGTTTTCTTGCAGTTGAATGTTAGTCCTTTTTATCGTTTTCTTCTACTACCTTGTCTAATACATCGTGTAGTTTCCTCCCTGAGTCGGCCGTCAACACAGTTTCATCTGTTTATCTTATTGTGTTAATTTTAGGGTCAGAGATAATGAATAGTAGTGTCTCCAGAAGCATTACATCTCCAGAAACATTATATCTCCGAATAAAAATATAGTTTTCCTCTGCTAGAAATAAAATCAGGTATAATTATTAAATTACCCTTCCTTGTAAGATTAGTACAATATCATTGATTATCATTCCCCTTTTTAACCGATCACAGTCGCGATAACAGAATCATTGTGATCTCCACGAACCTTTTATTAGCTGCATAGCAAGTGCTTCGCCAGTTATTCATACGGTTTTGATTTCAGAGTTGTCCTTCTCCTAGACTAATTAATACCCAGGCTGAAGAGC
This sequence comes from Acanthosepion esculentum, assembly GCA_964036315.1. NCBI lineage: Eukaryota > Metazoa > Mollusca > Cephalopoda > Sepiida > Sepiidae > Acanthosepion > Acanthosepion esculentum. Next base: position 93,223,126 of record OZ038491.1, read on the forward strand.
CTTTACCGCCCTACTATTTAACCCATACGTGCGAGGATTCATACATTTCCTAAGAGTAATTGTGCGAAAGTGAATGTAATGACAGTCGATTGGAATGTAAAGTAGGATTTAAAAATTCTTGTTCAGAGTTGATATCTATTCCACCATCCGCCACTAATACCCCGTTAGTCATTGGAGAATGGGTACTTACAGTTTGAATGTAATTCACCCACCTGGCAAATCCAACAATTGTACACGGCAAATGTTTACAAACAAATTATATTAAATCTCGTTAAGTGAATAATAATAAAGTTGAATATATTTTGTAACACGCTTCTTCCGAAATAAGTAAATTCAGTTTCGCTATTATTCATTTAATGAAGTTCTAATGTAATTATATATTCTTGATTTATTGTTTATTGCTATGTTTATGGGGAAATGGCATCAACATAAGTATTGATTAAAAATAATTGATAATTATTCCAATAATTTTCATGCGAAATCTGCAAAGATTTAACTAAAGACATTCTCTGACAAAAACACACCAGAGTTAGAGGTGAGGGGCATTATATATAGAATAAATCACAGTCTCATTCCATGACAAGGCGAGTATTTGTATATTTCCAAAACAGCATTCTAAAGTAAATCATAGTCTCTGGTTGACCCATTAGCAACAAAATGCGCCATCCAGGGCAACAAAGAAGATATACGATTATTTATTCGGGAAGTCCAGTGGGTTGTACGCGTTGAATATATGGAGGATATGGGATTTGAGTGTTCTGAGGCACCAGACTAACCGACATACAATTTGTGCTTCGAAATTTATTTAGGCTTAAGAGTTTTCTTTTCAATCTTATCTCTCAAGTTTTGTTCTCGCGTGCGTTCATGCAATATAAATGTTAATTATGTTTTTATTGAGTCTCTGTCACACGAAGCCGGTAAAGCAACTAATGTGACATCGCTGCGTGGTTACTGTTGTATAATGTAGAACCATGCAAAGAAAAGATATACAGCATTTCATGCATAGTGAAACGTACTGATAGTGGAAGGTAAATCGCATAAAACTCCAAATAAGTTTAAAGGAACCTATCGTAAAACGGTAGGAAGTAAAATATTTTTTATATCTACATAATTCATGAAAGGATTTAAAATTTAACACTGCATGCAGAAGTTGTTATCGGGACCAAACTAGTTAACAATTAACACGGACTAATCAGTTCGATCATCTGTGGATACCCAGTAAAAATCGACATTAGATAACATGGCATAATCTAGGAGGTGTGTATCGTGTCTATCACAATGGCACGTGAAATTGGAAGGGGCGAGCCAAGTTCAAATTTCGCCTTAGCTTTTTGCATTCATTCTCACATAAATACCATTTGGAGAGCAGACTATCATCTATTCTTCCCCGTGCTCTGGGGTTAAATAGGAGCGTCAACTGAGAGAAAGAGATTAAAAAAGGAGAAACACACTGAATTCAAAATCCTGGAGAAACGAAAGGGAAGGTACACAAATATATTTCTTACGAATGCATAAGAATTGACTGGTAATAAAGAAAAGCAAACTGTGCAGTGGCATTATCATCAACGTGAAGGGATATATTATAAAAATAACCTGACTATAACTGGAAATCTACTTATACATCTTCTAAAAGTCTGTTCAGTTCCCCATGCAATCAGTCATTATGCAATCTACAAATAAGTCTATCAATGAGACTTATTGTATTTTGCTATTAACTTAGTAAGCAATTTACAAATTTGGTACATTTGATTGGTTGAATGAATAGCAATCGATTTGCTTATTGTTGGGAAGTCAAAGTGAGTACAAAATAATTAACACGTCAATGGGGATTAATGATATGGTTCAGAACTTACACTTCAAAATAAGTCTTTTTGTGCTAAAATTCTTTCAACACAAGACTCTGAATGGAGTTCATCTGTACATATCCAATAGAAAGAGTGATAGTGCAGCAACTGGCCTGAAAAGCCACGTCTGTGGGAAAGGTGTTGCAATGTTGAATAAATCATTAACCACACAAGTATGTAAACAGTTTAAATATATGAAAGTTACAAAATTAGCTTTGTGAAGTTAGAGTTCAGTTATGGCTATATATTTTATTTATGGTTGAATGTGCGTCTTAGGAGAATAAAACACGACAGAAGAAATTGGTTCCTTCCTGGCATGATAGCATCAGACAACTATTAGCCAGCATCTTTGAATATACTGAATGTGAGTTACACATTAGCTTTGGAGAAGCTGAGACCCAAAATAGGTTCAATGCAGAGAGCGTGGTTCTCTAGCCCCGACGACTGGAGACAATTAAAATATTATTGGCGAAGATTAATATTTTCCATTATGTAAAATATGGAAAGTTACAATGCGATTATTGCCCCACTGTGATGTGAGGGCGAGTTCCTAGGAGAGATCATTAGCAAGACTCTCGTCATCTTGGTTTTCGGAAGTGCGTCCATGAACATTTATATCATCTACGCATATATAATTACCTATAGACTGTGAAAGGTCTTAGGCAGGATGTTAAGGAAGACAAAAAGAGGGATGGTCAAGGCGAGCATCTCGGGGTACACCTGCATGCGTACAAGCTTCCGAATCCTGGAGTTTCACAAAACACTTTATGGATCTGTATGCGAGAAAGGACTTGATAGTTCAAATGAATCAGGTTATGCAAAGATAGAAAATATGAAACAGTCTCTTGTCTAATATGTTGAGACTTCTAAGGCAATCCCTCTGGTAGAAAAGCTGACATGGAATGCTTCAATGATTGGCTCGATAACGATAGTCAAAACAGCAGCAGTGGACCTAGACGAGCGGAATATATACTGTTTGTCCCTCATGTGATTTTTTAAAACTGAAAGTTGACAATGGATCCTCATTTTTCATTATTCAATTTATCTTTCTTTTTTTGATATGTAAATCTATTTTTCTATACAGGTAACAAATCAATTTAAAAATTAAAATTTATTATTCCTCTTTAAAATTATTACATATGTTGGAATGTTGTGCTCAATTCTGAATCAAAATTCAGTTTTGCAGGTTTTCCTAAATAAACACGAAATTCATTATAAACGATATACTAAAAAATGTTAAAAAACGTGTTAAACTAATTCGAAAACGAAAGTTCAGAATTCTAAGAAGTGTTCCTTCCGTTCAAGCCTCGTTCTGACTTAGTTGTTTGATTCATAATTCTGAGTGGTATCATAGATGAATATTTTATGCGTGTGTGCCATATTTTACTTCTTTAGTCAATGTTTGCACAGCATAATTGATCTGAGGCAATAGATTTTATTAAAATTCCTTATAATTATTTATGCCGAAATTAATTATTCTTTTATTTATTATCACTTTTATATCTGATATATCTTAATAAATAGTCCATCTTTCATGTACCTATAAATATGGAAACTTGTTTTAATACTCGCCGACGTATTTCGTCATTCTAATTTATCAAAGCAAGTGAGGATGAAAAAAAGCGAAAGGTTGATATAGTCTGTAAGGACAAAGAACTATTTCCAATTGAGTTTTTTCATCCAGTTCTCTCAACTTCAGAATTATTATGATAAATTTAACAATATATATATATACATATATAATAAACTGGAAAAGATTTTGGGACGCGTTTCCTCCGTTAGGATTTCATTGGACTGGGCTTCTTTGACATTGCCACATCTACACATGTGCATGAGACGCCGGAATTTTCAAAATATTTTTGAAAGAATTTTTTTCAGTCTAGCCAAATTCTGCATTCTTTTTCTTTGTGTAACACTTGTCCCTGACTATCGCTCAATATGTGCGCATGTGTAGGCGGGCAACGTAAACAAAGCCCAGGACAATGAAATATTTTTCTAAATACTGTTTGTTGATACATGTTTATACAAAATCATATATATATATATATATATATATATTATTTTAAATTTGTGATCAGTCTCGTTATTCAACGTATCTGGTGTATTAATCTGTAACATGTATTGTTTGCGTTTATATAATCATTTATTTAAATTACTTGTAGTTTGAACCATGCATTTTTTGTCAATTATTATAGGCATTTTTTTAGCTTATTGTTTACTTTAATATTGTTTAAGTCTTTTATTGTATGTAGGATTAAAAAATTCTATGTTGAACTTAGATGGATTCTTTTCGATTGTAGATGTGACAGAGTCAGTAGGCAGGATAATATTTTTTTTGATTTAATGTATTTTTCAGGCGTGTTTGTTCTTTAGTTTGGAATATTTTATGGGCCTCTTGGTTTGTAGTGAATATAAAATAATTATGCTTCTGTAGAAGTCTGAAAGTATTTCAGTTCATTTCTTCTCTTCCTATAAATACTCTGACCTGCATATTTTTAGAGCTGTCAGTTACAATCTGAGGATAATGCCAAATTTTACTTTGTTGATTTTATTATGAGAATTGATATTTATTAGGTCGGTTTTGTTGGTTGATATCCGGTGGACACTAAATTTTAAACTATTGTAAACGCGGTATAGCCTGATATCGAGAAAGAAAAGAAATCTAAATCCCATTTAACCTTCGTTTATACGCATTTATAGTCGCACCAACAAAATAAATACAGCCGATGAAGTCTTGAAGAACGAAACGTGCCACAAATAAACTGTTTACACTTTGTTACAATTTCTTCAATACTGTTCTTGATATATAAAAATATATACATTTATCACACACACACACACATATATATATATATGTGTGTGTGTTGTTGTTGTTGTTGATGTTTGTGTGACTTTTACATCTGCAGCAAGAATGAATTAATTAAGTTTGTTTAAAATGTTTATAATTTCGAAAACGCCTTTCTGTTTACGATTTATTGAAATGCCCAGAGGACGTATATATATTGTAAATCCAGGGCCTGATCGATGAGAAGTAAAATGTATAAACATATGTCAGGAATGAAATTCAACTTTCCCCAGGGTTCAAAACATAACAACGATGATAATAAATAACAAGCTATCCATAGAATCCATTAGAAATATGCCTTATAATTTGCCATAAATGATAGATTATATCACTTCTGTGAAACTGAAAATCTTAAGCAGTGTTATATAATATCAAGCAAATATATTGTCTTTTGGTATTATGAAAATATAGAGAACATGCAAATAATAAAATAGGTTTCCTACGATTAATCCTCTAAATCTTACGTTGGTTTTTGCCGATTTCAATTAAAAAAAAAAAAACTGAGAATGAATTTTTCTAAAGTAAACAATAAACATCCTTCCAGATAACGAATGTTTTTTCCGCAAAACCTTCACACTGAAGATGTCTCCAGCAGCTATAAAAATTAGAGTAGCAATTGTCACTTTCCCTTTAATTATTGACTTGCAAATGATGCATACATGCACGTGTGCTAATTTGCTCTCTCTTTTGGATTGTGGAAAAAAAGAAAATTCCAAATGTCAGTGTCTTTAACTGAAGAATGTTACACAGGAGAATATTTAATACGATCAACAAAATTTGAGTTGATGCTCTAAATCCAACTGAGTTTATCAATCAGCTAATCGAATCCTGATTGATGGAACTGTATGCTTTTATAAAGATCTACTTAATGCGCTGGAGGGATATATAGATATATATTAGAGAATATTTGTTTTACTAGCTTGCTAAATATTAAACCCCGGCGACACGTCAATAAGCGAATCGCGTCTTCTTATTTTTTGCTCAAAATTATAGTTTTCTCAACAAATGTACATAAGTGGATTAAATAATCAATTGTCTGACACTAAGCTTACTTTTGGTAATGAATATTCATTGTACAATCTTTGATCTAAGTGGGTAATATTCAAACAGGACTTAAGTGCATTGACAAGAAAATAGATTACGTTTAAAAATAAATAATGCGTCGAAAGATAAATGTGTTTCTAAAATAAATGTCTTTGCATTAACCTGTATTGATTTTTTTACACTAGTTCATCGTTTAAAAGGGCCGGGGCCACTCGCGTAGATGGTTACGTTAAGAGGTAAGTTCATAATGGTAGGAAACGGAGATATCGGTTAACTCTAGACTTGAACAGGTTGGAGATTGTAGTGATCAGGGAAACATTCTCTTGAGTGTCGTTTCCACATAGCAGTGGTTCGAGTGAAACTGTCTTCTTATCGATGGAATACGCAGGGAATATAGGTGGTTTACTACAATATAACTGTTATTGCTGGCCCTAGGCGTGAAGATTAGAACTGGCTGAAACAAGGAATACAGTTTGTCCGAGCACGTTCTGTGGTAGTAGCGATATAGCAGCAAGGATTCTGTGAAACTTTTGAACTCTATCAAGACTGAAAAGTGAGGATTGGGTTGCTCCCGCCCAAATATAACAGTACTTTCATTTTCGGCTTGATCTGGCCCTTGCAAATGAAGAGGATAGAATGAGGGTCAGGTATTTACTGGACCGGTACAGATATCAGATCATTTTTCCTGCATCAGAGCAGTGGTTTTTGGGAAAAGGCTGTTCGAGTGAAACCGACTTGTCATCGATGGAATACGGAGATGTGGGTGGTTTGTAAGATTTAAGTGACATGGTCGTTCCTCGTCTTGAAGATTAGACCTGGCGGAACTAAGAAATATATCGAGTTCAAAGGATATTGACAAAGACCCTCCATTACAAATATAGGCAGCATATAACCAAGATGAATATGTGTTGTTATTTACAAGGCATAACTTATGTATTCAAAATCTACAAATATATGGCACCAGTAATGATAGGCTCCACTAATCAATAGTAATGATTAATCAGTCTCCCTCGTTAATCATTAACCTTACGGCGAGTTGGCGACGACAGGGTTTTCTTTAATTAACTTGGACACATTTCAAATTCCTAGACATCATTTTTCAATGATTGAAAAAATTTCTAAATTTCGATATCGTTATTCCAAGAGATGTGAGAAATATCAAAAGACAACTGGAAATCCGTATATGCATAAGAGAATGAACGACTTTTCAACGACAATAACAAGGAGTTATATCAACTTTTTCTATGCAACAATAGACCCACGAAAACTGATTAGTTTTAAATTCATTCTTAACCTCTAATTATTAATAACCAGAAAAAAACATATTTTCTAGTTTTATACTCTGCCAAATTTCCAAATGGTCACTGTGCAAGAGGTTAGCATCAGTTCAAAATAAATGGGAAAATGTATTTGAAGTGGTACCTGATTAGTGCTACCACTAATTAACATATGTGTATGAGTAGACATTATGTGGAGGCTCTCTACATATAGTAGCAATTGTACTTGTAATGCACTCGGATGCCCACATAAAATCGACCTTGTGTCACACCTTGTCGCCGTAGAGAAGAGGAAATACCATGGTAGTTGTAATATAGCCAGTGGTAGAGCAGTTTTTTGTATGACTGACCAATAAAGGAATTCGCTCCTCTGCCAGTAGTATTAGCTGAAGCCCCAGGGAGCCACCCCCGTCAGTCAGTACCTCTTTCTCGGGAGGGGCTGGATTTATTGCTGGGCGCCTGAGGTGTCCCAAAAATGAGCAAGTGCCGAGGGGCTTTGAGGATTTTCCCACGGTTATGTCTTGTGTCACATTTCGTTGTGTCGGTGTTGTACATCTAAGTGCTATAGGGCTTGAACTGTAGAAGTAATATTGACTGCATACAACTGCAATTCCTACTTGGAATATCATAACAATATGGCGTCACCGGTAAAAGCTTTGTTGCATGTAGAAGTCACAGACTTTATTGAAATTTTAATAACGTGCTTCGCAGCTCTAGCTAGACCAAAGTAACTACAACATAGCAAAATAACCGGAGGTGAAAATGAAATCATAGATTTTTTTTCTAGCAACAACCGCTTAATGATCTGTTAGGAATATCTCGTTGATGACTTACAAACAGAGTTGCAGGAATTTAAATTTAACCATATCAAAGAGATTATTCTAAGGAATATTAATATTTGGCACGGAATATTTCTTGTCATTAAAACACAAATACGAGGAACCTATTATGAAATTTCTGCACTGGCTACTGTGCTGACTATACAATAGGCGTAAACCAGAAGGTTTGTTCGAATTCGTATTCTATCCCAAACACTTTAAATATGCTACATTCGTTAGAATATGGCATGCTTTACAAACATTGAGCTTAAATGCACATAGTATCATATTCAAATTGATGATAAGTTTAAGGAATCACCATTATTAACTCTCCAATTGGAATACTTAGATGGAATCGGGTGCCTTATGGCAGAGGTTACTAAACGGTGCAGCGTGCCTCAGTAGGTGCGGCGGAAAAAGATAGCAGGTGAGGCGGATTGATTGAAAGAATCAAAGATTTAGAAAGAGTTTCAGAAAATCATATGCCAATAAGAAATGATTTCAAAATTTAAAATATTATTATGGATTATTTGTAATCGCACGCATGGTTCTAGTATAAATAGTTATGAAAATTATTGACCGATTTTATCATTGTGATATTTGTGCATTATATCAAGTAATAAAAATATAATAACTAGGGTCCGCAAATTGGAGGAGAGAGTTATCAATGAGAATGTTCTGACTCCGCCCTAATTTCCCTTTAACCCCCTCTCAGTTTTTGTTTTTTTTTAAATTTTAAATGTACTTTTTATCACATAAAAATTGTTGGGGAGTGAGCAAATTTTCTGTCAGAAAATGCGGCTCAGAAAGAAAAAGTTTGGGAACTACTGCTTTATGGAGTGAAATCAGCAAGTTCCATCTTTCAAAAGATAATAGAGGCCATTTTAAGAGGGGAAATAAAAATATAAAAATACATCAAGATGATATATATTTGGGTGAAAGCAATGAATTTCATTTTAAACAAAATACAACCAATTATTAAATAGACTAAAGATATCTGTCACTTTCCCCAAAAGTCCAAATCCCTTTCCACCATCCCTTCATAAAAGCTCGCCACGTAGTTGAGCGGTTGACTTCTGTCCATTTTTCCATAGATATATTTTGTGAATATCAGATGCTCCAAAACCACCTTCCACATTATGTGTCCACGGATTCCAACTGCTTATTTCTTACTGGGAATACATGCGTCCATTTTGTTTAAATTTTTCAAAAGATTTCTTTGTTACTTACGTGTTCTCAGCGTTGTTGTGTAGAAACACATTTCACATGTATCCAATATTCTCTTCATCTGTAAAGAGAGTGTCCATCATTCACTGCGATAAAGAGGATTGATATTGCATAACATTTCAGCACACATGATTTTTCCTAACAATATTTTCCTGTTAATCGATATTTTGTTTAGATTTTAGAAGGAAATCATTTGCTACTCCAAGGCTATAATTTCAGTGTCTCATTTTTCTACCCTCTTTTAAAATAATTTCAAGATATTTAAATTAAACATTTGTACTGGATTCATTGTTGACATTAGATGTTCGCATCTTAGAATTTTTTCTCATGCTAACAACCATACGTTCTCTCTTCTTGCAATTAATATTTTGTCATTTCTTCTCGCTTACCTTTAAGTACCTTTTATAGGTCCTGCACTTTTATTTCTGGGGCTGCTATCAACACGGTGTCTTCTGAGTATCTTATATAGTTAAAAGTACGCCAATCCATAATAAATCCTTGGGTTAGCCTCTCTGTTGAGGTTGAATAAATCCGGTGTGAAGACACATTCTTACCTTACGCTGCTTACTAGATTGTGTACTTATTCATTTAATTTTCTATGTGTATGTAGGTAAATAGATTCCGCAATATAGTCTGGATTGTTTTAATGTGTTTTCTAAATAGATCTCGTTTTCTTAGCAGTTCAAATAGAGTTTTATGCCCTACATTTTCAAATGTTTTAACGTAACATAAAACATAACTGTATGTCCCTGTGCATTAGTCTTCCTCACTCTCTTAATTATTATTCTGATAATAAATGTCGCCTTTCTTGTCCAAGTGTCCTTGAAAGAGTCGCATAGTTCTTGCCCATGTTCGTGGCTAGTTGTACCTCGAGCTCTGTTCGTCAGAATTATTCGAATTATTAGCAATGTTATGTTGCGCATTAAGCTGTTAGTCAAACTTTGTTGAATTTTTACTGTTGAACTTCTTTTCCTCTAGCTGTCGAAAAGACTTGCTTCAAGCTTGGAACTCTTCGCTTTCATTTCGCTTAGCTTTATTAATAGCTGAAATAAGTCATTTGCTAGACCTACCGAAGTAAGCCATTTGCTAGACCTACTGAAATAAGCCATTTGCTAGACCTACTGAAATAAGTCATTTGCTAGACCTACTGAAATAAGCCATTTGCTAGACCTACTGAAATAACCCATTTGCTAGACCTACTGAAATAAGTCATTTGCTAGACCTACTGAAATAAGTCATTTGCTAGACCTACCGAAATAAGTCATTTGCTAGACCTACTTAGGAAAACCTCATAACCTAGTTAATACGCTGATTGCGCCAGATTTTTGATTCTCCATTTCTTTTTTCTGTCTGGCATAAAATAACCAGGCATTTACTCTTTAAACAAGTGTAAAGAAAGAAGTAACAGTTTATTAGGTTAACAGATTTGAAAGATTATGACGGGTATTTAGCGGGTCTATTCACAGATGCAGAAAATAAACTATTTTCAGCTCCAATAAATATTATGGTCATAAGGTATGTGTAAGGGAATGTGTGTGTGTGTGTGTGTGTGTGTGTGTGTTTGCGTGTATGAGTGAGAGAGAGAAAGAGAGAAATGATGATGATCATGATTATGATGTATTAATTAGTACGCAAAGTTCAATTGGTGACTGCAAGATTATAAAGCATGTACAGATTATTAACGGTACATGTTTGAACTTCTGATGTGTGGAGAAAACTTGCGGTAGTGGAAATTTAATCGTCGAAAAAATGTATGTCAATTTAAGAGAACATCTATTTAACACGCGTGTTAATTATATGACACTCTGATGAATATAGATCGAAGATTAGAACATTTCAATCGGAATATGACTAGTGACATCTATGAATGAAATCCTGTATTTCAAAAACATGTTATTGGAAATGGAGTTAATCGAAACATAATCCTCGTATTTGTTAATCAAGTTGTTTTTCCATACAAATGCCCGGGATTGATCGTTCTCAGTTCCTTTTTTCTGTAGATTCTCACATTTGCATTCATGTCAAACAGTATGAAAATAAAGGCTGACGTCATCTAGACACGTAGAGTAATATGAGTTTTTTTTATTTGATTTGTGCGCATAGTAGATTGAATAGATATAGAAGTATATCTTTATGTTATTAAATGCAAAATGCAATCACGATTTTTATTTGAATTTGCGACAAAATATCGCATATTTAAAAATAATGTGAAGTATGTTTATTCAATTACGGATGCTTTGAAGTTAGTTTCGATGTTTGAACTTTGCAAGTGAGATTTATTATAAACTAGTAAGTAAACATCAAATATTGAAAAGTGAGAATTCGTGATATGGCAGTATAATTCATATTATGCATGTTTTTGTTGTTAATTCATAAAACTAGTTTGACAAAGGCGAACAAGAAAGCGAACTAAAAATAGAATTAAGTCTTTCAAAATTATATTTTTGTCTGTTTCTCATTTATCTACCTGTGATGAACCCATCTCAGTAAAATGTCTTACATTTATTTTATAACACATCCTATAATATTATATATATATAAATTGTTGTTTATTCGTAAAGTATTTCCCATTGGGAACTGCTCGCAGTCATTGCAAGAAACTTTTAGAAAATTGAGAGAGTAGCTATGCACAGGGATTCCAAGCCTAGATTGAAAACAAAAGAAATTAATTCTGTAAGTTTTGCAAAATCTCGAATAAAATTCTCAATAGAGGCAAAGTGACACCTATTATAAGTGACCATCCACATATGACAAGGTAATACATGTTACAATGTAGTTTGACTTTAATTTCATGTTAGATGATAAGAGCCATCCTTTGCCTGATTTCCTCAATCTCACGGAGCAGAAACTTTCCAGACTTATCAAAAGCATCGACTATAAGGACATTGGTTCATTTAAAATTTCAGTGATTGTTCTTTTAACACAAGTGCTAGTAAAATTCCTTAACCACTGGGTGCTGCCGAAGTCAATGGAAAGTGGGTGTCAACTCCTTGCAATATTGGTTAAGAACGCGAGCAAGAACTCATGCCTGTCGCGATATCGACCAATTAGCGTCATTATTTTCAACAACAAACTCTTCAAATCTACAATCAACAAGACGATTGATGAACATCTTAACAGGAACAAATTGAGCTATTGTCAGTATGGATTTCACTCTCTTAGATCACTTCCTCAGGGTGCTTTCCTCTATCATAGCATCTCTGTGATCTATATTAATGACCTGTTTAAGAACATATTTCGATCTTATCTAATATCTATGAAATGATAGAGCAGTTTATAGGTGCACCTCCAAATTCTGGATATCCAGAATATAGCAGCTCATCTCTCCTCTGACCTACCCCTATTTCTTTTATTTAAGTTAATTTTAAGTTCCTTTGACTTTATTTAACTTAAATATTTTTTCATATTATTTGTGTTCTATTCATTTTTATCTTTATGTTAAAAAGTTTTTCCGCACTTCCATGAGTAACTTCCGTGATTTTGATTTTTAACTCAGCATAATGTATCTTTGTCGACACATACATACATACATACATATATATATATATATATATATATATATATATATATATATATATATATATATATATATGTGTGTGTGTGTGTGTATGCGCATCGGTAAGGATGGTATTGGCTGACACTATTTTTCGCTTTGCCTTTTTCTTCAGTTTGCATTTCGGTACAGGTGGAATAATCCGACATTGTTCTGCTTTTTGACTCACATTTTTTTTTTTGAGAGAGAGAATTTTAATTTGGTGTGTGTGTGTGTGGGGGGGGGTGTAAGCTAAATGACCTCAAATTTAAAATCTCTTTTTTTTTCTTTGTTTCTTTTCTTTTATTTAAAGAATTCCTTGATGAACCCTCCGCTAATTTTTAGTGGTCGGGGGATCTATCCTATAAAAATGGATTACTATCACTCTCATTGGTGTCGAAAAGTTAAGCATTTGACCAAAGGCATTCTGGGTTTACCTTTCAACATGTCAGCTATGTTAAATTTTAGACAATTTGAAAATACATTTTTCTTTTCTTTCATTTCATTTTAAGTATATATGACATTATCTAACATGTTTTTTTTTTAACTTTAATTGTTTTGAATTTAATTTTTCGTGGAAACCCTCAATATAAAAATTATATTCATCTCTGACACTGTGATTTATATTAAGTTAAGATATTATAATCAATACCATATTCAGACTCCTACATATTCCCATGAATACAGTACTAGATGATGAACACTTGAACCATGGATATCTGAATATATTCCCTGTATCTCATGGGCAAGAAAAGCTCTTAATTTTAGTCGACAGTAAATTGAACAAAATTACTCCTTGGCGGTCAATTATTAGACGCAAAAATTTACATATCTCAATGATTAAGAACAAATATTCATACCGGGTCGGCCGTCACCCGGATCAACCAGGGCTGCGTACTTCAGAGAGGAACCAGTCTAGAGCCTAAAAAAATTGTCACTGGAACAAACCCTTCCAATAAAGAAAAGGCACTTGCTGAACAAATCTGGATTATTCCCAACCTTGGGCCAAGTAGCTCAATGACATATCAACTAATAAAAAAAATCGAAAAAATGGTCTCGCAACTCATGACATCCTTTATACCTACACTCGAAAATGTCCAAAAGAATATCACGGATCAGATATAGCAAATATTGTGAACTATTGTAGGAAATGGAAGAAGACCCCCATCTCAACACAAACATGCTTGCCAATGTCCAGAGACATCATGCGAAACAAAATACACTCACATCCAGATATTCATAAGATGAAACTAGATACAAGTCAGACAACAATGACCCATCACTCAAACAATAAAAGGATGAGAGTAGAAATAAATAATATGACAAAGAATGAGCTGTAAACTAAAATAAATGAGATACGAAATAATAATCTCCAAGGAAATAAAACCTAAGAATTTATTTGTGATATAAACTGCAGTTATCTAGATTATGTCCCCGAAGATGTCCAAATATATTAGGTTAGAATTCTTTGAAAGCAAGAGATATAAAATCAGCGAAGCGTTAAAACCAATTATCCAAGTACTGAGCAGAGTAACTCTCACACTAATGTCAGACAGGGACCAGCTCCCAAAAATTCATATAACCCATAAACAAATTGTGCAAATATACAACGCCGCACTGCAAACACTGATAACAAACAAACAACTGGGAAACATCACAAAAGTAAAGAGTGTCATATGCACAACAGCTTGAATTCAAGACAATGAAAACATCAAACAAAAGACAAAAAAAAGCCTGATTGGAAGGAAAAAACCGATGCGAGAAATAAAGGAAATCAGATGCGAGATATCAATACGAGATTAGATGAAAAGAAACCCACATATCGCAAAACGTAAATGCATGGAGATCAACCTGAAATACAGAAATAAATCAATGAATGAAATTTCAGTAAAATTTCAGGAAATGTTAAAATATATACTGCAGTTAATTGCAAGGAGAACAAGATGATACAAGATTGTTGGAAGTTCTATCGCCAAAATAAAATATTCCGAACGGACCTTAAGAAAATTTACAGGGAATTTTGAAAAGCAGTTACTGATGACAAAAAGCCACCATCTATTGAAAAAGTTCAGAAATTTTGGGAGAATATTTGGAGCAACCCAAAAGAATATAACCCAAATGCAGAATGGCTCCAACGAGTAGAAGAACAAATGTTGGATAAACCTCTACAAGAATGGGAAAATATAAGCACGAATAATGTTACGCAAGCTCTAATAAAATACCTAAAATGGAAATTTATGGCTCTATCATCCATAAAAAAATAAATCCCTTGCACAGACTCTATTAATGCTTATTAATAATCCCAATTAATTCCTCGAATGGGTCACTTAAAGATTTATATATTTCATGCCAAAAACAAGTGAAACAGATAGTCGGAAAAATTATAGCCCAAGAAAATATCCACTATGCATTAATTGATCGCGTCTGCCCTGACAAAATTCCTTACTCTTTTCGCGAAGCAAACAACATTCCTCCACTGGAATAGAAGGGATGCCAGAGAGGTTCATATGTTTACAAAGGTCAACTACTGAAGAACAAAATGATTCTGGAAAATTCAGGAAAACGTAGAAATTTCAGCACAGAATGGATAAATTACTGTAAAGGCGTTGATAATGTCCCATTCTTTTGGATCCTTAAGACTTTTGAAATTTAAAATGTCTCTTCCGTGGTAGTAGATTACCTTAAATGCAAAATGCAAATGTGGATAATTACATTATATCTAAATCACACAAGAAGCACTGCCACTGCCAACTGTCTGAATATCCGCCGAGGATTCTTTCAAAGAGATTCACTGTTACCCCTGTTTTGGATAAGATAAATGTGAAAAAGTAACATTCATGAAAGGTTGAAATGCATAAGTACACTCAATGTATTTAGATTTTGCCACACAAAACCTATTCATACCTAGCAATTAGCGAAGGAAATAAAATACAGCATACACAAAATGAAGAAGAAGGTAAGAAAGGAGTACTAGAGGGAGTGCGCTTGAAAATGAATTCCGAGCTGCATTAAAATAGAGAACATCAGCCATAAACAATTTGGCTGTCTTAATAGTGCCATACAGTTTCAACATCCTTAACTGGGCTATAGCTGATATTAAGAGGATGGATGCCAAAGCGTGAAAACTATTTATTGCCACCGCATGCATCATCCATGATCGCGTGAATGTGGCCGGATCAAAAGGAGGCTGAGGATTAGTTCAACTAGAACTATCTTACAAATCTACAACAACTGGATTTCAAAGACAACTGAAAACTGCAGAATACTGGTTGAATAATACCTGCATCAAATAATATGAAAGAATTAAGAAACTTTATTCAGTAATAAATTAAGCCAACAATTTCAAAATGTAGTTTCAAGTGGGTAAGGAAATGCAAGTAAAGCATAATACACAGACTGCAGCAGAAAAATACTTTAAAAATAAATCAAAGGCACCGACCAGATACACAAAAGATTGCAAGATAAACTGCTTCACGGTCAATACCACGTCTGTACTAAACTAGTTGATGTAGACTATCCTCGTACCTGTCAGTGGCTACGTTCTGCAGGATTAAAAGCTAAGACTGAAAGTTTTATTCTTGCTACACACGGCCAATGTTTGCTAAAGTGAAATTATCAAGCACTCATACTGAACAAAATGTGTTATCTCAAAATGAAGGTGTGATAAATATCCCGAAACAACTGACCATCTTGTATCAGGTAGCACGTTACTGGCACCCACGGCATATAAAATCCAGCATACCAGTATGGACCAATATCTGCATTAGAATATCTGCAACATTTGCGGAAAGGAAATTGCAAGAAATTTATATAAACATCACCCATACCCTGTTACGGAGATAGGACCGGTAACAATCTTATGGGATTTTATAAAACACACAGACAGAACAATCAAAACTAATTGCCTAGACATCGTGATTAAACATTGAAGAGACAAAACGTGTTTTCCTATTTACATGGCAGTCCCTGCAGATTGTAATGTATCTTTGAAGATCTTCACAAAATTCTCAGAATACAAGGGTCTTGAAATCGAAATCTCAAAAAATGTGGCACATGAAGACATGAAAAAGTAATCAGGTTTGCTTCCGAGTAACGAAGACTCGAGAGAAGGACCATAAATCTTTTACATATATTCAGTGGTTTGCCTCCGTGTTACCATCAATGGTTACAATAAAAGCATTTTGTGTCGTAATATTTATTTGCTTTTGTTTATTTTTGACTAAGGGTTTTGTATAGGTGAGTTTTCCCCTATAGTCAGTCAAATATATATATATATATATATATATATATATATATATATATATATATATATATATATATATATATATATATATATATATATATATATGAAACAATATGCATATTTTTTTATATTCCTTTATTGATATTTTATTATTCAGCATTTTAAAAAAATGGATAATAGGAAGAATAAGTTTTCCATTTGACAAACAAAGCCTTTATTCTGACGTAAAATATATATTATGCGTGTATGTGTTTGTGTATTTATACTTTAAATTTTTAAATTAAATTTAACTTGAATTATAGGACTAATTTTATGTTAATATTACTTTGTTTTCAATTTATATGCTAAGCGTCAGTGATCTTTTAATAATGTCTTAATTCTCCCTTGGCCTGGACGACGTTTAGAGCATTATTCGGTAATCTTCTTAGAGATGGTCTGTCGATAAATGCGCCCAGACTTCTGAACTCTGAACAAATTAATATGAGTAGATGTACTCATCTATCGATTAGCCAGTACTGCTTCCATGTTTATTGAACAAGAGTCTGTTTAGGATCTGTATTTCTCTTTCTTCTGCCAGGGCCATAATAATCTAACTATATTAAATTTTTGATGATCTGATTAAAAATTGGCTGTAAAGGTTTATTATGAGTGTACCTAGTTGGCAGTTTTCTGGTTACTGATTTCCACTTGTTGTAAGGAGCCCGAACCCTTTGGTAGCGCTTAGTGAGGCTGCTTTGATCAACAGTCTCATAAGTACCTGGGGGTAGATCAATATTTGGGTAATATTCAATGGTGGCACTCTCGAGGGTTTTCCTTTTGGGTGAGTTATTTTATTTTTTTTTATGTGTGTAGCATTTTTAAAATCAAAATTGTGGTTGAATTTATTTCTATATATGACTAATGCATTAGCTAAGTTGTTTTTGTGAGGTCTCTTTTGTGCACTTAAATGCGTTTTTTAAATTTTGACCTGTTTCTCCAATATATTGGGAGGAACAGTTTTGGCAATTTATTTTATAAATGCCTGCTTCAGAAATATTATTGCTATTAGTGTTTGAGGATCTGAGTATATCCATAATGGTTTTGGAAGTGTTGGTGACTATTTTAAGATTATATAGATGGGATAGGTTGTTCTGCATAGTGGACGTGCCAGAGTTGGTCGGTAGTATTATGCATCTGTTTTCATGTAATTTATTATTGCGGATTACAATATTATTTTTATTTCGGTTGTATACTTTGTATGACTTGAGTTGTGGATGAAATGATATGGATATTTTAGGTTTTTGAATGTGTTTTCTATGTATGTTTCTTCTTTAAGTATTGGGGACTTCAGATTCTTAATGCTCTCAGATAGAAACCTATAATAATTCCAGATTTAATTTTAGAAGAGTGGTTTGAGTAGAAACTGATCAGTACATTTTGGTTTGTAGCCTTTCTGTAAACGTCAACATTGAGTCCGTTATTATTTCTATGCAATATGATGTCTAGGAACGGAAGAGTGTAGTTGGTTTCAGTTTCAAAATTGAAGTCTATTGTAGGTTCAACGTTAAGTTTAGAGAGAAGATCCGTTAAATTGGTGTTTTGTGGATATATTAATAATGAGTCGTCCATGTATCTGATATAGGGAACACATTTATGAGCACAAAAGATATCTCACAAAAATAACTTAGCTAATGCACTAGTCATACATAGAAAGAAATTCAACCACAATTCTGATTTTAAAAATGTGTATGATTGGATGGGCCCAAGGTTAAAAGTTTGCAACCTCGCAGCAACATTGAACAGTTGACGCGTTTGGTTAACCACCAGCTGGGTTAGTCAAAGCGTTGCACAGTGGCGGATAAGTTTTAAAATTAGTATCTGGCGACTTTATTGTATCGGGGTTTTTTTATTGATAAATATGAAAGTTATGTAGTTCCTTATCCCAAAATAGTCATTGCCTTTTTGATTTATGTCGTCACCGAAGTAGCGCAGTCTCTCAAACTCAGTCAATCAGAAAATGATATTTTCAAGCTTCATTTTTCTTTGAAAATTTTGAGCAGCCAGGAGATATGAGGTAGTTTTATTGATCAAAATTTGAAAATACAAGAGTTTTTACACTTCTTACGAACAAAATTTGAAGCGATCTTAATTTCGCTTTCTGATGGATGATGAAGGCTTTCGTGCGAGAACTTTTTGGGGCAGCGATGCGCAGTAATAAAATTATAGCGAGTAGGTGCCTTTTGCTACACGTAAATGACATGAAAAGACATAACATTCCCCCGGTGTCCCCGTAAATAAAAAAATGCAATCAAATGTGAAAAATTGGACAAATTGGACAATTGGGGGTGGATCCGATTCTGTCCACTTGGCTTAAAAGTGGTGGCGTGAAGTGTAATGAAATGTATTAGTGATTGCTCACTGAATTCAATCCTATGTTTAGTAGGCTAAATGGGCTACGAACACCTTAAAAGCAGCAGTTTCACCTTGTTTTTATTGATTTTTCTGGTAAAATCTGACAAAACATTGCTTTGAAGTTTACTTTACTGTGCAAATGCAGAAAACATGGAAAGTAATGCATGCCTGCATTGAAACATTAAAAGAGCCTTTTTAAAAAACAATGGTAAGAGTGTTAAATCCTGAAATAAAAGTAGGCTACCTGAAATATCTACCCCATTTGGGATGCTTAATGCGCGCACGCGTGACCCCATCCCCCCGTTCACACGGGATCTCGCATGACTCCGGAGCGTGAATGGGCCAATCAGCAGCAAGCATTACGCATCGCGCGAGCCACACGTGACTAATAACACTAAGTCGATTGGCTTTTGGAGCGCAAAGTTTGGCTGCGACAGAAATCCTTCACTGTGATTACTTTTGCATCATAGACCAAAATATGGCAATTCTTGTCCTTTCTTATTCCCATATAAGCACATAAATCCGACTAATTATGCTACCGCTATTAATTCTGACATGAAAAGTGACATATATGCTTTTGTGCAGTGAACAAACAAATGAAAAATCGCTAATATTGATTTAAATATTGACTTAAATCAGTTATTGGCAGCGTCAAAGCCTCAGCAGGACCATTAGCAGTAACTGTGTCAAATTTGGTTAAAATCGGTTGAAAAATGTAGGAGATCTGATCAAACATATGAACGAACACACATACACAGATATTCTGCCATTTATATATGTATAGATGTTATAGTTTCAAAAAGTTATCTTAATCCAGAGTCATCATCTGTCGTTGTTACTATATCAGATGTTACATGTCTTTCTATAATGGTTATAATGCACAATCTAAGATAAGTGACGTTCGTTCTATGAGTGTTACATGACCCACAGAACGACAGGTGATGGTCTGGCAACTGTTTTCGACCTTGCGATTAGTCTTTTCTGTATTATTTCTTGTTTCGTCGAGGGCGGTCGCCTGAGAAATCTGTTAGCTCCACTTCGTCCTGTTGGCTAGCTCTGTTTAATACTGTAGAAAAGAAGTGTCCTTTTAAAAATCATTCTTGTCTACGTTCGGTCAGCACAAATATAACCAGAATGTTTTCTTGCCGTTGCAAACCATGATATTACCTGCTTGAATGCCGCTTCTCAGTGATCAACCCATCTGTGTAAAAATGATTGCTGTCCAGGTTTTATTGATCGGAAGCATGTTTGCTTGAAATGTTTGTACGCACACGGATGATCAATTTGTCTCATTCAGAGAATTTCTATGTAGACTGTTTGAATCGAATACAAATAATATTAAAAATTGTGTAGCGTTTATTCCAGACTTACCAAGCAAGATAAGCGTTTTGGAAAACTTTTGAGAAGTCGCTGTTGAATATTATGTTAAGTTCAGAATGTGGAAACGGATAATACAAAATTCAACTCATAGATCTTATATCATAAACTATGTCGAAATTCCACAGTTTACTCTCAGTCTACCTGAGATTTTGTGATGTTGATCCGTGTTATATTTTGTAATCGAAAGCAAAGTTATTTGAATAATTAGATATATTTCCGAGATTTGTTTTGGGTCATTTAGGTGTATGCATATTTAAAACTGTCAGACATTTGCCCTGACGAATGTACAAGCATCTACTGTCGTCGTTTATGGAGATTTGAGTTGTCGTATTTCTAGAGCACTGGTGTTATGCTATCTACACATGGGAAGTTGCTGCCTTACCAATGCGAATGAAACTGTTTTTTGCCGCATGCAGTTAACTTACGAATGATATATTGATCATAGTAGTTAATTTCTACAATGTGTTTTCTGCATTTCCCCCTGAATAATCAAATCTAATTCTACGTATGTAGAATTAGATATAAAAATAGAAGTATTGTTTTATGCTTCTATTTCATCCTTTGTTTAACTCTTTCTTTTTATTAGTACTTATATGAACCTAGTAATGATAAATTCCATCCTTTTATTGTTTTCGTACAAATTGACATACCTATCGATAATCTAAGCTTTTAGATTATTAGCTGGACAGCTTTACTATGCATACTAATTTATAGGTTTGTGCCTTTTCCAAATGTGATCTAATCTGTTGTCGGAAGAAGAGATGAAACTATGTATAATTATGTATTCAATTTCTTTTGTTTTCATTTGGGTTTATACCCCATAGTATTTATGCATTAACTTTCACATTTTCCATCTCTACATTTTCTTCTTTGATGAATGTATCTCCATATTTTAGACACTTGATGTTTATCGTAATTTATTTTTCTATTTTATAGAAACCATTTCTCAGCTAACATCATCTATTAAAAGGATTCGGAATATTATTTTTTTAATCTGATCGTAACTTTTAATTCAATGATAGGAGCAATTTAAAAACCGCCAAGGAAACAATAAACATTCACAGTTTAATGCTATACTCTGTGTCGTTCTCTTTGGAATTACTTTTACACCAGCTGAAGGATAAAAAGGGAAGAACTGAGCGCTATAGATACAAAACAAAATGAAAGCCGCATACAAAAGAAAGTCGTGTTCAAAAGCTGCTGAACCAGTTTGGAAGCATTTAAAGACAAAACAAATTCAATAATGAGCAAAGATAATCTCATATAATTAAATACAGAGAGCGGAAAGTTTAAAAGGTTAAACATTATTTAAGTCAAAGCCTGAAACCCTGAAATAAAATTACTGTAATTGTATGGATGAACATAGATTCACTAGATATAATCTTGGTGGAATCGGCAAGAAAATATTTCAATCAAAGATTTATGTATCAATACGGTTTAGTAGATATTTTATCTAGATTTTTAAAGGAATAATGAATCATACCTTAAATGATTATTTGTCGCAATATCCTTTAAAGGTTTACCGGCGCATTTAACAGTAGACTCATTTCTTCAAGTTTCTTTTTAATTGTTTATTATGCTGTCTCAGTCTGATGGACATTTACTATCTTGCTGAAAGAAAGAAAATTGCTTGTTCTTAGATCTTGACTATTTTCATTTAATCTTGGTACATTTCTCACTAATTAATTTTAACTTGTGGTATGTGATCAGATCAAATAATTATATTTTATAAGTATTTATTTCTTTAGAATTCAGTTAAGTCTTGGTCGTTTTCATGAATAGTAAATTCTGTTCTTACCACCTTTATATAAATAAAATAGGGAAATATATTAACCTGCATATTTTCAATTTCATCGACACATATATTTGCATAATGAAAACATATAGATTTCCCAAATTTACATTATACTACGGTCATACGCTATTATATTTAGTATGTGAAGTGTATCGATATGCCATTTAAACCGTGATACTTTGGCTGCACATATTTGGTTTAATCGTGCGCATCTTCTCTTCATTAATTGTACTGCCTCCACAATACGACAGCATTTGCATACCCTAGAAAATGTTCAGCATAAATCTTCCTAGCATTTCTAGAAATTTCTTGAATTATTTCACCTATATTTCTTATATACTGGTGACACTTTATATCTCCCAAATCGAAGATTACCTCTGTTTGTAGATAAACTAAACAAAGTCGAAATTACGAAAGAATTTACTTACGAAACAGAAATTAAAAACAAATTAGATTTCCTCGATATCAATGTTAAACCGGATTGATAAAAACTAGAGATAAATGTTTCTCGTTAATTTCTATTCTCAAAATAAAAACAAAATAAAATCCGGAATAATTATCGAATTCTATTTAAGAAGACTGAGTATGTGTAACACTTTATGTGATATAGAGAATATATTTAAAACATTTCAAGCTCTTTCAATATTCTAATTATTTCGTATTCAGTGCGAAACATTAGGCTCATCAGATATTTCAGAATTAAATAATTAAATCAAGTAACGCTAGGGAAATAAGTATATTAGTCTTACTACCAAATTTATCACGACTGCAGTTATAAATAATTTATCTAAGCTTAATATAACATTTGTTACAATGACTTCTAAATAAAGAAGAAACTTATTTAATACAAAAAAGTAAAGAATTATGGCAGGAATTTACTCTGTAACCTGTAATGTAATCCACAATTAAAACATGGGATAAATATGGGAGAATTTAAATAAAAGATTATTTCAAGAGAAAAAAGAGCTATTTTACAAAGCAACCCGCTGAATGCATTACTTTCGCGCCATACTGAATCTGTCTATACCTTTGATTACAAAAATGCTACTTTAATTAAAAGAGAATGCTATCTACTAAGGCTAACATGTATAGACGTCGTTCTGATGGCTAGATCAACCACGGTAAATGTATGTCCAGATAATTATAATATCTCACCTTCCTTGGTAGGTCTTCTCTTATCACATTGTAGGATACTTAACAAAAGAGATAAAAACAATTAAAAAGCATAGGGAAACTGAATGAGATAAGCTAGAAAGCATTTGCAGTCATGTTTGAAAGATTTTTAAATGTAAAAGGTTAAAGAGTTTAGCCTCCTACATCTGCGTCTCCTCTCGGTACATATCTGTAAATGACGCTCGTGTTTTTATTTCCTTTCCCACACATATATAAGACGTGTTGTAGGCCAAAAATTGGAGTGGGGCACTGGCCCAAATATATCAATAATAATCCTTGCACCAAAACAACTCATTCTTACTTACCATTCTTACTACAGTCACAATAATACTGCATAATGAAATGCTAACTTGTCCCCATATCTACAACTTGTATGTGATGGTGGGGAATAAAAGAACAACTTGGAGAGACCATCCGCCACCCATAAGAGGAACTTGATAGCAATATAGTCGATATTCCTATCTCATTGCAAATACATTTGGTCTAGGTACGAGATGCGAAGCGGGTGTATGCGAATATCAAGGCTAGGCATACAAAGACCGCCAGATCGAAAATGGGAGTGGAAGTACGGAGAATCGGTAAAGGAGCATGGAGTAGATGTGCGAAGCACATCCTTCCTCTCTCCTTTTTAAGGAAAGCCTCCATTAGAACCACAGACGATCTGTGCACACGACCTTCTCCCGCAACTCCAAACAACACATTTCTAATAGGAAATTGGAACTGAAACAGACAATGAGTATTTTGATGGGTCCGTCCCTACAGAGAAAAGGCCCGAGGAGAAAAGCCCCCTTCCACGCGTCCAAACCAACAGACTTATCGCGGTTCATCATGGCTCTTGTCACCGTCTCATACTTTCTGATCTCTTTGCCGACTTCGTCAATCTCAGCTCCGGTGAACACAAGAACCGAAACGTCGTCGCCACACTCAGAATATCTAGCCGAATTCATAGCACCTTGTGAAGGAATTCTGCTTAGGACCACATTTGCATTTTACTTGCGAAGGAAAGGCTCCGATGCAAGAACATAAAGCAAGGGCGAAAATAGACAACCTTGAGCCAGACAATACAAAAGGTTTAGATGTTAATCCATTCATTTTTACAAGCTCACTGGGAGACGCATACAGAATTTGGATTCAGGTGCGAATACGGCCCGAAAAAGGCGTCTGAATAGAAAGCCCCCAGAAATCTATGGCCAACACTATCCTTGGACTGATCAAAATTAATCAGCACTGCTTTACTGTCGACTTCCTCGATGTTCAAGTGTACCAAATGAAGTATGACTGGAAGAGTCCTGCTCTTCACAGTACAACTATCCTCGAGGCCAGTTAGACTACAGTGGTTATCCTGGAAAAGAACGGCTAAGATCTTGGCTAAGATCTTGGCTAAAAACTTTGCATTTAACATCGCCTAAGGCGAATGAATCCCTATTCCATCCCCACCATTCTTATTTTTGCGTAGTAACTTGATCACACCCCTGTTTCATCCAGTTGTTGTAAATCAGTTCCAGCAAGGGATCAAGAACGGGCCACTCCCTCAAGTTCATGTCATAAGGAAGACCATGTAATCGAGGAGCTGCGCCCAGGCCAACCAGCTTCAACGCTTCCCAGGTTTCAGACAATGTGATGTGACCCACGCACCCAGTCGCTTCAGCCGCCTCGGGGCGGGGAAAGTCAATCAAATAGTCGAAATGAGTAGGACTCAGACTGGAATCCCTAGTAAACAGATCCTGAAAGTAGTCTAGAAAAGCTTCATAAATGCCTGCTTTTGTCGTCACGGTCTGCTTTCCCGGTAGTGTGATATTCGCGATATGGCGATTGGATACATTTTTGAGCCTCCACTTCATGCAATTCAGCGGCCATGTTCGTTGCTTCAGAACAAATTATTTTAATCTAGCCCTAACTACAAAGGCGTGATCCTTCTTGATAACCGCCAGCTAAGGCTACTTCAAAACTGTCATGGGATGTAATCGCCCTATTAACTTTTGCTTCACATACCGTTTGCGGCGCTAATCTAGCTAAATTGAGTAGGTGACTATAATCAGCAGCTAACTTTGGATTTCAATAAATAAGATCACATATTCCCAAGCACAGCCCTCGTCAATTCCTCTGTAGCATTAGTATCAGTTAATCCTGGAAATCTCCCTCACTAAATAATGATGCGTCCAATTTCCAGGAGTCAGTCAACCTAACCTGAGACATACCAACGTTTATATGAACCCAGACGAACCGAGTAAGCTATATCATAGGAACTTGGAATAGCCCTACACCAAATCTATTAGCTAGAACTCGGTCGAAGTAGCAAGAACATACCATAAAAGTATTGTTGGGCAATGTGCACATGTTTCTGAGCAATTTTTTTCAAATCTGAAAATCAAGTCCATGTTTCCATCGAATCACGTTATCACAGAACTGATAATTTCTATTCTTCTTAAAACAGGCCCAAAACCTATTTAACAGTGACAAGGGCTAAGTAGAACAAATTTTAACGTTTTCAGGTTAGAATAACTTATCAAAAAAGAAAAAAACTATCCCAATAGTTTAAAGAATGCATTTTCAGCATTTGCCGTTCAGAATTCTTTTTTTCAGAACAATCACACACAAAATTCAATTAAGAAAAACATGTGTCATCAATTTTTGAATCAAAACAAAGAATATACAAAGGAATTAAAAATACATTCATTTTTCTCGATCCAAGGGTATAAATCTTCTCTTCTTGTAAACTCTACGGTGCTTTGGAAAGGTTGATCGCTTTTGATACCCCAGCAGAAATCTATATCTCTATGATGTTTGGCGGTTAATTTTCAGCGCTGATTATGAGAACTATAATATTGTTAGTGTCAAATACACTCGCTTAACACCCTAACAACCCTCATTTATCGATATTCCTATACATTTTATATAGAGACTGCATGACAATGCCAGACCTCCGTAAATTCAAATGATATGATAATTTCTTATAACAGTTTCAGGCTTAAAGTAAAAACTTCTAATAAACACTAAAATCGCTGTTCTTGAATGATTTCTAAAGGGCTTCTTCTATGAAAAGTAGAGAAGAAATATAAATGATAAGGTTTTACCAAGCTAAGAACATTGAGATCACAAGGACATTTTCCAGTGAGTCATCTCATAAAATCAAGCATTTTCATGTCAGGTTATCTAAACAGAAATAGCTTAGAATTCATTTTGAAACCTATTTGGATATTTTTTCTACAATGATAAATCATTTTAACATGAAAAGTTTCAATTATGTCGCTCATATTTAAGCCTTGGAGTATCCCTGGGAAATTGGTATTTTGGCCTATTTTAAGCAGAAAATAGAAATAGAAATTATCTGTACTGAGAAAACGTGATGTGATGGGGGTAAAATTGACTTGAGATTTAGATTCAGCGTGATATATTAACCCAGAAACATGTGCCCATTGCCCAACAACATTTGGGTTGAAAAATGTCGACCGACGTTATCGAAGATTTATTTCTCAAATGTTGCTTTATTTTAATCTTTTCAGCTTTTTGTAGCCCGGGTCATACTTTCGTTGCAAATCTTGGAAAATGTGTTTTTTCTGAAGCTGGATCGTCACCCATACCGCTGGTATTGAGAGTAGGACTGTGTTTGCTTTTAATTCCGAGAGATTCAGTGGACTGGACCCCCGATGTCTGATGCTTCCATCTGACACTAAAAGAAACCAGCAATTCCTTATTGTCCTTCTCTGCAACTACACATGCAGCGGGCAAGGATTTTCAGGTAATGTGGGCTGTGGACTGAGTTTAACTCTGGTTCCAGTCGCTGACAAGAGGTAAATAAGAAATTCGACCGGAAGTGGGGGGTTAATTTCGGTTGAGACTTGAACTCTTTTTCTCTGCACAAGAATAGGAGAGATTACCAGTCTTTTAAACACTTCCATTACGTTGGTTTTCGGCCAATCACTATGACCGGCAATTTGAAGCCCGCTATATCGAGACAGTTGGGGACGGAGATGAAAGCTTCCCGACCGAGCATAACATCAAAATTCCTTTCCGTTTCAAGCTTTCACAGGTTGCCCCCAGTGTCTGTTCGAACAGTGAGAGATACGCGGCGAGACGCTTCACTAAGACCTGAGGAGGAACCTCAAATATTGCTACTTTGGTGTACCTTCGTACTCTCTTCGAATAATGAGATCTTTAATTATCTGTCCCCGACTTGCAGCATTTATGCAGTCTTCAGGCTTGTGTGGCAACGTGTCCCACATAAAAGCCCTTACTTTTATGATTCTTTGTGGTTTACCCACCAGGAACATCTGTGATTTAACCACATTTAACCACTGTCTATTTCATGAAACAACAGATTTTACGCGTACGCTTGTCGACCACGAAGACTGACACGATTATTTTTAGCTCTTGGTGCTCTTCTAAGAGCCCATCTTCTTTTACAAGTTGAGCATAGCATTTAGCCCTTTCCAAAACCTCTGCAATGTTGATTATACTTCTAATACGTAGGCGAAAACTTATTCGGAATTTGTACAATCATCATCAATTTGACCGTTATCTCCTCCATAGACTTGTTTCATTGGTTTATTTTTAGAGGTGTTTTTACAGAATGAGTGTGTGTGTGTGCATTTTTCTTTTTTCTGTTTAGGTGAAAGTAGAAAGAATACAACAAAATCTAATTAAGATATCTATTACGTAGAAATGAAATAAACTATGGACAAAATGAGAAATAGAAAGAAACAGTAAAAGTTAAATAAGAAACAAATTAAACTGTTTTTAAAAAGAGTGGAACAAACTTGTTTAATCTATAGTAAAAAAGCCGAAAGACAAAAAATGTTTGACGAATGAAAATAAAAAAATTACTTTAAATTCCCGAAAAATAAAAATAAAACGCAAAAAGAGGGTCTTTTAAATTAAACAAATAAAAATAACAAAATCAATAGGAAGTATGTAACAAAGAAGTCAGAAAGAAATTAAGTCAAACGCATGTGTAACCATAAATAGGTTCACCTATAAAGAAAACAAAATAGCCGAAATAAAAAGAACTTAAACAAACAAATCTAGCTTATAAAATTAAATAGGGATATAAAACTTGGGCATAAAGCCAGAAAGTTTTAAAGAATAAGGAAAGAAAAAGACATAAAATAACTTACAACAACATTAAAAGCAAAAAAAAATTATTCAAAAACATTAGCGGAATAAATAAAATAAAAATAAAAATGGCGTATTGCCGAGGTGAGAAAAAAGTAAACTGAAAATAAAAAACAACAAAATACAAAAATCGCAACAATGTAGTAAAATAAATATACTCCAAATAACTTAACTTAATAATATAAAAGGAACGTGGATTCAAATAAAGAATTATAGTATACGCAAGACATAATTGGTCACACACAGATAAAAATAGGGTTTTTTCAAATACAAACTGCAAGCTTTACTGGTCTAACTTCACTGGTCTAAGCTTTAATGAACTTGTATTTGCAATCTCCAGGAAGACAGCGGACAGCCTGATTCCAACGAGTTTTAATGAACACATTCCCCACTCCCACTGAGATGAGATGTGAAACTAGCTCGAGATTTTTATGGGGAACCCGAGCATTTCCACTCGGTTCAATGGTCAATATTTACTCAGCGCCCTCAAACGCGGGATTCAACACATTTATTGTCTAATATACTCAACCAAGTTTCAGTCCATAGATTCCTGACTGAGTCTCCCTCTGCCCAAAGACAGAGAGATTTGACAATCGCAAGTTAGACAGCGTTTTTTGTGAACTCGATTTTTACCGAGTCCTCCCATTGAAATGAGATGTGACACAAGGTCGAGGTTTCTGTGTGGTACCCGAGCGTCTCCAATCGGGCCAATGGCCAAAATTTACGCAGATCCACAAGCGCGGTATCGGGTACAAGTCTTGTCTGTTTTTCTCAATCGTGTTTCTGTCCGTAGATAGAGCCACTAGATAATCTCCCTCTGCGCGAAGTCAATGACAAACCAAGCAGAAGACTGCCTGACTCCGAAGTAGTTTGTGAACTCGGTAATTTCCGAATTCCTAAACACAAGGTGGGATATAGCAAAAACAGGTTATTAATGTGTAGTTTTCCGAGCGCGTACACTCCGTCAAAGATTCTCTGTAGACCCCACATACACGGGACCAAGTCGCTTTCTACCTCCCTGGACTAGACTCTGCTTGTAGACAAAGCCTCGTCTGAGTTCGTATCTACTCCACAGCAGAGAGACCGATAAGCTAAGAGTTTTAATGAATTCTGTATTTATCCAAGACCTCCGCACAAGTCGGGATGTGACACAAAGCCGCTTTTTAACGAGGGGCTTTCCGGGCACATAAGCTCGGGCAAAAATTTCCCATAGACACCGCATACACGGGTCGGTGGAAGTCATTTTCTTTTACCCAGACGAGATTCTACACGTACGAACAGCCTCTTTTGAGTTCTACTCCACTCGAAAGCAGTGTATTCGATCTGCAGACATTTCATAAACTTGGTATTTGCCTAAGTCCCCACCACAACGAGGGATGTAGTACAAGGCCGGTTTTTACGTGAGGCGTTCGGAGCCCGTCGGCCCGGGCAAAAATTCCCCGTAGGCCACGTATACACGAGGTCAGGTATGTGTCTACATCCCCAGACGAGACTCTGCCCTGCCGGATAAAATCGTGTATGTTCCTCGCTGCTCATAGGCAGAGAGGTCGACAAACAGAGTATTCGTAAACATAGAGGATTGGCAAACGGCATTTACCCGTTACCTTCCCACAAGCGGATTGTGGGACAAGGCCAGTCTTTTATGTGGGGCGTTCCGAGCCGGTAGGCTGCGACAAAAATTCCTAGTAGACCTCGCATACACACCGCCGGCTAGCAGTCTACCTCCCCAGACAAGACTCTGCCCTTCGGCATAGCCACATCTGGGCCCCTCCTTTCCCGAAAACAAAGAGGTAGACAAGATGAGTAATGCCAAACGCTGAGATTTGGCAAACTCACTATTTACCCAAGTCTTCCATACAAGGTAGAATATGGCAAAAGAGCGTTTATTTTACGTGGAGAGTTCCGAGGCGGTAGGCTCTGGAAAAAAATTCCCGTATACTCCCTAATAATAGTTTCGGTTTTTTTATCGCCCCAGATGAGAATCTACCCGGAGACATGGACTAGTCTCAGTTCCAATCTGCTCGAAGTCAGACAGGTCGACAAGTATTGTATTAAATTCTCATCAGTTTGGTGTACTCGGAATTTGCTTGAGCTCTTCACAGAACGGAATGAAGTACAAGCCCGGTTTACCATTGGTATTTACGATTCCGAAGTTTCGGGCAAAAATTAAGCGTACACCCCGTAGTAACGGGGACAGGTTTGTCTACGTCCTCAGACGCGAATCTGCTTACGGCATAACGTCGTCTGAATTCCTCCCTGTCCGAAGGCAGAGAGGTCGACAATCAGTGTATTCTAAACTCAGGGGTTTGCTGCATTCGTAATTTACCCGATCTCCTCACAGAGCAGGATGTGGCACAAGGCCGGTTTACCGTTGGAGACCCAGTATAGGAGGGGTTGGGGTAGTCTACCTCCCCAGACGAGACACCGCCCAGTGCCATAGCGTCGTCTGAGATCATCCCTGCTTGACGGCAGAGACATAAACAAACAGTGCAATCCAAACTCAGGAAAAATAATCAAGGATTCAAACTAAAATCAGTCATCACTCAGTTAGGGCCGTTTTCTTCTACTGTATCCGGTTATGGCAGAGCCCCTCCATTGTGGAGGCTTCTTTTGGATCGGTTCTCAGTGGTCTTTCCTACCATCAATTGTTCTCCAACCAAGTCATCTTCACGCTTTAACAAGATGAAGAGCGATGCCTTTTCCGCTGTCTCCTGAAGATCTGCTATCGCGCTTTTTATCTCTTTGTTGTTGTAGGCAAATCGTCCTCAGCATATCGGCAACATCTTTTCTGACAAAACCACGGCATTCCACAGCTAGATGGTAAACATTCAGTTTTCCAACCACATTCTTCACATTTGTCTATCAGGTTTTCATATCTCTCAGCTTTTCTTTGCTCTGTCTGTTCCAAATTTTCTTCCCCAGGGGCTGTCAGTTCCAACAACGGTGATTCCATAACACTAGGTCTGGCCGTTGGCTTGTTACTACAATCAGAAAGACTGCTGCTATTTTCCATTCTTCTGACCATTTTCCATCCTCCATCGTTTTCATTTGAAATGCTCTAGTGGTGACCCTTCTGCCTTCTTTATGAGACTACTTTAATCATCAAAACTCAGGGATTCAGCGCACTCGGTATTTTCCGGTTTTACGAGGATCTTTCCGATGATATAGGCTCCGGCAAAATTTCACCGTACACCCCCTAATAAAATGGTCGATTTTATTTACCCCCCCCCCCCAGATGACGCTCTGCTCTTCAGCGTAGTCTCGTCTGAGTTCCACTCCACCCGAAAGCAGAGAGGTCGACAAGTAGAGCGTCAGTAAACCCGGAGGTTTGGCGCATTGTGCGTTTGCAGCAGAATTCTCCTGACTATATATGTTCATGACAGATTCACTAATGGATGAAATGGATCATGCCATAATACTCTTAATTAAAATATTACTTACGCCCGACAACATCCTTCCAAAGGACGAAACACGTTTCACAGCATTGTTCACTTTGACATTCATTTGCATAATATATATTTATGTGTATGTATGAAGAAATCATTAAAATCACCGAGTATATTACGCTATGTACTATCAAGATACGCACGCTAAATTTTATTCATTTTAATTTTTCCATGCAGAAATTATATTCCGTGATAGTGAGAAAATGGCAGTAATGAATATATTTGTAAAGTAAAAAAATACATAAATATCTGGGTTGCAAAAAAGATCTATATTTTTATTTGCGACTCTGCACTCCTGTATATATTTGAGATGTGCCGAAGTAAAGATTAACATGAGAAATATTCATTTCTTCTTCGCTTTGACCTCTATAACTCATAGATTAATTTCTATTTATTTGAGACATTCTGCATTTTATAAACATTTTTATTTTGTTTTTATTCTCTCTTTTCTTAAAGAGCATTCCATGTTGAATACTGGATAATTAAGTGAAAGCAGATATATATAGGTCAGGTTATTAAAATCATTTTCCCTTTTGGAGATCTTCCTTTCCACTTTTGGACACGATATTCATTTCTTTTCTTCTTTATTTTAGTTATAGATGTAAAACACTTTCTTCAATCTGCCTCTGGCGAGATTGTGTAGAAATCAGGAATATTTTAAAAGATTACTTATTAAATGATGGCATGAAATAAATTCATATTTTGATTTGCAGTTTTCAATGATTATCCGAAAATTAATCGATAACAAATGTTTTATTTATTTTTCAACTAATGATAGGTTATATCGCATTTGATTATCGTAATTTTATTTTTTATGCCAACCTGTATGTAATTTATCACATATATCTCTATATTTATTTTATTAAACCCTACATATATGTAGCCGTTAAAATATCTGGTAGATGTATGCAGTGCTTTCACTCGAATAAATTTATTATTTATATTATTAAAAAAGAATATGTTTTATTTTAGAATTAGCGAATATCATTCTGACACATTTTAAAGATCAATTCATAATGCAATCACAAATGTTTAACAGTCCTATTCCGAAGGCTAGCCTAATTATATTAACTCTACAGAAGGCAGTCGTATGGGCAACGTGAAAATTTTATATTTCTGATGAAGCGATTTTTAAAATAATTACTTGATATATTGAAAAATTTCGCCTATAGCAAAACATTTTCTTTTATAAAAAAAAACGTCGTCGGATATTCTTCTAGTCTAATCATCAGGGTGTTTTGCATGAACTAACATTTCTTGGTAACTCCTTTATTTATTTCTTCATTATCTCCGCATCGATTTAAATTATTTTGTCAGTGGCTAAATAATTTTCAATTAATTTATTATAAATGTAACCGATTACAGTACACAAAATTCGTAATTAATCGTTTTCCTTCATTCTCTTACGTGTTCATATATGAGACAATTAATCATGAATATTCATAATTAATATTAAGACGATGACATGCATGTAAATTCATTGAATATTCCAAAGCAGGCATAATGCATTGCAAGAAGGATTCAAATAGAATGCCGGGGAAACGATAATCCAGATTAATTTGTTTATATCCTTGTTATCTGTTATACATATGGAGACCTGAAATCATTTCACTTATTTTATTTCCTATTTGTATGTCGTGGAATAAATTTTGATTTAATTTTTCAGTGTCTATCTCGATGATTTAAAAGAATGAAACATGATTTATTTATTTTCCATAGTAAATAATGCTTATAATACTATTTTACTTTTTAAAATGATTTCATATACATAACGTTGGACAATATTATTTGATATTAAATTTCCTGTTTAAATATCATTAAAGTCATTGAATATGGACATGATTACAATTAACCTATTTAAGGGCGACAATAAAATTGTGATATTTTAGAGAAAATAAATTTTATTGAACATCAGCAAGTAGCAAATAATTTGTCGATATTATAAATAAAACAACATCGTGTTTAATACGTGATAATGTGATACGTGATTGCAGATCGCAAGTGAGAAATTAAATTACTTCCCCTGTATTCAGATACATTTTCATTGTTTTTGAAAGAAACTTTTACAGGTTCGTCATTAGCCACAATGAATAATCCGGTTCAATCAGTAATCTGTCACTAATTTCCAAAAGAGCAATTCAGATTTCCTAAGGCAATGTACAGATCTGTCACTACTGTTTGGTGACACTAGTTGCAGCATCAACTGTCTTTAGCATATTCAAACTATCTAAAGGAATTTCTACTTCTTTCTGTGTATTTTGTGATTAGAAACTTCAATTAATACAGTAAATGCTTCTCGTAGGATGATGTACGAAAACCATACTTTGTTTAGAATAGATAAGGTAGAAGTTTATTTTATTTAATTAACTATGATATACTGATTCACATTGTATTTTAAAGGTAGTGAAAAATGGTTAAATGTTATTTAAATTGAATACTAACGTCCCCAACTATAAGCCAGTAAATAATGTTATTAGATATCATTCAGATCCCAATAAAGCCAAATAAGTGAAGGTGACATTTACCTCCTTAATTATTGACTCACATTACTTGATGTTTTCTTGGTAAAGTGTATGGTCGCTTAGAAAGTATTTCGTAATGATCTGGTGTCTGTGAATTATTTGATAGCAACAACCACTGATGATTAAGGACTGCGATAACTGCATCTTTAAAAAGTTATGATTTGTGCTATACAAAATAGTTTTTCAGTTCCAAAAGAGTACGTGTAAATTAAAGTAGATTTTTAATTAAATCTACTCTCAACAACTGACTTTGTGGAGATATATATTTTAAAATTTTCAGATTTAGTAGAGTGCATATAAAAGACAAATAAACCATATTTTATTAAGTAGATGGTAATTGCAAGTAGATGGCGGTTCGCAACGAGAAATCAACGAGGCGATTTCGAATGCCAGTCGACTTAGTTGCATTGTCATTTGCAGAAATACCCTTGACAAAGGTATGAATCCATCACACAATTTGACTGTATGACCGAGGTTAGCTATAGTCACAGAGAATTACAAATGTGAATTCAAAACTCAGTTACCTCAATCTGTGAAAAGGTACTATCAGATTGTAAAAAAAAACCAAAAACAGAATATTTTAACAGTTATGGATGATCAGACTTAAGTACCTTTGTCCAGAATGCTGTGGAATTCAACGGATGTTGGGCTCAAAGAAACTTTCAGTGTTTTTATTCAATAGAATATGTAAAATACAGTTGTGGGTCATTTTTGGTGAAAGCAAAACATAAAATATCTTCACATCGCATAAAATATTTTGCATTTAATTTTGCTCAGCTCGGTAATTTTGTGCTGTAGCATTTTCTCTCTTGATTTAGTGGCGGTAGTGTATTTAATACTTGAAGGGCAATCGTTCTCTATTTGGAATTCTACATCACAATTCATAAATAATATTTATAAGCCCTTTCTGATGCACTGCTTGATACTTTTACACAGGTATCAAGGTTTTTCCTTGTTTATGTAGGGCAATATTAACATGAAAATGTGAAAAATATACACTCTTTTGAATTCAGAGTTGTCATTATGGCAGGCTGGGTACTAGCCAAATTCACATAGATCAATCTACCGTGCTATTTAATCCGTAGAAAAGTGAGGAAGATATTTGATGTTCAAAATATTCTGATATATTTAAAAGAAAATATAGAGTGGATACAGTTTAGAATCACGTGGACATAAACTTAGTAAGAATTGGATTTATATATGTTCAAAATGCAATAATACCAAGTAAACACAAACGGATTTAGTCGGAATTTGAACTCGGCTCGACGCTTCATGTATCTATGGTGTAACTGTTACGCCAAATGCTACATTTTTATACTCAACAAATTTTATATTACTTTACATTGGTCGATATATACATTTTTTCTTGAGGCTACGTGAAATTATCTCTCGCACCGAGTAATCTCACCATCACATAAATCAACAGCACAAAATCTGGTTCAGTGCTTTTTATATATTCATTGATAATTTCTTATCGACACGGATCATTTCTTCACCACCTGATTGCACGTCATCAGATTCATTTACAATTGTGACGCAAGTAGTGCATCCTTAGGAATAAAAGCAGCAAATCCTACTTGGATTAAAAAAATAGCGAACATCACGAAGAGACCAAGAAAATAAAGTGAATAGTTCTTAAAGATGTTTCATTCACTATAACAATTATACCTTCATTGATACTGATGTGTTTATTCGAATGGCCAGTCTCTACCTCATACGATTTTGTTCCTGTTTTATACAACAGCTGTCTGTCTTAGTAAGACTTCTCACTATACACACTTCAATCAGCACAGCCTACCTATCCTCAACATTAATCAGTTCTTCACAGACCATTTTGATATATCGATCCTGTCTGGCTCACTAAGTATTCCAGGGAATTTTCCTGCACTTTAAAATGACTGTTTCTTAGAACTGACTTTGTTTTGAAGTTATATAAATACCAACATATGAGATCTAGGTTAGTAATGCATCTTAACACATACAAGATACACACCGGGTTTTGTTAGGTGGAAACCCTCTAGTATCAGGAATTTCTTCCAAGGGACTAAACATGATGACATACCTAATGTTCAGAACGAAGACAATGGAAACTGTTTGCTAGAGTGCAACACCATTTTTCAGCTGTCTTTTATATGTTATTCTCTATCCCTCTCATTTCAGTTTTTCTGCTTTGACGTGAAGATATTTTAGACATCTTTGTACTACTTTATCTACTAAGAATCTGACTTACATCGCCATCTAATATTATAGCCACTGTAATGGTAAACTTCAGCTAAGCACATGATTTTGGCTGTGATAATGTAGTGTTGAACACATGGATACATAGTATTTCCAAAAAATTAAATATGTTCAGCAAAATTGTGTAGAACGGTTGCAGAATATAATGTGATTATTTAATCTATGAAATTTCTCACACGTTTAAGAGAACTGAAAATAATTATTCGTGATTTACATCAAAAGTATATATGCAATGTGGGTTAGAACATCGATTGTTCTGTTATGTGGATTATATTAATAAAAAAGTAAGAGAAATTTGTTCAAGTATAATCCTGAATAACCTCCGCACAGAGAATGAAAAATATTAAGGCGAAAGGAATGTGATAAAACAGAAGCCTGCTGGAAATACCAAGGATTGAGCATGTGAGAAACAAGGAAATCTTAGAGAAAACCGAAACACAAACTGTGTCCCCTGGAGCCACGACTACTATCACCAAGCCGCTAACTCCAGAGCATTAGAAGCCGGTTCAAGCAATGATATACATTTGAAATTATTAGGAGAATTTGATAATTATATTTAAGTGATAGTAGTCATGGCTCCACAGTCCTATGGTTAAAGTGAATCTCAGTAGAGTTCCACCACGGAATATGCGAGTGAGTCTGATTTGCTACCTCTTCGTCACAGAGGCCCGTTGGAACAGTTTGTATGGTGTTTGCTTGACAACCTAACTGTCAGGGTTTCAATTCTCGGTAGTGATTGCGCACTGCTGATGAGTCCCAAATATAGGACGAAACAGCCGTCCAGTGCTTTCTGCATTCTGTAGACGTTTCAGACTCGATGAATCACTTAAATATAATTATCAAATTCTCCTAATAATTATATATATATATATATATATATATATATATATATATATATATATATATATATATATATATATATATATATATATATATATGAAATTACCTTAATAATTCACTTTATATTATGAGGTAAAAACAGCAATATTATCGATAATCTGTCTATATTTCTCAGAGGAGTTATTGTAACTATTTACACTCTTTATATAATTCGGACTGCTGTCCTCAACATTATGGTCATATTCAAGACGTTTCAGCTATTGTACGCCACGCTATCTTCATGTGATATACGTTGGAATGACCCAGTAGATAAAACTGCTGGTTGAAGTAATCCAGTGATATGGCCCAAAGAGTTGTGAGTTCATGTGGAACTAGAACAATCTACACCAGTGGACGAAATACAAGGGTTCGATTCAAAATTCCGAATTATATAACTTGAAGAAGTCCGGTGAGTACAACGGTCAAATTTTTGTGTGTATAGCAATAAAGATGAAGACAAAATTCCTAATAATGTTAATATTATTATTTTATTTTATTCATAGATCATTGCACATAGATTAAAGCACAATAAGACTCGATATTTTCAATCAGAAGAGATTCTAAAAACAAAAGTAAAATACATGCATGCTATTTTTCAATGTAATGTTACTTCAGAAGACTATCATAATTCTGCATATATCCATAATTCATAATCTTTGAATTACAATGAATTTTTAGAAAGCCTATTTGAAGTTTTCCCGGTGGTCGTTTTGACATTTTGGAATTCAAAATATTCATTCTTTTAACTAAATTCTTACTAAATGCTAAAAGAGCCGTTTATTCTTCTATTTAATGCAAAGCGAGGTGTAGAAGAAACCTTTCTTAATGATATTTCTGCGAAAGGGTATGCAATAGACTAGGCCAGAATTTAAAAATATCTTGCCAATTTCTCATTTCCCCATTGATATCTGTTACATTTCGTTATATTGGTTTTGTGTCCATCTGTATTTGTTCTCGTTATTGTAATGTATGAGGTATATATATATATATATATATATATATATATATATATATATATATATATATGGATGTTCCTTGCATGCGATGAAATGTCATGTATCTAAGTTCATTTCCTACGTACTTTTCACAACGGCGCCATTAAAAACAAAACAAAAGAGCATAAAACATGAGCAAATACAGATCAATAACAAAAAGAATGAAATATTAATATGGTACGATTTGCCAGTGATTTATAGAATGTCAATTTATAGTTTAGAATGCTTCATGGGGAAAATCTTTGAATATGATCGATGAGTTCTTTAGGTGATATTGCTTTCGAGGATTAGTGCATCAGGGGAAAGCATTGTTAATCAGTAGGCCTCTCTAACATTGCAGCCATTTATTATTGTCTCTGCACATTATCATTTCCATTTCAATGTCCACATTTTAAATTACTTGCATTTCTCTGCTTTTTCTGCTCTATGATCGAATTAACATTCAGTGTTTATGACTCATCATAATAGAGATATTGTATCACTTAAGACTAAATGCTAAGAAATCATTGGAATTGAAGACCAGTACACAGAAAATTTTCGAACCATACAGAAGATTGTTTGTGAAAGTAACACTTAAAAATCTGATCACATAATTCTTTTGTGAATATGATCACAGTTATTCATCCTTCTACAATATTTAACCGAAGTTTCACTTGAATTAAAACGACAAATATGATTTACTTAGATTCATCTGTTATATATTTCCATCTATTTTAAAATGAAATAGAAAAGGATAAATTTTATTCAAATAATCACTTAATGCAGGAACATACTTCTTTCAAAATGTATGCCATAGAAAAATTCCAAATATAAAGTTAGCTTGAAAACGAATACAAGTATATATCCGTAAAAAATCAACAGCTTTTTTTTCTAATTATAAATCTCCTTTCTGTTAAACTTTTGTTCACATTGTTCCAATATTTCTCGATACTCACATGCTCCGTCCATGGTATTTTCAACATCCTTCTGTACAATTAAATTCGTGTTGCCTCATGTCACATCTTCATCTATAACGAAATTATCACGCCTATACTAACATAGAGAAGGATTGATATAGCAATTCAGCAAAGTTTTTCTTTGTTTCTAAGATATGTTTCTTGTTTCTCAATACTTTGCTTAGATTTTGTATGGCAACTTTCGCTAAACCAATATAGATTCGTGTCACATTTGAAATATATTAACATATTTCCCATATTGTCATATTTATGTACTATTCAATTTGTAACTCGAATATTGAGCGTTATTTTCTTTATAATGTCTATATATTACGTCTTCCTACGAAATAAGGTTATTCTTTACTTCCCGCGTTCATTTACTACCTTGTCTAGGAATTCTTGCAATACAAGGAGGATATGCATTATTTAATCATGACCATTTCTATTTTTCTCTGCCGACAATTCGGGCATGAGCAATAATAAATGAGCAATTCCTTATAGATGATGAAATATACTATTTAAAGATAGAATATCTACACTAATATAAATCAGTACAATAAATAATTTGGCATATTTTTCATATTTTTATATGTATTACAGAATAAACCAGACAAAATATATAAATAATTTATATCATGTCAATCTACATTCATGTGAAATGAAATCGTTAAGATTTTGTTTTAGGATTTTCATAATATTAATATTGAGGCAGTTATAACTCAATTTACAAAGTATCTCTTAAACATATCAGTTTATTTATTATTTTTGGATTTAATTTTATTATTCGGGCATCGTATTGTCTGTGCATACGCCATAGCAAACCGAAGTTACAAACGACAGTAATAAATCAAAGAGTATAAGAGTCACCGATTTGCATAATTCATTCCAGTGTATTGATACAAATACATTGGGATGAATTATGTCAATTCGTACACAAGTATGGGCACGTGTACGAGTGGTTAGAATGTCACTAAGGACACTTCCTGATGTTATCGGACTGGAGAGGTCGATTTTGGAAAGTGCCCTGCTAGCACGAAGTCACAAGTCATCGTGGCAGACGGCTTGAGCGTGGTGGCCTTGTTCAAATTGTTGTTCACGCTAGATAACATGCTCTTTCCCAGAAACTGCTCAGCATAGTTGCAGTATAAACTGTGGGTGTTGAAAACAAGAGTCTGCAATAGGCATTGGCTAGACAACCTCGTAGACAGGTATCCTCGAATACCAGTGGCCATCTATACATCTACTATTAATATTTGTACAAGTAGCGGGAATAAATATCTGGAAACTATATCTTTTTTTTAACGTTTTACACCAAACAAGATGATAATGGCACTAGAACACATTATGCTACAGGGAGGGAAAGTGAATGAGAATGAAAAGACTTAGACTGGTTAGGATTGAAGAAAAAAGATAAAAGGAACAGGGATCACGTGGAAATAAGATGGTGATTAACGTTGCATTTAAATTTTTGAAGATTGTAGTTATAGGGAAGCAAGACAGGTGGTAAGTACGAGGATATAAACTTTTAGAATAGAAGCGGCGGTTGCATCTAGTTAGTTAAACAATAAAACGATGAGACCTAGTTGCCAATATAGCAGCACAGTTAAATCCCTGTCGATTATCAGAACAGTTGCCATGAAATTATCTGTAGAAAAGATTGAGGGAAGTCACATCACATCGCTGAGAAAATGAGAGAAATCGAGAAGCTTAGTCAGGATCACTTACATTACAGACTGGATATTGTTACGAATCTCAAAATGTACAGCAGAAGCACTAGGCCAGTTATGTCAATTGTATTCAATGCACAGACGAATGCTTGATGTATAAATGTGTAAGATATGCTGAGAAAAATATTCGTGTCATGACACAGTGAACCAAATTTATTTGTAAAAGACCAAGAAATTGATTCGATATAGTCGATCCACTTCACGTCAGTGGAAAACGTGAGGCTAAGAAGGCGTAGAGTAATGCTCTCCGGGAGTTTATCCTCAGCCATGCAGTTATTAGGCTGAAAAGTTTATCGGTGGCGTTTTGTTTTGGGGGCGTTATAATTTACAAGCCATTTCTTGCCCTAGTTAACCACTGATTTAACATCATTTTCTAGAGCAATTACCAGGTTTACACTGTCATATTTCACGGATTTGCTACTAAGATAAATGTAAATTGTTGTGTCGTCTGCATAAATACCTAATTGTCAATTGATGACATCGGGAGACCATTGAAAATCAGAAACAGTGTATGCCAAAGGATACAGACCTGGGGACCCAAGCATTTGTATGAAATTATCTGGTAGCGCGACCATTCAACTCAACTGTCATTACACGATGTATTAAGAACGATTTCATTAAGCCAAATATTAATCCCGTGACATCGTAGTCCTTGAGCTTGCTTTGAATGCCATCATACAAAACTCTGTCGAACGTCTTCAGGATATCTAGAGTCACAGCTCGAGCTTCGGAATTCCTATCTGAAGCTTGATAGAT
Organism: Acanthosepion esculentum; assembly: GCA_964036315.1. Taxonomy (NCBI): domain Eukaryota; kingdom Metazoa; phylum Mollusca; class Cephalopoda; order Sepiida; family Sepiidae; genus Acanthosepion; species Acanthosepion esculentum. Next base: position 93,265,305 of record OZ038491.1, read on the forward strand.
GAATTCGGGATGGCCGTTAACGCGTCGGCGGTAGAGCGGACGCAAAGGAAGCCATATAGGACGTCAGGCGAAGTAAGATGTTAAAACCAATTCGGTGTTGAATAAAGCCTTGTCTACTTTGCCGAAAAGAGCGTAGACACTAATAGGGCGATAATTTGAGTTATTTTAGGCAGGCACTATATAGAAAATGAAGGAATTATATTTATCTTGGATAAAATAGGCATGAATGATTTGGGGTCAGTTTTGTTCATTGAAAAATAAACAAAAATGTCTCAAAGCCGGTAATTCATATTTTCTGTCATTTTAATATTGCACTAGTCCCTAGAAACACTTACCAAGCCTATCTAGAATGAGTAGGATAAAATTGCAAAATGGCAATCATTAATTTGCATAAAATTAAATCAGTTTTCATATGATCATTACTGACATTTATATAATAATTATTTTTTTCTTTTTTCATCTAAGAACATGTACTTAAATAATCAGTAAATATTTGTTTTCCATGCTAACCTAATTATATGTAAGATTTTCATTTATATTCCTATAAACACTGCTGTAATAGTAATTATCTATCTGTTTTAATATTTTTGTCATGGTATTTTGTTTGGAAAATATTTATAAATTATCAGCGAAAACCCAAGAATGTTTTATATAATATTATAAAGTCATTGCGGCTTCTGAAATAAGATTAGAAAGAAGGACCGCCCTAATGATAAGTGAGGACAACCAACTGAAAATTGTTACGAGGCAATAACGACCCACAGACGAAACTATATGACAAATAAAAAAGGAGTTAAAACAAAATGGAACAACGGCAGCAGTGAAAGAAATAGAATAAAGAAAAGGTAGCAAACACAACAACAACAGTGGTACAAATATATAATTGACCAATAAATTCACATCGGCAGTTTCCAAAACAACAAAATGGAATTTTACCGAGAAATAAAGTGATAAGTACAAGGCAGTAATCCTGACGCCGCATAACGTATGGGACGAAATATATGTAAAAAGAACTCGAATACATAATGACATTGGAATATATCTCGTCCGAAAAGATGTATGGAAGAAAAGTTTGAATGAACTCCATAAGACTTATAAAACAAAATCATAAAAATAACAAATTGGAAATCACTAGGATTTTGGAAGTTATATCTACAGAACGTCTACGTAAGTGATATGTAAAATGGTCAAATAAAAATACGAAATAACTAAATGAACGACCAGAATAAAATGCGGCAACCGAACATGCTTGTCGACTGTTAAACCCGATTTAATGTAAAGTCATCGGAATTGAAACACTCCATTCATACTAAGTTAAAATGTAGTCATCGAAATACACATCAATGACTAACAATACCAGACCCCAGATAATGCCATGTTCATACAATACAACAAACGTCCTCGCAAAATGGAGATCTACACACAGAGAAAGCTGCAAACCGGAGGTGAGTAGACAATAATGTATGTAGAATTAGTCTCATGTATTTATACTTTTTACAAGTTACACATAGATGAGTATATTGTTATTCATGCTCAATTATATCCACCCAAGATATTTTAAAGATTGACTATGTGATCATGGAATAATAAGGTGAATTATCTTCTATAGTAATGAAGATTAACTTGAAATAGATCTCATAAATAAAGCAGAATAACCACAAATGGAAAAGGAATGGGATCGAGACAAACATCCTTCACTGTAAAGCAACTAATAAAGTATAATAATCAAAGAAACAAAAAACTCTGGTATCTTTAAAGATATAACATGGTAATCTAGAATACCACATTGAAATTAGAAAGATATTTATTATAATCATAAATTTTTAAAAATGCACAAAAAATAAAGTTATGCAAAATTTAGATAACATATGTCGTTGTAGAGAATTAAATAATTTTATAAACATCGATTGTATTGTTGAAAAGAGGGACAACAATGTTTATAAATCAGGCACTAGAGAATACAAAGCATGATAGAACAATTGTATGCACCCAAACCAAAAGGATAAAACAATATATGACATTGGATCCATGATATTTAAAATGAAGGCGTCATCACGACAAAATGAGTGTTACTTGTTTTCGTAAATTATCAGCGGTCATGTGGCATAATATCATATCCATATTGATTGCTGCTTTTTGAACTTCGTCAGGTCCGAGAATAGATATGGATTTTCTCTAACAAAATAAATCGTCCGAAATATGCCAATATTGATGTAGTAGATATAATAAGTAAGCAGTTGCTCAACCATTGAATATATTTAATTGTATTCGATGCACAATTGAAAGCGTTAGAAAGCTGCTATAAGCAGTCAAAATAATAATAATAATAATAATAATAATAACAATAATAATAATAATAATTATTATTATTATTATTATTATTATTTGTGTTGGTGATGTATAATAATAATAATAATAATAATAATAATAATAATAATGAAATACTAACAACAAAAGAAGCTATAAAATACGATGCAAGAAAAAATGAACCAAAATACGAAGATGATATTAAATTTGAAGACAACGTTCTATTCACGCACTTTTCTGATTCGACTGGCCTAAACTGATTAACTGTAAATCTGCAATATGCAATCGAAAAAAGCCAAAATTCGATCAGAAATCTGAAGGAATGAAGAATTGTTCGGATTTGGGGTTTAAAAATACGATTCTGGAATTAGATTAGATTAACAGAATGGATTTGCTGTGCTTTCTGGTAGGACGAGATATGTAGTAAACAGGAATTAGAAGAAATGCACTCCCACACGAAAAAAATACAGAAAAGAAAATATAAGTTGAATTTCGAAAGAAGGAACTTCAATATAGTTATCCATCATTAAATATAAAAATTTGAGATCAAGTAAAATCTGTACATGTGATGAAGGATATATACATCCATCCATCCACACACACACACACACAAACACACACACACATATTATATTTATGTATATATATATATATATATGTATATATATATATATATATATATATATACATATATATATATATATATATACATACATATATATATATGTATTGTATGTGTGTGTTTGTGTGAAATAAATAATATTTTAAACACTGAGTATATAAATATTTATAAATTAAGAATATAAATAAAAATAGAAGACCAGAAATATTATTGTTTTTTTCAAAGGAATGTTAGTCCAATTCATTAAGTAAAAGAAGAAACAGAATTTTAAATATAGGAAATATAGAAATATAACAAAAATGTTTCTATTGATGTTATTCTCTACGTTCTGTGGATGTCAATCATAGTATATGTATATAGATATAAAACAGTCAGAAATCATGCCATATATAATCAATCGTGCTGCATAGGAACCGAATCTTTTTCTTTTCGAACAACTTAAAACTATATAAGGTCTAAGACATTGCTTTATAATTTATATCCATGAATGTTTTATTTTATTTTATTATATGTCATTATGATACGCAAGATTGGTGTCATATATAAGCGCAATACTATATCATCTTGCATGAACAATTTCTCAAGCGTAGTACTTCGGGAAGAAAACGCAAGAATTCTTCTAAAATAATAATTAAAAGATGTGAGAATATAATGACAGAAAAATAATTCCAATCCAATAATCATTTCGTTAGCAATCATATATAAATATATACGATGAACCAACATCATGTACGGATTATTTTAAAATCTTCTTTTCTTGTCTTGTTCGAATCTCTTCTTTCAAAGTAAGATAGAAAATAATTAGTAAATATATCTGTAATGTTAATTTAAAATATTTTTAAAATGGTACACGCTTTTAATATTTTTAATTTTTATTCCGATGACATTTTGCATAAAATTAAATTAATAATTAATGAAAACTTAGCTCATCCACCTCTCTAAATAGTTAATTATCATTTAATGTTTATTTTATTTACCCTGGCTTAACTGAACGAATACATTTTTAGTCAGTTGTGCATCAATGCTTTTTATATAAGTAATATTTACATTTGCAATTTTTGTGAGTGATGTCCATGGCCAAACATGACGCTAACAGAGAATATATCATAAGTTCAAATTCAAGGACATTTTAAGAAAAATATTCCAATGAATTTTCATTCAACCCATTGAGGATATAATTTGAGGTTTGCATCCACGCGAATCGGAATAGTTATGTATAAGCACAATCACGTAAGCCATAGTCCGCTAGATAATTTTGTAATGTCTATGTATGTTTTAATAAAACATTTCATCAAGCTTCTAGGAAAATGTTTTTATGCTTGCATCATCTCGTGTCTTTATAATGCTTCTCTCTTTCTTATGGACTGTATCTACATGACTTGGATGATCATGACATCGCAATTTCTCTCCCTTGCGGTTCTAAGCAATATTTGCTACCCTACTATCCTCTCACTCCCTGTTCTGATACCCATAAAATAAAAGCTCATTAACTGCGTTAAACATTGTTGCCACTGACCTGCTTGCCTTTAATATCTCTCTATCACTGTCTCTCACCGACTGGGAAAATAACCCCACAGTATGTCTATATTCTTCTTCGTGATGGTGTTCTAAAAATCGGGTAAGTCTTGTTGTACCTTCGCAAAAGAAAACGAAAGGTGTAATTAAATGAAGGCACAAAATCTCATTCCACTATGTTTGTTTATTCAATGATTAATTGAGTGCCTGTTTTTATCTAGATGATGTTTTTGTCATTATATAATCCTTTTACTAAGCATCTCGACATCAGAACTGGCAATACACTCAAAATTGGCTTAAAATTGATGTCTAACAGATGGCGTTGGAACTCACTGTACATTCTATATGTGTCTCTGATAAAATAAGACTGAGGTCGGATGTTCTTAAATTCAGGCCAAGCAGCAATTGTTCTCGAACATTTTCCTTTCTTTATATATTTATTTTAATTATCTTTTGATCAACAGAATTTCTACTTTGAAGATTTAGTTGTAGTCATGAAAATAAACAGGGCACTTACGGAACGGATACAATCATTTACCGTCCAATACCATGTGGATGTTCTGATCACAGCCGGGCTCCATCATGTTGCATATGTTAGGAATGTAATTTTCTCCATTCCACCTTTTCTCACTATATGTCCCAGAAATTTTCAACTCACGTTTTCTGATTCATATAAAATTTTTCAATTTTATTTTCATTTTACTTAGACTTTTCGTTGTTTATCATTTTTCTTTAAAACCTCATAACTTTTGCTTCAATATTTAAATAATCATCTTTGATTGATAATCGATTTATTTTTACGTTCGAAGTGCCTATAAAATTTCCATTTTATTATTTATTTTCTATTTTATTTCGCTGTACTCACCTTTTTACTTCTTCAACCAAGAAATTGAATTTCTTATATTTTGGGCTAATCAAAAAAATATTTCCTTTTAAGAATTCTATCAAAGTCGGTATTTCATGATTGAGAAGTTCATTTTCTTCGTAACAAAGGAATCATAAATCCAATTAATCCAAAATCGGATAAATATCCTCAATCTGAATATTCCTTCTTTATATCATAAACATCCCCGTCTGCTAGCAGAATATTAGCTTGTGTTTTGTGATTAATATTCGCCTTAATACTTTCCATTCTTTTTTCACTGTGAACTGAACAGAATTATCTCCTGGTGAAATAAAATTCATTCATAAGAGGAAAAATTAATCCAGTTTAAGACGATTACCGACAAACTACATTGCATACTTCGCGAGATGAAATACGTCACATTTAAGAATTTAGATTGAGAGTATTCGATGAAGACACTTCAGTAAAAGAACAAATGTGTACATGACCTGCGTTTGCTTCTTTGGAAAGCTACAGTCGCAAGTAATGCTTATATAATGTAAGCCGATTATACATAAGGAATATTCTACATTTATTGACAGACCGCCAGTCATATTTTCGATTGATATTTATAAAAAGAAAAACTACTATTAAAACAAGTTTTAACGTAAATAAGCTTCTCACACAAAATAATTGGTTTTGTTTTTTTCAGTATTACTGTGAATTTGTCTTTTTAAGGAGTGCGGAATATCAATATAATACTGTTATTTTCATTTCGGGTTATAAGTGCTATCTATTTTAGTTGTTGCTGCTATTGGAATTCCTCATGTGTTTTGGTTTCTGTTATTTGGTATAGTTATTTGTGTTTCTCTAACACCAGCTAACAAGCTTCGCAGAAAAGTGTACCTCTTTCTACAGGTTTTATTCCCTCGAAGTCATAGACAGTGTTAAAATAGCATTTTTAGCAACTGAAGAAGAAATAAGAATTTTCTCTTTTCAGAAAACAAAACATACAAGGTGTTTGACAAAATAACTATGTATAAAATCTTTTGAGGATTACTTACTCGATCGAAGGAGTTTAAATATGATTCGCTTCAAAATAAAATCAACAAAGATAAGCAAATAAATTAAAACTTTAAAATTAATGTTTTCTAAATATAAGTAGACTGACATGTGGAAAAACTTGCGTACACGCGCACGCACAGACACACACACACACGCACACACATATATTGTGTATTTAGGCAGCAGTCATTCATTTATACATGTTTCATTAAAGACGAAAGGTACTACGATTAATCTTTTCATTTAATTGTTCTTGTGTTCGAACAAGTGTTTTCTTTTCTGGAAACAGAGTGTGTAAACTGTCCAAATGTTTTGAAATTCTGAACGATTTGGGCTATATTTTAGCCATTATCAAAGATGATTTTAATTTTGCTTCTAAATTGGGTATATGTAGTTAAATCATACTAGTAGAAAATACAAACATAATAACCTCATCCACATGAAAAAAGATTAAATATAATGGACAACTTAATAATAAAAACAAAAAAGCCAACACTCAACAATATCAACAGCGAACATGGCCACAATGTGCTAACTGTGTTTGGACAATAAAACATCCCCATAATTCTAGAAACATAGACACCACCCATACACCCAATTTTAAAAGCAAAAAAAAAATCACCCGTGATAATGGCTAAAAGTATAGAGGAAAATGCTCGGAATTACAGAACATTTGGACAGTTTCTACACACTCTGTGTCCAGAAACGAAAACACTTGTTCGAAAAAAGAAAAATTAAATAAAAAGCTTAATGGCAGTCTCATGTAGAAAACATGATATTTACACAGGTCTGTAAACCTAAAATTTCTTAGACGTTCTCGTAGAATATAGTAACAACACATGTATCACCTCATTATATAAAAAACAACTAGCAGAAACTCTTGCCACCTTAACTTTAAAAGAGGATGTCCACTCAGATACAAAATAACTGTGATGGAAAACTTCTTAAAAAGACCACACCAGAATTCATACTTTCGACTACCCTTCCTTAAAGAACTCAATAACCCAAAACAGACACTAGATAACGCAGGCACCTTTTGAACCACCAGATTAGACTATTTTTCCCAAATTAAATAACAATGATAGTGAACACACAGTCAAAAATATAAATATTTCCAACAAACTCAAATGCATATCAACTACCAAAAGATGACTCTTCACATTGAAATATCATAAATAAATACACTACCCCAACTGACAGAAATATCAAATTTAATATCTACTACAAAAGAATTAAAACAGCTAACCTTATCCTAAAAAATAACAACACACCAGGAAAATCAAAATTGCAACAAACGAACATTATCTATGAGTTCAGACTCTCATTTAGGGACAGTGTTGCTGATCAAACCAAATTGATAAATAATTACATCGGTCAAAGTACGACATGCCTGTTCATATTCTTTACTGTCCACTGCTTTGATAGAACCCATTTAAACACACAAAACATACAAGACTCCATGCAAAACACAGTAGTAGAAAATACAAACATAATCTCATCCACGTGTAAAAAGAGATAAAAACAATGAAAGGCTTAATAATAAAAAGGTAATCAATAATATTAACTACAAACACGACCACAATGTGCTGTGTTCAGACAATAAAACATCACTATATGTCTAGAAACATCCACACAATCCATAACCCAAATAAAAAACAAAAATAAAATCATCCTAGATAATGGCTAAATGTATAGCCGAAAACGCGCGTATTTACAGAGCATGTGAATAATTTTTACACACTCTGTGTCCAGAAATGAGACATTTGTTCGATCTAAAGAAAGATTTGTAAACAAATTAATCGCACTACCTGGATTGTCGTCTTTAATGAAATATATATATATATATATATATATATATATATATATATATATATATATATATATATATATATATGTGTGTGTGTATGTGTGTGTGTGTGTGTACATATATAACAACGAAGCTAAATAAGTCGTAACTAATAATGTTCATATATTGTCATACATGCTCACTTGTCCTCTTCAAGCTCAACAGTTTCTTTTTTTAAATTTTACGCAGAATATATAAATATATGAAGATGCAAGTGATTCTTTTTTATTGTAAAAGCTCAAAATAACCTAATATACTAACAATGCATAAGGGAAAGCGGTCATCGAAAATTATAAAATTGACTCGGTAATTATATCAAACACATAGATATTAACTCAAATAGGTTCATTAAAAAACACACATATACGCAGGCGAACATACATACATATTTACATACACAAACACACAGGATTATACATATATATATATATATATATATATATATATATATATAGGTACGATTGCGTGCAGTTAATAAGTAGTAATTGATATGCAAAAACAAATATTAGTCGTGTATAATCATTTGCCTTCATTGTAAAATACTTTTTTGTTCAATTCTATATCTGCTCAAAAACACGAAATCCTATATAAACAATATAAAGAGAAGACGAACATTCCTTTATACGAAAATCTGCAAAAGAAAACGAAGTAAATAAGACAAAACGTACCTTTCGCAACAGAAAAATCTAAAGAAAAACACGCAATATGTATCGATTTTAACGACGCATTTGATATTAGATATATAATCGCAAGCAAAGTTTGTATGGTTAAGCAGCTCGACTTTGAAATCAACATGCCGAATAACATATTTAAATCTTATTTTGCCAGCAGCACTTGACATCGGAACATGAAAATATTTTTTACATTAATTTTAGTTGATACATATAGACATTGATTTTCAGATGAAAGCGGAAACCACATGATCAGTTGGAATTCAACAATGATTTTCTAAAGCTCTAAATACAGACAATAAACATTCACCGACTCAAATAGAAAAATCCCGTACATGATCAAATATAAAGAGCTTATTATCACTTTTTTTTAAAGTATCCACGATATGCTTTAAAGGATAATGAAATGTGCCACATTAGCCATTTTTAGTTCAACATGTGTATTGTTATATTCTGCGATCGCGCATATTTTAAAATGAGAACAGATTTTTTTGGAAAAGAAGGCTGAGTTCGATTTCTAGAATTACATTTGTCTCAAAACAAACAAATTATTTTTCGGCTTGTCTAAAAAGTGATTTGACTTGATCGTTGAATTACCTCCAGGTATGAGTTAAACATTGAATCTGTAAGTTCAATCAGTTCTACAACAGCGTAGACATAACTCTTTATGATTCCTGAGTTTTCCCAACGATAAATCGCAGTAGAAAGAGTAAATTTTAAATCCTGGACACGATTAACGAGAATATGTAAAAAACGAGGAAGTAACAGAAAAAGCGTGATATATCAAATATACGGTAACATTTGTGGTTACATCAGACACACTGGTAAAAGAAAAAGGGTAACAATTGATGGAAACCTAAACAGAAAAAAATATATTAGTTTACTACAGTATAATATCCTACCAGATTGCGAAAATGGGTAATTTTTCAGCATGACGATGTTTCTTGCTACGTATCACATGCAACAAAAATAGTTTCTTGTTGAATAGAATGTTAAGTTTTTCAAGATTGTTCAGTACAATGTCCTGGTCTCAATATAACTGAATTATTATGGTGGGAATTAAAGTAAAAAGTACTCCAGCTAAAACCACATGATTTATGATTAATTCAAAGATAGACATGACTACTTTAAGGTTTTGTACATGCTGTAATAATAACGATCACTTATTGCAAAAATAATAACTAATATAAAATAAAAATTAAAAAAATTAATTTTTAACTTAAAAAAAATAGATGAAAGGTAAAACTCTCGCTGGTTGTCTAGTAATTTTGCATGGCCTTTTTTCAGTACCACTTAAAATCCATGTTTTATATATATATATATATATATATACATACATATATATATATATATATGTGTGTGTGTGTGTGTGTGTGTGTGTGTGTGTGTGTGTGTGTCTGTGTGTGTGTGTGTGTGTGTGAGAGAGAGAGAGAGAGAGAGCGAGCAAAAGCAATATTTTCTCATCATCATACAAATGGCAGTCGGTTTTCCTTGTCGGTTTTGTTGTGTTTATTCAGTTGAATACGGAAAAGAAATACCATTTTCTTAATGTCATTCCTCGCTCATATTTTATTTGTAGAGCTGTCAGATTTCTCAACACGTATTGCATATTCTTCTCGTATGCAAATTATGAAAGCGTTACAAGTATATTATCAAATGATTAATTGTTTACAGTTTTTTTATGCAGCGCTATTTATATGCTCGTGCGTTTTCCTCTACCTATGCATGGTGTATGCCCGGCTTGATATCACAAATGCTGAGAGGGAAAGAGAAAGAGAAAGGGTTATAGAAAGTAAATCAGAAAGTGATAGAAAGAGAGAGAGAGAGAGAGAGAGAGAATATGACGCAAAAAAACAAAAATAGAGTGTGAAACAAAGTGGGATTGTAGGCGGTCATTTCAGATAAACACAGTGATTTGTAAAGAGGGGTTATCCATGTTTCTTCACCTTCACCTTCAGCATTTTAAGAGAGTTTCTGTCATTCTTCATAGAAATATATGGGTATGGTCATGCGTTTAACAACAGAGAGGGCAGCATTAAAAATATTAGTAAATCCGTGTAATGTATACGGTCTGGCTTCTATACTATTAATAAAATCTAAACTCTTATATGTGATTTATATCAATGTTTAGAAATAACTGGTTTTGTTTTTTTCTTTTTCTGAATTTTTGTCAATATATATGTATTCTTACAATTCTTCTGGCATATTTTCTCTATATATGTTTGATTTTATATTGATTTTTTAAACTTATGTTGGATCAGACAAACAATGTCTGGTTTGTTACTTCATAAAAATTCCCTCAACCTTAAGTGGAAAACAGTGTAAATATTTAATTGAAAAATAAAATCTATAAAACAACAATGGTGGGAATTAAACATAACACAACCGATATATCTAGCTTGATCTATAGCATGAAATCAAATTTTATGAGCAGACTTGATATAAATTGCAAAGAATGAAGAAACAGGTGTCCTTGCTCTTTAGAAAAATTCTGTTTATCTCATTTTTACAAACATATTCCAAAGTGGCAATAATTATTAATTTTAATCTCCAGCCTAGAAAAAATATTTCGATGTTGTTGTAATTTATTGATTACACATACAGTTACTATATTGAAAAATAACAGTATTTTCGACATCAAAATAACTTTTTCTTGATTAGAAACTCCATAATTTAACAGATGATGTAAATCACATGATTTTTTGTACATCTAGTTGAATATTAAATTACATTAACGCTTTACAGACTGCAGAAGATTATCTGAAATATTTGCAGATATAATCTGTAGACTTTCATGTTTAGCTAGATTGGAGTAAAATCAGAATGTCGCGATGAATAAGGTTTTATAAAACTGTTAGAACTTATTAATGAAAGTGAATTCAGTAAATACACAATATTTACTATTTTTGTATATTTACTGAATGCATGTAAACAATAATTATTAAACATATACAATGAGTGATTTTGAGAGAATTAGAAGTCCTACCAGGATTTATTATCGGTGACCATACTTTTAGCAACTTAAGATATTCAAGAAATAAACCTAGTAAGGAAACTATAAGACTTCCTAGAGAATTTAATTAAGAAAAAGCGAGGAAAAATTATTAAACATTAATTACAAGACGACAGAATAGTCAGCCAAATGTAAAACCACCATGATAATTACAACATTGAGATAACCAAAATCATACAATTACAAATATTTAAATTTCTCAGAAATATTTTCACAGGGGAGGGAAAATGCAGCATTAAAATCCGAAATCGCATTTGTAAACCTATCGAGGCCTTGCAAAATATATGCCAATACAGAATGATGCAGATAATATAATGGACCGAACATGCGAGTAACGACAAAGTTTTAGAGAAAATGCAAGCCAAAAGGATACTTAATATCAGAAAGAGACAGATGAATTTCCTATAGCGCATAATGAGGAAAAGGCTTGAAAAATGGATAATCACAGGACAGATTGACGGTTAGGGGAACAGACGAAACAATTTTTAGCGAGCTTGTTGGCAGAACAGTGTTTAGGAGAGATAGTTAAAAGACAAATTTTATTAAGAGCTACAAAGGAAAGGAAATTGTAGAAATCCATAAACGCCAACGTCCTTAGGAGATACGGTATATAGTAAAAACAAAATCAATATTCTTCACAAATTTATTTTAGTTGTGGCATCCATAGTTTAGACCATATTATATGAATTGAATTAAAAGTAATTATTAGAAAATTGCCATAAATTATACAGAACACGAGTAAAATATTTAAACATTTTAAATATATTCCGACGTCTGTATATCTATCTATCCATCTGTCTATCTATCTATCTCTCTCTCTCTCTCTCTCTATATATATATATATATATATATATATATATATATATATATATATATATATATATATAGAGAGAGAGAGAGAGAGAGAGAGAGAGAGAGAGAGAGAGAGAGAGAGAGAGGACGGGGAGAGAGATCCTTTGGCAGACAAATTAATCTCAAGCAGCCTAGAAATCTAGAAGTCTTAATAATGAAAAGTCAACTCATGCGACGAATAGAAGCTCTGTACCCTACTAGCAATTAAGAGTTTCCCTACGAGAAGCCATCATAAAAAAAAACAAGGGTCAAATTTTTTACTTAAATAATGCATATCACTTGTTGGGATATTTCGATGTCTTTAGCAACTAATTTTACTATAGTAACCGAAACGTAAATATTTTTTGTAATTTTTAAACATTTAATGGTTTACTTTTATTCTGACTTTGAATATATTTTCAATTTGTGAAGTCTGCAGAATGATAAATCCTTCAAGATTTTATACATTTCTAACATCCTTATATCTGCAAGTTAAAGTAGTTACAGCTTATGCGATTTTATTTTAGTTTTAGATATTTTATACGTATGTAATAACTTATATAAATAGGTAACTTTAAAATTTCTATGAACAAATGAAGGATTCGTTTTATCTATGTCAAGTTTATCACTTCTCACATTTAAAATTCAAAATTCTCCTACATCCTGGCTGGTTGACAGTCAAAGCTAGAGATATCTGTCTAAGTCGCTGTTTAACCTATAGCTATTAGGTAGAGATGAGAGGGGATTTGTCGTTGGAAACACAAAAGGAGTTTTTGTGAAAGTTAATGTCAATGAAGTTAATTTTGAACCCGACACGCTGGAACTTCTTTATGCGCATTTCGGAATATTATTTTTACAAAATGTAATTATCTCCTTTCATTGTATGTTAAATTGGATCCTTCAACAATGATAGTTTTATATATTTATTGTTGTCATCACATATTTCTTTATTTTCATCATAGAATAATTTTCACCAAAAACATATTTACTGGATTTATGTATTCTCTGATACAGACATTTATTTTTTACTGGATAGTACTGGATAGCGGCTTGGATTGAGAAATCGGTGGTCCTAGGTCGAAGTCAAGTCGAATCCATTACATTCGTGCTAATACCCTTGTATTAATCGTCTTTTTCTCCCTGTAGCTATTTACCCATAGAAAAGGGAGGGAGAAGAATTATAGAATAGGAGGTAGAAGAACTTGGATGCCAACTGAATTCAATACCTTCGCAGGATTGTTTGAAGATCTTATATATATATATATATATATATATATATATATATATATATATATATATATATATATATATATATATATAATCAACACCGCTGTTTTGCACATATATAAAAAATAATGTAGACCTTATATATGGATATGGTTTCCTTTATGAACATATATGTTATATTATTGCTTGTTTTGACAAAATATCGAAAACCGTTAGATTGAATAACAATATGACGGGGGAAATTCGATTATTCCAATATTGATTGTTGTCCGAACGTAAAACTCAGGAAATGTCAATTAGTATTTAAGAATCTATAGATTTTCATGTTGGTCATTCGATCTTGTTGGAAGAGATTATTAATTAGTAAGGTCAACAGTGTCTACGTGATAAGCTATGTTCACTGTTTAAGGACAGAAACAATTATATAGGTACAGAGAGTAGATACACTGAAGTAATTTTATTTTATTGTAAATACATATAATAAATATACTGGCTTTTATGTGCATATATTTCGTTGATTAACGAGATTTCAATTCGCATAATATCGTTATACACACACAAATATATGCGTGTCTGTATATGTATACATAAACAGATATATATATATATATATATATATATATATATATATATATATATATATACATGATAGAAATTGTTAGGAGGATTTGATAATTATAATTAAGTAATTCATTGAGTCTGAAAGAAACCTCAATAGAATGCAGAAAGCACTGGACGTCCATTTCGTCCTATATTTGGGACTCATCAGCAGTGCGCATCCACTACCGAGAATTGAAACCCTGACTGTTGAGTTATCAAGAAAATGTCATACTAACCTTTCCAGCGGGCCTCAGTGACGAAGAGATAGCAAATCAGACTCAATATAGCGCCGCTCGCCCATATAATCTGTGGTGGAACTCAACTGAAATTCTCTGTAACCATAGGATTTTGCCCCCTGGAGCCACGTCTACTATCACCAAGCCGCTCAAACTGAAGCATTAGAAGCCGGATCAAGCAATGATATACACATGATAGAAATTGTTAGGAGGATTTGATAATTATAATTAAGTAATTCATTGAGTTCTATGGTTACAGAGAATTTCAGTTGAGTTCCATCACGGAATATGTGAGCGAGCGGCGCTATATTGAGTCTGATTTGCTACTTCTTCATCACCGAGGCCCGTTGGCCCAGTTGGTATAATGTTTGCTTGATAAACTCAACTTTCAATTCTCGGTAGTGAATGCGCACTGTCGCCGTTTCTTTCAGACTCAATGAATTACTTAATTATATATATGCAAAATTAAAATTTAGCTGAAATCATCATTCCTAAAAGAATTCCTTCTTTTCTAATGAAAATAAGGTTACTAAACAAATTTACCAAACAATAGTATTATTTTTATATTTCTTATTTTTTTAGATTTTACTCCTTAAATCTTATCTAATTATTATCATTTTTATTGTTATTATGATTAATAATATTATTATTATTATTAGTAGTAAGTAATCTGATTATCAATATTAACTTATTATTTAATATTTAATTAATATTAAATATATTTTTTTACCATTTATAAATTTTAATTTTAATTTTTAAATTTTAAAGTTCAATTTTAAATTTATTTTTTAACCTTTTTATAATAGTTATTAATGATATTAATTTTTATACTCTTCTTTT
Organism: Acanthosepion esculentum; assembly: GCA_964036315.1. Taxonomy (NCBI): domain Eukaryota; kingdom Metazoa; phylum Mollusca; class Cephalopoda; order Sepiida; family Sepiidae; genus Acanthosepion; species Acanthosepion esculentum. Next base: position 93,280,901 of record OZ038491.1, read on the forward strand.
TAAAAGTCAATTTTCTTTTTTAATAATCTTTTATAGATTGTCATATATTTATTACAATTATATTAATCAGGATTAATATTTTTAATAATCTTCTTAATATATTTTATTTTATTCCTACTTTGCTGGTAATATTTAGTTTATGTATTAACTATAAATTATACTGATATGTGTTTTCAAGTGTTACCACGATATGCCTACATATGAAAACTCACTCTTCCTTCTTTTCCCCCCTTCCCTGTTTAACACTTTCTTTCTTCGTCCTCCTTTCACCCTCCACCTGCTTCCCAATTTTTCTTCTTTGTTCTTTTCGTTTCCTCTCTAAAGATTATTTAAGAGGTCAAATTCCCTGGCCTTTTGATTGAGTACACTTGAACCTACTTAAATTATTAAAGTTGGTTTTAAAACAACCTTATTCCTTCTTCCATTTCTAATTTAGATCATTCTATGCTCGTACCATTCCACCATCTCTATCACACTATCTAAAACTATCCATCAAAAACTTTTATTAGCAATATAAGAAACCAAATTTCATTGTAACTAGAGATGTGACCTGAAGAACCAGGAAAAATATATTTACTGGGGAAATGAATTGTAGTCATGGAACTTTAAGGTTATCTCTTTCTTAATTATTTAATTACTATTCTATCTGTTGTTATGTTGCGCTTTCTAGACAACATGCTCTTTTGAATTATCCACACGCATTACCAAATCCTTCATTACCTTTCTCTGTGTATATATATATATATATATATATATATATATATATATATATATATATATATATATATATATATATATATGTATGTATGTATGATTCAAAGTTGTACCTATCCAACTATTATTGGAAAAGTAAAGATGATAACCTCACACCAAAAATAAAATTGTAAATCATTCATTGGTCCAGAAGCCTGAACATCTTGCAGGACAGATGCGATCTGTGTATACAGGAAAAATAGAAATAATCAAGTACACAAATGCTAACCAATTATGAAACTAACGAAACGAGCCTATGCTTAATCTAAGCATAAAGACAAACTTGAAATCTTCTAAAAACCTTTTTCCGCATGGATTTTGGGAGGATGACAAGGGAAGTGATGGTTGCTTTTGATAAGGATAGTAGCGCATATGGAAGTATACTCCTTTCTGGACATGTTGATTTGGACAAATCACACCCGTTAGAATAGACGAAATAGAATAAATAAATAAAAAATAAAAAGCAAAATCAATGAACCCAAATATATAAATATATAATAAACAAATTACCAATCCATTATGACTACAATATTAATTACACTATAAAAACTACACCAACATTCGGACGAAAAACATAGCTATAACTGTTATATAACGATTAAAATAAATATTACGTTAATTAAAAATCGAAAACCGAAAATAGTAAATAAAAATATTGAGTATAATAAATAAATAATAAAAAACAATAGGATAAATGAATCTGCATTCATCCAAATAAATAAATAAACAAACTAACAAAACGATCCCGATAAATTAATCGCTAGAAAAACAAATAAAGATAATCAATCAAAATAAATACATGAAGTAATAAATAAATGAAAATACTTCTCCCGCCAAAATCAAAGCTAGAATAAACTACAACAATCAACCCCAAAATTGAATAAATATCTTTAATTATCTTTCCAAAGTAAAACAAAACTATTAAATAAGCCATATAAACAAATTTTTACTACGTTAATAAAAACACCGCTTAAAATTTTTTAAAAATATAAATAAATATATAAAATACGAAATGAAAATAAAAAAGTACAATAAAGAAAATAAAAATAAATAATGACAAGCAAAATAATTCAACCCAAATAAATAAATAAACGACTTCCGTTAAAATAACCACCAAAACAGACTACCCACAATGCAACACTGACCCGTATATATAAAAGGGCCGAGAAGAATAACAACACTCGTGGCCTGACGATTGCGTCTAGCATGAAACAGTCTGTCGCCTCTAAGTGTTGATTTCAATGTTCACTTTTATATTTACACACGCCCTATCTCCGATATCTCCGATATTGATCACTTTATCCCATAAATATAGCACACCTTAAGACTATATTTCTTCATATATATATATATATATATATATATATATATATATATATATATATATATATATATATGGATGAGAAGTGTGTGAGTATAAATTATTTTCAGATAGACAGTATACATAATGGAACAAAATCCATAAAAATTTAAGAGGAAAATCTATTCTTAGTAGACGCGTTTCGTTCCCTTCATGAAGGCTTTTAAATTTGATAATATTCATCAACATTCATTAAGTTGTTAAAGGTCAGGCAAAAGATGTGGAGGTCATAAATTGTCATAATTCATCAACAATTATATTTAATAGTCCATTTCATCCGAGGTCCGCAAAAAACTGGTTATTTTATTATTTAAAGATAAATATATTCACAAACAAAATCGATTATATCTGCGTCAATCTGTCTTTGTTGTAATATATCATAACCTATTTATCTTTCATATAACGTGGTCTCTATTTTTCGCACCTTTGACATCATCCATCACCTTTTGTCTTTTATCATGTGACAGGTAACCTCGAACAAAACATGAAATATCTTACTTTTCTCTTGTAAATATTCTTCAAACTCTGCAATATGTCATCGAAATAATCTTCGAGTTCCCTTTCCACGAAACCTACTACCACACAGCCTACGCCGCACGCACACACACACACACACACACACACACACATACACACACACAGACAGACAAACAACCAACCAAACGTAAGTATATATATATATATATATATATATATATATATATATATATATATATATATATATATATAGAGAGAGAGAGAGAGAGAGAGAGAGAGATATTTAATACTGTGATGTGATTTCAAGGTAAACCTTACTTAAGCTATTCGAAAGGTCTTTTCACTACTGAGCCTCTCTCAAACGAGAGACATTGGGTTTCTTGGAAATAAGCATATTTGTGATACTTTATATATATATATATATATATATATATATATATATATATATATATATATATATATATATATATGTGTGTGTGTGTGTGTGTGTGTGTGTGTGTGTGTGTGTGTGTGTGTGTGAGGGAGAGAATTTATATTCGGGTGCCACTGATTATGGCTTTCAAATGCAATATGAAGTAAGTGATGTGTAAAAACAATTACAAATCCTAATTTAATTATAAACTTGCTTAAAGACAATTTAATCATAAGGTAACCCTCTCGAGAATTCTATAAGTGTAAAGCGAAATTTTCACAACTGCTGCTTCAAGCAACTGACCAGACTGGTGCCCTCTATCTGACATCAAGCGGAAAATTAAGAGGATCGTTGCGGTCCGCATATTTCACTTTCTGATTGCACAAATAACATAATCGACCAACAAGTTCCATGAATGTGCTCCTCAGCTACTTACCAGTCCGTATGTTACCTTCGAGTTCTCTTGTTGTGTTAAACTGTGATTGTCATAGAAATGAATACCATCTACATTGCTAGCTTTTTGTCACAGTCTAGATATAGTGAAGACAAATTCCAATTACATATGCAGTACAATTATTCTTATAAATATATAAATTGATATAAATAACTGATTATAAATATACAGCGCAACACAGGAATACTATCAACAAAGGTTTATAGGGCAATAAGTAAAATCAATAAACACATATATTACTAAACTATTGGTATTAGAATTTTCACCCTAGAACGGAAAGAATCAGCAAATAAAAAGCAATATTTTTTTTACATGTATGACACGTGACTCAATGTTATCTAGATTAATTCTACCGTCCTTAAATTAGTTGCATACAATAAATGATAAATTCCTTAACAAATGTATACTTATTTAAGTAAAGAATACCAGGTTCATTTTATCTAAACTTAGGTTGGACCCAAAGTCACCAATATTTCTACCTTGTCCCTTCAGAACGTGGGCAACATTTGTACCGTGTCCGTTCCGGATGTGAGCAATCCTGATTCTCCATAACCACCGATCATTTTTAGTTCCCGGTGAAATTCGTATTTTTGCTATCTTTCACACTCCATATTCTGCTAACCATTTACACCAGTTCTTTAGATATTTCATTCGCTGCATTCCTCCTTCTCTGTCATCTTCTATATTTCCTGAAAATGTAAATTTCCCTCGTTATATACTCTAGCAATTCTGATTCTAAGAATAAATCTCTATTTTGTTTGCATTTTCCCTAAAACTATGTCGTTGCTCACATTTTCCGTCCATGGTATTCTCAGCATTCTTCGAAAGAACCATGTTTCTCCAGATTCGAGTCTTTTCTTCATCTGTGAGATTATCCAGCATTCACTGCCATGTAGGAAGAACTGATATTACGTAACATTTTGGTAGACTTTTCTTTCTTTCTATTGTGATTTTCCTGTTTCTATGTTAATTATTAATGTGTTTCATTTTCAGAAGGCTCCTTTCGTTATTTCAACGTGCCTTTGGATTTCGGTGACGCAATTTCCGTCCACTGTTAAAACACTTTCTATATATGTTATGTCTTCTTACAATTGACGTTTAATCCTTTCGTTTCTTTTTTTATTACACTCTGTAGAGGATATTGCAGATTCATTTCTGTTATCAGCTGTCAGTACTGCGTCATCTATATTTCTAATGTTGCTAAGATTGTGACCACAAATCCTGAATCCTGAAATGTTCTTCTAATTGTCTCGGGATAGCATCACTGTGTGTCTGTTGAGTACAAATACATGACTTACGCACCTTCTTTTTTGTGTATTTGCTGTATACATTTTCTGTCCGTATGCAGGCGTTTTTCTCCCAATATAAGTTCTGGATAATTCTAATATTCGTTACAAATAAATCAAGCTTAACTAGAAGTTTAAACACGTCTTTGTGACATACTTTATCAAACGCTTTTTGCATAATCTACAAAACGTAGTTATACAGCCTTTTGCCTTTGTATTGAACTTTCTGATATCATTCTGTGTATAAATATCGAATTTCTTGTTCCAGGGTATATTATGAAATCGCGCTGTTCTTGTTCTATTTATATGAATACGAATGATCAGTTTTGTTATGAGGCTCGTTAAGCTGATCGTCCGATGACGTTCACATTTATTTGCACATGGCTTCTCAGGCAGCGCTATAAAAGTGGATCAACTTAGGTAGGTACCTCCACTAATTAGGTATACTTAAGGTTTAAAATGAATTTAAAAAATGTAAAAGCTTTCATTTTAGCTCTAACTGAAAGCAAAATGTTTTAAAATTAAGTATTTCCCGTAAGCAAAATCCTCTGATGTATTTCAAACAAAAATTATATTGATCGGAATCGTTTTCTTATTAGCAAAAGTCGATAAAAGGACCATTTCGTGACATTTGTAAGCTAAGGAGAATTTTCGGTTTTAAACCATCTTGCAAAAATAAGATATATATATATATATTTAATGGTTAATTTAGCAAATTTAAAGTTAAATTAATCTGATTTGAAACAAATATAACTTACTTATAGCATTAAATATTGTAGAGAAGGATTTCTTATCTACGAGGTCTTGTTTTTCTGAAGTTAATTGATTTATTGATAGCCGAATGACAGCCGTGCGTGTTGATAGTTATGTATGGTGGAGCGAACGATAAATTTTATGAGGGATTTTTTCTTGTATATGGGGACAACCCTTAAAATACGTGACCTTTTAATAAGATTATGGGTTTGAACATCCATACTTAAAATTTCCGCACTTATATCACACATACAAAACCAAATCGACATTCTTTTTAAAATATTCAGTTTCGTTAAATTCTCATAAGCTTTACAATATTTGATTAGTAAATACAGTTTTAATTAATAAAAATATTACCTAAGTGTTATCACAGTGAAATTTAATTGTAAAAAATTTAAAACTATGAATTATTCAATTTGAAATAGTAAAAAACTAAAACAAATTTTGTAAAAATATATTTTTCTTCTAAAAAATGTTTGTCTTTCAGATATTATCTTTAATAAATTTATTCATAATGGCAATTATAAGTTTCTCTAATCAAATAAATCTTATTTTTATATTTTTTTTCTTATTTTTCGATTTAGAACAGATTGTCGCTAAGACGGGATCTGATTCTGCAAAAAATTCGGCGATATATATTTTTTTAAATTCTGATTTTAACTAATATAATCATTAAAAATGTCACGTTGAATTTCTCAATTTGTCATAAAATTAAATAAAAAGATGAAGTACATATAAAAAATATTTTTTCAAGATTTTCGAATAAAAAATGTTCAAAAATAATTTCCTTCATTTATGAATAATTTCGAAAAATTTAATTAAAATACGAGAAGTATATGATTTTTGCAAGAATTTCCAATGAATGGGCCTGTCACCACAAAAAAGTTGCTAAAATTTGCTATGCCACAAATTAGTACACCCGCTGACGCAAGAAAAACAATGTTAGAAACAGGAATCAAAACTTTAATGAAATATTCAAAAAATACTTTGATCATTTCTCTTAATAATTACAAAGATTTTGAGGATAAAACTGTTTTCGTTACATTTGGTGCATGTTTTCACCACACTATGTTGTTGTTTTTTTTAGCAATTTCGTGGAGGTACCTATACTTAGGAGTTCAGATTTAACCCCATTGTCGGATATTATTATATATCTGTAAGTTCTTAGTATTATTTTCATTTTTTGCATAATTTAGAAGGCTTCTAAAAATATATATACAGGTAGAGATGAATAAATGGCTTCAAAAATATCTACAGGTAGCGATGAATAAATTATTCATCGCTGTATATATTTTTAAAATAAGTGTATGGGGATATTAGATGTGTATTCCATTAATTTTAACTGAGACTAGGAAATTTCATTTCCGAGGTCGAAACAAATAAAGTTCAGCCTCGGGTCTCGAACATCTTATATAGCCAACAATTCGGTTTTCGAACAGAAAATTCCAGATGAAAATGCCTCGTGATTGAACAAATTTCGGTTCTTGAACAATATTGTCGAATGGAGTTAATCCGAAAGGAATAATTTCTGAGTTGGTCGCTGTATTTTATACATTCGTGTGATGTTTTGTGCCATTTTTCCCAATTTTATTGTACTGTGACATTTTTTCTCTACATTAATTCCTATTGGAAAAATACCTTCGGTTTACGAACATTTCGGGTTACGAACGGCCTTCAGGAACGAATTAAATTTGTGAAGCGAGGTACCACTGCATTTTAAAATTGATGCATACTTTCTACATTTCTGTTTCCTTTAGCGTCAATAACTATCAAATCTGTTCTGTTGGCTGTGGTGCTGAAAAACAACACTTGAATCATGATACAAATAAGTAGTAAAAGACATTGTATAAATATTAGATATATGGACGGTCACACGCCAAACCAATTGTATTTTTCTAGCTGGAATTTTAATTCAAAATATTTTAAAAATCGAACAGAAAATGTAAAGACGATTATCCCGCACAAATTAAATTTACAACAATTAAATGTAACCTGATCCTATCTCTAATTTTTTCTTGTAAAACTTTGTCCTAAAAGTTTTGTTGATAAACATATCTTGTCAAATATTAATTGCTATGAGGCTGGTTAGTAAAGCTTATACCTAGCAAATAATATTATTGAAAAACGATATACATATATTACGAACAAGAACCCACTTATATAGAGAGAAATTTGAATTTGAATTGTTTCTTGTATTATATAATTTTCATATATTCTGTCAACTTGCGAGGAGAATATGCATTTTCAATTGCATATCCATAAATACAGTAAGCGAAATGTTGGTAGCAACACATTTTCTCTGGACCCTCCATAACCATCCCCCGAAAACACTTAATTTCTACACGAATAAAACCAGGATTCAAAATTAACGTGAATTATACTGGGTGAATAGATTGAAAAACGATTACTTCTCAAGAAATCAATATTTTATGTATGAAGTAGACGCTGTTAATGGCAGTTTTGTTTAGTTGGTAAATTACGTAGGACGATAATTATATCTAACTTTATGTACATTTGGAGATGGTGAAATAAAGGATTGATGGTGTACACACAGTCTGGGTTCTGCATATTTATGAATGGCCTATACAGACATTTGATACTGCCATTATAGAATCTAATCTTTCGCAGTTTTAAGTGCATGTAGATCGTTTATTTTCAGTTGAATCTACAATGAATATAGAAACGTGCACCAATTGCAATCAGCCATGTTTATTTATATAATCTCTGTGTAAATGTGAAAGAGAACAGGTTAGGTTAATTATATTTTTATGATAATGGATATATCATACATTCTCAAGATACATCTCTTTGTCTATATATGAGGTTGCTTTATAGGAAAATGCATTAAAATGGCATAGATACACAAACGTGTACATAGATACACAAACACACATAAGCTCTTTCAGACACACACACACACATACACATTTATTAAATAGTAAGCAAAGTCACAATAAAATGTTGTTTGTTAAGTTCGCTCTGCCTGTATTGATAAATCTATATATTATTTTGAAGTGCGCATGGCAGTGTTGTTAGACTATTTGCGTTCCGACAATAAGACTCGATTTCGAATTATCTGAGTGCCATTTATCAGGGAGGAAATTTTTGATGTTATTAACCTGGGCAAGCAATCTCAGCATACAGCAACGCTGGAAGAATGAATGCCGTAAGAATGAAATTGCGTAAACAGAACTCTTCAGAAGTAGTCGTTGTTTGTACTACCATAAACTCATCGGGATCTAGAAGTTGAGTACACTGACATTTTTCGATCTGTTGATCACCCAAGTTTATACGCTCACTTCCAGAAACTCTAAGATCCGCTCAGTTTTGTTGCAGAATAATCCACAGGTTAGTTCTGTAGATGTTGAAAAAATAGTGCCTGGGCATGTATCTGCAACAGGTATTGGCTAGTCGCCTTAAATGATTTTTGACCTGGAAACGAGTAGCAGTTAATTATATATATATATATATATATATATTTATTATTATTATTATAAGCTGAACAATTGATGGAGAAAGTAAGTGACGATATATTATACATACATACTTACATGTCATTCACAGACGGTACTTTTCGCTGTATCACAGCTGCTCAGAGCGACTAGACATCCGAATGCCTCAAGCCAGGATCGAAAACCAACCGACTGACCGAATTGGTGTCAGTCATAATTTCTACCACTGGGCTGTCATCATTCGGCAGAGAGAAACAGCTAAATCTAGCGTATTGTTTTTACGAATGTAAACAAACGCCAATCAATCAGAGGGCTCCATTTCATTTTACTGAATACCTTTGCATTAGCGCAGGTAGCTGTTGTTTATAGAATCAGCTAATCTCTCAACAGTGCCCAATTGAAATATATTTTCAAGAGATTAATATCATTCGCAGATAGTATATATATATATATATATATATATATATATATATATATATATATATATATATACATATATATATATATATATATATATATATGTGTGTGTGTGTGTGTGTGTGCGTGCGTGTAAACACACACATGGCTGCTCGTATCATAGTTGTTAAGAATATCGTGATGACATTGTCTCTCATTTTTCAATAGTTTTCATATGAAAATACACACATATACATATATATATATATATATATATATATATACATATATATATATATATATATATATATATATATATATATATATATATATATATATATATATATATATATATATATATATTTAATCTGGAGATATGCCTAATTTATTTGAATCCTCTCGAATTCTCTGATCGATTTTAATGAAGGCACCGAAGATTTTTTTTCATTTCTTTTTTCCCAAGTTCTTTTAATCTTATGCGAGATTGGGGGAAAACATCTCTGGCTCCCATCTTAATGAATTTGATATCAACATAAATAATTTGATCATGGAATTCGAGAGGATTAAAATAAAATAAGTAGACATAATATATATCTAGATTATTCAATCAAACATGCTTTAATGAAGATAGGTTGCATATATATATATATATATATATATATATATATATATATATCCGATGCGGTGGGAACGAAAGTAATATATAAAATGTATAGATTCCAACGGCCACAGCATTAATTCAAAAAAGAGCTCAATACATGTAATAGAGCGATAATTATTTATTTATTATAATTTTATCATATAGACAAAACCATTTTACTCACAACAAAGGTGCAACTTGGTTTCAGTGCATTTTAACTGCACATCTACAGGTGAGGGTCGGAAATGGTTATGAACGATTCTGTTTGTAGGCAAGCCCGGATGTAAAACGTCACTTCCTTTTTCCGTTTTTTGAGAAGGAAAATGTACTTAACAAAATATACCTATAGTATCTAAGTGAAAACGATAGTTGTTGTTGACAGCAGTTTGGTGTTGGGTGGGTCGGGTAGTTAATGTTGAATGGAGTGTGCACATATATATATATATATATATATATATATATGTTTGTGGGTGTGTGTGTCTGTGTGGGTGTGTGTGTCTGTGCGTGTGTGTGTATGCTTATACCTATGAATGTATAATCTTGATCCAATTTATTTTTTCTAAATATCTGTAATTTTAAATGTATAACACATTGTCTGTATTCGGCTGAATGCTGAAATTACATGTATTATGTTATTTCTAAGTGAAAGTACTCAAAACAAAATTTACAAAAAGTCAAGAATAAGCACCTTAAATAGAGCCTACTTGTACTCACCAATGGTACACATGAATATACGCAGATATACGCAAATATATACCTATATATGAATGCTAAGAATATATATTCATACTAAAATCATTTGGTATATGTTTAGTGCTTCTCCTGATTTAATTTTCAATATGTCTGATTTCTAAGTTTTGAGGGGAGCCTATTACATTAAGGTTGTTAAGCTTATGAAGAAATGTCGGGAAAGCAATAATATGCTAGATTTATCTCAATCTGCTGAACCGACTTGCACGGCAAATCTGCTTTGACTCGGCCAGTCAACTTTAGTATTTCTTGTTTAAGAAGCATGACGGACGTGTCTGCATGCATAGCACCAACTGACACCTCTGATGGTTCTCATGCCAGAAATATCTGAAATCTATCATTAGATCAGCTGCACCAATATGCTAGGTTTCCTCGGCAACGTATTTCCTATCTGTATCTGGACTAGAGTCGTGTAGAATGACAGGTCAAAGTTCAACATTATACAGAATGACAGCCGTATTAATTTCAGAGATATCCTCAGGAAACTTTATGCCAAGTATATGAGTTTACTACATCTTCGTATGATTTTATGTATAGTAACTTGTTAAGAGGGAAAACGGATCTCTTTCTTTTCCGCTCTTGGTTGAATGAAAAATATCATCAAAATTTAATCTTCCTAGATCTCACTAGAGCTCAGTCAGAACAGTCTTAAAAATTGTACAAAACAAAATCCTAGTATGAGCAATCCTAGTAGCGCTGCAACAGTCATGTACTAGCCAGCAGTATCTTGTTTTGATTGTTATTAATCATGCGTCAGTGATGACCTTAAAATACCATTTATTCACTTGAATTTAATACCCAAGACATTTACTATATCGTCAAATAGGAATAGAAGTGGATTTCTTTGAGTCCTCCAGGGAAATTACAAAATCAAGCGAACATAATCGTAATCGGTAATGAATAATTTCTGAAGTGTTCAAACTTACTAGTAGCTACTATGATTTTCTTTCCTATGCAATTTATTGTAAATATTATTGATTTAATATTTATAATGAAAATTAAACTATATTACCCGGTATTATTTAATCAATCACTGATTTACTCTTTGCTATTTGATAACAGAAAATATGATTGCCAACATTTATATAATGTTTCTTCCTAATCATTACATACGTAGTAAGTTATTCACGCCAGGCGAGAGAGCAGAGGATTAAATCAAATTTAATTTCAATCAATAAATTTTGATCAAAGAGGAGTTAATCTATGGTGACTCCATTATATACTGGCTCACTCCAGATGATAACTAAATAAGCTTTGTACTCGGTGTTACACAAAATTATCAACAGATTTAGGTGCATCAGAGGGATAACCTAGGAGGTGACTTCATAACTACAAAGTGATTATTTGGGCATCAAATATGTCACTCGCTACGACAACATAAAACTGGAATTCAAACCAGCTGAAACGAGGATATATACAGACAACCGATTATGAAAAAACCCGATAGAATATGGGATAGATAGATTCCTTTACATCCTTGCGAGAAGAAAATTTGGATACATGTTCGAAGTTCCCAAGAAAACCACATACCCTCACGGCTGACATTAATTTGTCGGAGTCTGGTACAGAATAAACTATATTTATGAAGATTTTTTCCCTGCTTTGTTATAAGACGATTTTTTAAAAATAGATTTACAAATACATTGGCCAGTCTTGAATTACATATTATTACGGAATACTATTTGATGCATAGAACATTTGATTAGAATATTTGCAACTAAAAAGAAATTAGAAAACAGAAACAACATGGAAGAGAATACAATTTTAGCCATAAATCTATAAATCAAACACACAAACACAAACATATATATATATATATATATATATATATACATATATATATATATATATATATATATATATAGAGAGAGAGAGAGAGAGAGAGAGAGAGAGAGAGAGAGATCGGCAGTTTGCAAGTTTACAATAAGCTCTATATAGTGACTGTCAATTTCACACCTCAAGCGATTTTTCACTACTCAGTTCTTAGCTTAAAATACATACATACATATATATATATATATATATATATATATATATATATATATATATATATATATATATATATATATATATATATATATATATATATGTATATATATATGTATATATATATGTATATATATATATATATATATATATATATGTATATATATATATATATATATGTATATATATATGTATATATATATATATATATATATATATATGTATATATATATATATATATATATATATATATATATATATATATATATATATGTATATATATATATATATATATATATATAGTGAGAGAGAGAGAGAAAGATAGAGAGTGATGCATTTTAAATGCAATTAATATTTGTGATGAAGTGTAAATATTTATATTTCATGTTTCACGAGAATCAGTATTAATCGGGAAAGTATAACTCATCCGTTAACAATAATGGTTTTATTCATTTCAGTAATTTCAGAAGAAGATAAAACCTATAAAAATGATTACCGTTTTTTACTACAGGTCTTACTCAAGATGTTATCACTGCTGAAATTCACAGAAATGAAAATGTATTTTGTGACAATTCCTACAAATTTCCTTTCCATTGAAAATTGATTGAAAGCAAAAGGAAAACAAACATAATAGTCAATAGCAACTCGGAAGCTAATAATGGAACATTTTTCAAAATTTACCGCTAATTTTCTAAAATTTTGCTAAGTAAAATTTAATACCGACATTCCTAAAGTTAATTATTTCGATAATTCATTGTTTTAATTAACGAATATATTTTATTTATTTAAATTGAAAAATATATTTTAAATTGGCAATACATATACAACATTGACGTAGTATGTAACATCTACATTTACAGTGAAGACATTTAGAAATTTAAATATATAATACAGAACGATTATGAAAGAAATAACTCATTACTAATGTCTGTTAAGTTTAACAAAATGTAAGCAAGAATTAAGAAACATGTTACGTAGAAAGATGCCTCTTCAATTATTTTTTCGAATAAAATATCCATTCATGTATCCATTACAATACCAATGTAAACATCCATTTTAATAAATAATCAGTTAGCATTGTTATTATCAGTAATGGAAAAAAAAAAGTAAATACTGATTTCAATAAGCGTAATGACTTTCATGCAATTTTAAATGTTGACGGTTTATTTCCTAATGGATATGGTACTAGTAATATTAGCTATACCCCTCATAAGGAAATATTCGGCATTATTCAGCATATATATATATATATATATATATATATATATATATATATATATATATATATATATATATATATATATATATAGTGAGAGTGAGAGAGAGAAAGATAGAGAGTGATGCATTTTAAATGCAATTAATATTTGTGATGAAGTGTAAATAGTTATATTTCATGTTTCACGAGAATCATTACTAATCGGGAAAGTATAACTCATCCGTTAACAATAATGGTTTTATTCATTTCAGACCGAGCTGACAGTGTTAGATCCAAATGACATTTATAACATATTTCTTTAAAAAAATAATTCATGAAAATAGGTTTCGCAAGTCCTGTAACTATTATTGTTCTTTTCAGTATTGATAATCTTCCTTTCTAACCTTTTCTTTGAAGAATTGTGGATCGTCAACATCAATGATTATGTCACAGAATACAGGATATATAAATAAAGGAATTTAAACATTCTTCAAAACAATCTGATATTATTAATTCAGATATTCTATGTAAACTTCAATTCTGTGCAATTTAAGTACTAGGACTGTTCAAGAAGATCTAATCCTCGCTCACAAAGAAGAGCCATTGATGGACATTTTTGTTGTGGCAACACACTTATAAAACGAGAAAAGACTATTTCAGATTTCTGTTCTAATTTATGTAAATGTGAGGCTAAAACATGTGAAATGTGTGTGACAAATCTAAAAATGGGCAAAGCCATTAGGTATCTGCAAAAGAAAGGGACGCGAGCCCTAGATATCCATGAGGACATGGCACAGACGATTTGCTGAGGATTTCCTTTACTAGGAAACTTCGAATGAGCGGTCTGTGGAATTCAAGCGAGGCACGGAAAGCACGGAACGTGACTCTCTTTAAGGTTGTCCAAAAATCTCAACCATAGGTGAACAAGTTGATGCCATTCCATCTATGTTTTGGTATGATAGACATCTTACTGTCATTAGGTAGTTAACTGAATAGAAATTACTTCTGGCTCGGTCAATATTGTTTTAATTGAGATCTTGGGGATGAGCTTACTGTCTACAAGATGGCTCCCAAGAATGCTGACGCCATAGCAGAAGTTGAAAATGGTTGACGTTTCCAGAATATTCTGACTCGCTTCCAGGCTGACCCTCAGAATTTCCACTGCAGATTAGTAAAGCAAGATGAAACTTGGGTTCACCACTCGAACCTGAATCAAAGATGCAAGGCAAACAGCGGAAACACTATGGTTGTCTACACCTGAATAAGTTCAAGTAGGCAGCGTCTGTTAACAAGGTGATGACTTTTGTTTTCTAGGACACTGACAGCGTAATTATGATAGACTACTTGAAAAAGGAAAACGCTTTTAATGGACAGTAATATGCATCAGAATTTTAAAAGTGAAGTAAGCAATCAGGTCGAAACACAGATAGATAATGAGTCAGGTGTTCTCTTCCTCCAGGTTAACGCGCTGGTTCACACTGTTCAGGTTGCAGTTGCTGAAACGGCCAACTATAGCTATAAATTGCTACTCCATCCCCCTTAATCACTAGACTTATCTGAATATGACTTCTCCCTGTTTCCTAAACTCAAATCCTACCTGCGTGGTCGCCGTGTTGGAGATATTGATGAGATGATATGTACTACGCATATGTTACTGGAGAATCAAGACGACACCTTCTTCCATGATGGGATTGCAATGCTTAAGCAAGCACCCATGGACCAAGTGCATAGATGTCAAAGCGGACTATACTGGAAAACAGTGAAAACGTTTCTCCAACTTCACGATGAGGCTTAGAAAACTTTGAAGGATCATATCACGATGAACTTAATAATAAAATTTAACAATGAGTGAGGGCGTAGCTATGGGATTCCTTCTGGGTCTAACTTTATATATCTATGTCTCGCAGAGAAGACAAATCATTCAGTAGTCATACCAATCATGAGATATACGTTTCATATCTTTATGAGAAAATCATAATAAATTAAGCCAAGAAACCCCCCCCCAAAAAAAACAAAGAAAACATCTGAAGTAAAAATTAACAAATAATACTTGTATAAGCAGGAATAAAAAAAAACACGTTATTAATTTATTCAATATTAATAGATTGCATCCTTACACTATGTAAAATATATCTTTAATTTGTAAGTTAATATCAGTTACTGTTCATAACAAATAAACTATTTTCAATTTGTTATGAAAACAATTAAACTGATTGCAACCTGATGACTAGTAACATGAGGCATAAAAATCATTCGTGAAAACATAATACTTGAAAGAAATAACTTGCAAATATATAATATACGTATGAAAGTAAACATTAATTTCTAATCTGTTATTTCAACATGCTGTATCGAATGTTGATAAAATACTTGTAGCTTTTATTTACTTCGTTCTTCGTTGGTGTTACTAAATTATGGTGGGGTTACCCACATCACAGCAGCAGAAAGCCTCGTGTTCACAGGAAATAAAAACATATTTCAAAGGAATAAATCCTAGACAGAGATAACAGTAAGGATATGTTAAATGGAATATTAATAACATAACAGTAATTTATCTTGTGTACTGGTGTTTGTTTTTTCTGTTACAATTGTATTAAAGGTTGCATGTATTAAAAGAAAGAGTGTCCGTCGTATCATTACAAGTAATGTCCGGTAGTGAGAAGGTGGGTCGCGTATTGACCATCAACCGGTCAGTATCGAAGAGATTGAGTTCGACGTCTTTTGGCGGCAAGGCAATTTTCTGGCAGTAACAGTTTCTATTGCATGCGGGTAGAAATTTTCTAATTTGTATTTTATATAAAGTTTTAATTTTATTTGATTAATTTTATTTTATTCATAATATGCATGATCATTATTATTTTATATTTTTAGTTTTGCTTATTTATAATAACAATGTCCCTAGAAAGCCTTTGGACATATACATTGCATATCGTAATCTATGGGCGTTTCATATCTATTAATTTCTATCTATCTATCTATCTATCTATCTATTTATATATATATATATATATATATTATTTTAAAAATAAGATATGGATTCATATTTTTAAAAAATAAATTAATTATAATATTATGCTCTACTATTTGTATACAGCACTGTTTTTCAAAAAAAAATAATTGCTAATTGGTTAATTATTTAAGGCGAAAATTTGTTGATGTTGGCAAAAGACCGTTAACCATGCCCTTTATGCCTACATGAAAAACTAGACATCATTAAGTTTCTAAATAATGAAAAGTTATTAAACCATAAACAGGAGTTAACGGTCTTTGCCGGCAACAACAATTTTCGCATTAAATAAATAAAAAAAAACAACAACATATAAACAAATAAATTCTATAGTTTAATAAAAGCCTTAAAAGCTCAGCCCAATCATTAAATAGAAAAACCCTTTGTGGAGTCGTCAAAAAACAAATTGTAATCCATTTCAACACGTTTGTAAAAGAAAATAGCCATTCGAATAAACAAATAAATAAAGAAGTTAATAGAAAGATAATAATGAAACAGAATCCTCTCGTCACTTAACGAACTGCCGCAATGCCATAAAATGCCTCTTTAGACCAACTAGACGGCGACCGCTACTATCAGACTTGAAATAGGGACCCCAATATAACCTGACATAAACTTTCTGAAGGGGACCGGTCTGTAGATAAAAATTAATTTTTAACTCTTCGACCACCTAAACAATATGCCCGTCCCTAGCCGTATCCATAGTAACTAATGTTGCAAGAGACCATACTTATAAACACGGGCAAATCACAAGATAGTTTATTCCCAAATTCTCGCTTGACGAGGAAGCGAGACCAGACAACTTAATTCAACATTATTTCAAAAATTATATTCAGGGTCTCGGCTCTCGCTTTTGAAACATGAGAACTCTTATGTAGCGAAGGAATCATATTTAGAAAAAATATTATAATATAAGCTCTACTTCTGTATAGAGCACTGTCCTTTTAAAAATAAAAGCAAAAATACTAGGGAACTTCGGATTATTTACCTAACGTGTTCTTTCCTATTTTTCTGCATACCTACACACACACACACACACACACACACACACACACACACACACATATATATATATATATATATATATATATATATATATATAGATATATATATATATAGATATATATATATATATTCGACGTATGAGGGCCAAGCAGATCAGTTCCAAGGAAACCGACAGCCCGACAATAGCACATGAGATTTGAATATAGCGGTGAAGGTGTCGTGCAGGAGCATACATACTTTTTGAAGGGCCGAATATAGGGACCTGGTGCCACAAGGTCCCCAAACGACCCTCCGCAGATTTTGAATTCAGAGTTGTCTTTCTCCTATACCAGTTGCCATCCAAGGCTATAGGACCCAGTTTGTCCTACTATTTACCCATAGCTGGAGGGAGAATAAGAGGATTCACACCTTTCCCATGGGTATTAGCACGTAAGTGAATGTAATGGATTCGACTGGAATTCAAACTCGGCTCTCCGATTCCTCAATCCAAGCCGTTGTCCATTATGCCACTGTTCTCATACATACATATATATATATATATATATATATATATATATATATATATATATATATATATATATATATATATATATATGTATGTATGTATATGTATATATATATATATGTATATATATATATATATATATATGTATGTATGTATATGTATATATATATATATGTATATATATATATATATATATGTATATATATATATGTGTGTCTATATATATATGTATATATATATATATGTATATATATATGTATATATATATGTATATATATATGTATATATATATATATATATATGAAGAAATATAGTCTTAAAGTGTGCTATATTTATGGGATAAAGTGCTCAATATCAGAGATAGAGCGTGTGTAAATATAAAAGTGAACATAGAAGTCAGCATTTAGAGGCGACAGTCTGTTTCATGCTAGTGCAATCGTCAGGCAACCCTCTATATATATATATATATATATATATATATATATATATATATATATATATATATATATAAAGTGAACATAGAAGTCAACACTTAGAGGCGACAGTCTGTTTCATGCTAATGCAATCGTCAGGCAGCTCTATCTCTGATATTGAGCACTTTATCCCATAAATATAGCACACTTTAAGACTATATTTCTTCATATATATATATATATATATATATATATATATATTCCAATCCGTCCATCTATCTATCTATCCTTTTCTCTCTTTTAATTATCTATCTTTAAATCAAAATTTTATTTGTACGATGATATATTTATTAAATCCTAATCTTTATTAACTACAAGCATGCAGAACTTTCATATCAATACCGTTGAACATATTCACAATAAATATATTTTCTGTTATTGATCTAACACTTAGGGCATGAAAGTACAGACAGATACATATATGTACTTACGCAGCTGACATATTTATCCACAGCTCATTTAGAGAAGGGATAGCAGATTAATATATTTAGAATATTTTATAACATTAATTTCTCTCTTCTTGATCTTATATTCTCTTTCTGTTTATTGAGTCTTGATTTGGCAATTGTTACGCTAATGGAAAATTGTAGACACTTGCCTGTTATGCTGACTACTAGACATTTGTTAGGCCCAATCGGAAAAGTCGTTCAGCTGGAAGCCATTCTTTTTTGACAGCAGACCCACTTGCTTGTTCTCGTCTGAGAAATCCAACTTGACACAGATCATTCATATATTGATGATTATTACAGCGGTAAATTTTCCACTGATGTGCATTCAGTCAAGATATCTATAGATGGCGTAGATCGACTGACTTTTTATATCTGAACACATACGAAGAGCAGCCCTGTCTTTTCTCGTAGCATTTGCATTTTCGGTTCTGATAAAGATGTACGTATAAATTTATATATGTTCTTCGAAGATCAGGATTGTAAGAAGTACCTAGAAATATACATAAATAACAAAACAAGTAAAAAATATTTCCATATATGTTTGTACTCAGACACACACACACACACACACACACACACACATATATATATATATATATATATATATATATATATATATATATATATATATATATATATATATATATATATATATATATACATAAATGTAGGTCTATCTCTGTATTTCTCTCACTATATATGTTTGTGTGTGTGTGTGTATGTGTGTGTGTGTGTGTGTGTGTGTGTGTGTGTGTGTGTGTGTGTGTGTGTGCATATAGATGAACAAACGATTTTAGAAATTTTTTTTTCTCCTCAATATTTAATTTTATGATAAAGCTTAAATAAGATGAAACGTTAAATTTCCTAGTTTCCCATATTATTATTCTGTCTGGTTCTATTCCATATTTCGTCCATATTTGATCCCAGTTCACACACGCACACGCACACACACACATACACACACACACACAAACATATATATATATGATTAACAATATTTAGACAATTAATATGAAGAAAGAATAAACTTAAGGGTCTTATATTATTAAGGAATGGGTGATTTAAAGATAAAACAATTTAAGGATAGAATAAAGTATCCATTTATAACTTTAAAGAGGTTAAATTATTAGAAATCAAGGCTCTACACGAAATTCCTAAAAAGTATTAAATGAAAAAGTAAATCAAAGTTGCTTGCATAAATTAGGCGACTGTTATAAGACAGAATTAATATGGAGAATAGAGGGAAACTTTAGAAATTAATTATCGTTATATATTCAACATTAAGTGGGTTGGAGTTAACAAGTAATAAGGTACGATCTATGTTCTTATATAAGTTTAAACCTACTTCTATATCTACATTTTAACACTAGTTCTTTCTTTTAATTTAATAGTTTGCATTGATTATTGTATTTTATTATTCTATTTTTTCTCTAAATATAGAATGCACCTATCTCTAAGACTATTAGGAGCGAAACCTATGATATTTCAATCTATCCGAGGGTTCAGACGTTTTCCTTCAATGCCCAAAATTTCCTTAAAAAGTCTGTTATATATTTTAATTTAGGATTGGTAAAGGAGTGCCTATGGGTATAAAATCTCTGTTTTCAATCCCTGTTGAAATTCCAGAGAAAACATTATAATTTATATATTTGGGGGGGGGGGCAATTTTTGTTTTTCGTGGAAATTTTTACTGTGAGTGTTTTTTATTTTTGTGGAAATGTTTATTTATGAATTTTGAAGAATAATATCCGATATTCATATTTGGTAGTTTTCAGAAGGTGGTGGGAGGTTAAACCATACGACCTTTCTTTTTGTATTTCTATACCTGCATCCCAATTTAGATTTTTTGGGGTTACTTATAGGGGTTAAATAAGATAATTTAGTTTTTAAACCATTTTTGTGGATAGCATTTTCATACAATTCATTTTTTTAGTAAAGATTTTTACGATAATCTACTAATTCTGGTGCTAACGGTAGTGGGGTATTTTTTTCACAATGGCATTTTGGTGGTTAGACCTAACATTAATAAAGTTCGGGGTTTCATTGTCTTCATTGTAAAGTTCAAAGTTTAATAGTGATGTCTAGATAATTAACTATCTTACGTTTAGAAGAAATTTAAACCTTAAATCCTAGTAATTTAAAGGCTCTTGCTCTGCCATAATAAATACACTGAGCTCTCTTTGTCGATCAGATTTAATATTTCGTATTACTAACATTCACTTGGATTATATACCAACGGATCTATTACTAGCACTCTCTCTCTCTCTCCATATATATATATATATATATATATATATATATATATATATATATATATATATAGATAGATAGATAGATAGATAGGTGGGAGAGATAGAGATAGATAATGGGGAAAAGTAGTATATTGCTTCATTTTATTAAGTAAAAAGTTCGATAATTTTTCAATAGTAACTTTGAACGTGTTCACTCTTTTATTTTAATTTCCATTGACATATTTCAGGCAGCTTCATATTCCAGCACTACCAGAAATTATTTTATCGTTCTTATCAAAGAGATTACCAAGATGCCCTTTGCAGCAATTTTTTTATCATTTAGAAATTTTATAAAGACTGACATAAATTGCAAAGCGAAAGTGCATTATCTCGTGACTACGATCGATGAATGAATATCTTCCAAGAAAAGCTTTACCAAATTTGCTTGATCATCGAAGCAACGTTCTATATTGCGTTATTCAGAGTGAAGAAGATGCACTATGGGTTAATTAATACTGCCGAATATAACGAACATCTGTAAATGATTTTCAATTTTTACGTAAGATATTTTGATTAGGTTGCTGTCTTACTATTTTGATTGGGAAAATATTGATTTCATAGCTATCCAAATCACTTGCTCAAATGTACCGTAAAAAGAAATAAATTTCACCGATAAATCGCTGACAGCAAGTTTTGTAATATATTTTTATAAGTTACATCTTTTAAAATAAAAACTTCTTCATGCGTTTATGTTTCTTCGTATGAATTAACTTTTTAACATTTTCCTTAAAATAAAAACAAATTAGTATCGTTTCATTATTTAACAAAACATGATAATTTCCACACAATGATGCTCTGGTGATTTTTATTTCTGTTGAGGGTCATGTTCTCTCCAACTTTCAAAAGGAATTCAGATATACGATCCATTACCATAGGTAATGAATAAATGTTACACTCGTTCTATCTCTCCAGGAATCACGTGTCTTCTGTCATGCTTTATTTTTACAAATATCTGATTAGACTAAAACCTAACCTGAAACTTCTCGATCCTCTAGATTTCTGATCTTCTTCAATATCGCTTTCGAGATTTTAAGTGTATAGTCCTATTGTGTACATTGCAGCATATTTCCCACAGACGCAAGTCTACTCATTCACTATTTCAAAAGCAAATATTCAGATGAACTCAGTGCTTTAGTTCCAGCAGTTCAGACCTTCCCATCTAAGACACGACATGCTATGAACCTCGGAGTCAAATCACCCTCATTATCTCCATGTTTCAAATGTAAGGAGAGATTGATACGTAGAGAAGTATTTTTTGCTCAAGAAATGCTATTTCGTTTAACAGATTCCCACATTAATACTTCCTTTAATATTACAATTTCAAACCCTTCAAGTTAAGAGTCAATCGTTATCTGTCATCTCTATCTGCATATTATTCACTGTTTTATTCGTATCACACCATTGTACCCATTTAAACAGTAAATATAATGTGAATGGTTTTCACGTCTTGTATATTTTAGCCTTTGTATAAAAACGGTGGCAAAAATCTAATAATAAAGTGCAGACTGAGATGATAAGCAAGACTTATAGTGTCAGTATGACTCCGGGTTTGACTGAAAGTGAAAGATAATTTATTGAAGAGTAAGGACAATCAAATAACCGTATCAGAAAGACAGAGGAAGTGAATTGACGTTTATTTAGATTTCTAAACATCGTAGGGGCTAGAGAAACAAGAAACCAAAAGAGTTGCCCACATGCGAGAAGTGGGAGAAAATGAACTCTCAGAATATAATTACGTATTTCAACAGTAAAACGATGAACCCTAGTTGTCAATCTATTTGTACGCTTTAATTCAGACGGTCAAAGTACCAAGGAGAAGTGCGAATTAGAAAAAAACTCCATAAAATTATTTATAGAAAATACAGAGCGAAACTACATTACGGCGGTGTGTAAGTGACTAAAGTCATTATGTCAAGTCAAGACATATAGCATTACAGATCTTTCTTTGGATTTTATCGAGAATCCTGAGATATATCGCAGGAGCGCCGGACCAGAGAGATCAAGAATATTCAATAGAGAGGCGGATGGTATTCAGAAATGTGAAAGATCGATTCTGGCGAGATGAAATGCTTTGTCACGAGAGCAAACCAAATTCCGTAGGAGCAGACCTACTAATTATCTCAATAAATAATTCCACTTCATGTCAATGGAAAGTGTGAAAGCAAGAAGACGTAATGATTTGCTCTCCTGCAGGCTAGCATCAACCAGGCTAATGGAAGGAAAAATGGTTCTTTGTGATGATTAAAGTCAGCGTTATTTTGTTTTGGTGGGGGTGTTAAAATTTTCAAGCTATCTATCGTCACTGATTGGAGGGGATTTCGAGAGCAGCTGATATTTTTACATTGTCGGACCTATGTAACTATCGGACGTTCTAATAAGACATAAATAAACAGTTGTTTACCATTTGTGACCATTTGTGAACTGATGGCATCGGGAAGATAAGAAATAACACAGGCATAAGGATAGAGCATTAATGTGAAAAGATCGAGAAGCGTGACCGAAAATTATCCATTTTTCTACGAGGTCGAATTTTCCAAGAGGAAAAGAAAATGTCAATACTTTTTCACTATTAGTAAAATATCCACTAGAACGCATTTGTTAACCATTTTTTAAACAAAATATCACAACAAACTTTATAATTTAATCTTTAAATGCAATAGACTATATTTACGTTATAGCGCCCATATGCAAAACAGGCCGTATACAAAATTGAAAATCATAAAAGCGAGGTAACTCACTGCCGTTTATAATTCCTGGTTTAGTAAAAAAGAGAAAGGTGTAAATCTGAATAGTGTTGAAAAGATGTCTAGTAACTGAAATAACATTTGATAAATTATACGTAATTGAACTTTGTTAAATTACGTTCTAAGAATTCAATTTTTAAAGTTACCTCCCTTTTATATTAGCAGTGTTCTAAGCGGCCATCCATATTTTTTTGTTTACATTACATCGGTCTGTTATAATTTAGCATTTTATCTGACATGTGGGACCGTATAATACTGGTTGGTCATGTATCGCCTCAGCCAAGGCAGTAAAGCCTCTGAAATATTTACAGTTACGAGAACAGAAACATTAGTAATGCTCGAAAAGAGAAAAGAGTAATTAGGATGATAATCGATAGCGATTGACATTGCATTTCCATTTTTAAGGATTAAAGTTGGCTGGAAAGCATGGAGCCGGAAGGGAGTTCCACAGGCGAGAAGTGCAAGAAAAGAAAATGTTAGCATAGCACTTACGCTTACATCTAGTCAGATCAACTGCAAATTGATGAGATCTCATCGCCAGTCTAATACTGTGGTTATAATTTATAAACTCTAGATAGTATAACGAAGAGCTCATCCGAAAAATACCACGAAAGTATTTATAAAAAAGGCACAAAGAGGCAACCTACTACAGTGGGTATGTGACTGAAGCCGAGTCATCAGATCAGGACCATTAATATTGCTGATACTTTGGATTTTATCCAGGATCTCTAGGTAAATAGCAGGGATAGTTATATTCTAAGCAAGGGCGAATGGTATACTTAAGGATATGTAAGATAGATCCCGGGAGAGGAAGCTTCTCTTGCACAACAGATTGAACAGACCTTTTAGCAGTTGACCTAACAATGGATTCAATACAGTTTTTCTATTTCATGTTTGCAACGCGTAATTATCTTGGAGATTAGTATAAGCCACGCTGATGAAGGCAGAGAGAGGTTTTTCAGATGATTAATGGAGAAAAAATATTTTTGGAGGCATTAAAACTGGAAAGCTATCTTTTACCACAGTTCATGACGGCTAAAGCGTAACACTTTGGGACATGAAAGAAAATAATTTACAATTACCTTATTTCTCTGAAAAACTGAAGTTAATCACAATTTTTAGCATTACTGCCTTTCACTGAGGCACACGATTGGGCATTGGCAAGGCAACACGTTGGAAAATTTTTCAAGGCGATTAAAGAAAGCCTTATTCGAGAATCTTTTCCTACTTCTACTAAGTGATGTAAGCACATCCCAATTAACATTAATTTTCTGACTCCAGCATATTCACGGGTATAGTACGAATTTTTACGATCAGTTCTTTTATGCAAAAATGGCGATTATACTATACACATGTAATTTTTTGTAAACGTTTGCGAAATGAAGATGAAACAAATTTGATATAGGAAATATACATTAATTCTTCATTTATATAATATATTTGTTGAATTAAAGTGACATACATAGTGGATAAGGTTTTGTTCTTCATGTAGTGACAAAAAGGAAGTACATTAGGCTATGTAGGAGGCATGGACACTACTCAGAAGCTGGGGTTTCATTACAGACGAACTATATGGAAAACCAAGTTTTACACAAAAACTCAGGAGTCACACTATACATGAATTAGGCTTATACACGAGTATATATGGTAATTAACCTTTTTAAATTTCGAATATTTATTGTGTTAGTTGTATACTTACACGTGACCATGTCTCAGGTACTAGAATTGTAACTTCTTAAATGCTATCTTTAGCATTGTACTGGGTTGCATGCTCCTCATCTAAGAGTAATACTTGTTGCATAACATCCTGTAGCGTGGATAAATCAGAGAATGATAATGGCAGAGAAAGCCCAATGAATTCCGAAATATTAGACCTAACTGAGAAAGCTTTCTGTTTAGACACTTCAGTTCTTTTTAAACATTCTCCCTATTTGTGGAATAGGATCGAAATATACGGTCACCATCCCGAACGAATCAGACAAATTATAGAGGAGATATCTTTCAATGTGTCCAATTGAATGAGATAGTGTTGGCTATAAAAATGAGATACTCATTTCTATAGCCAAAACACCGAGGTAGTAGCAAACTCCGGTTGCTATAAAAGCAAAAATGACCAGCTAACCAATAAAAGTGGTCTTTTTAAAAAGTATTTTTTCTTCGGATGTGCATATTGTTCAAGTTTGCCAATTGTCGTTTTCTGAGAGAGTTGATATATATATTTTTGTTGTTTTCAATATTACGGAAAGTTCATCTTAAATTATTCTTTTAAGTAGACATTACTGGGTTAAATATAGAGTACTTCCACAAAAAAAGAATCTTTTTGATCAAAATCAGATTCTGGACTCATCAACAAAATATATTACAGAAATATATTTGATACTTTGTGTATTTATAAAGGATAGAGTATTTGTTTGGAATCTTCTGTTTTCTTTTTTGATTTTCTATCATGAAATATTTAAGATTCATTTAAACTGTGAAAATATTTATGAGTAAATTCCTAGGATTAATTGATTAATGTTATCTTTTGCTAGAACATTAGAGATGTAGCATTTCATTGTTTTTTCCGTGTTCGATTTCAGCATTGTAATCACAATATGTGATATATCTAATTAAATATCATGTCTGCCTGTTACCAATGGGAATCTTAAAGTTGACATGTCAAGGATTAAGAAAAATGGGATATGAAATAAACAGTTAATTATAAAAACGAGCTAGCGTTCATGGGAGAGCTGTGCAAGATATGTTTATTCCCAGGTTATATTCCCCCCCATTAAGGCCATTATTATATCCATGATATACCTTAATACACGGAAGGAATAGCTGGAAGAATGAGGATGATAAACATTATGCTCAAAGAGTTTTATACCGTTAAGTCATACACATAAACATATATTTAGACGCGTCCCACACGCACAAACTATATCACATGTCTACTAATGCAGGCATTGTGAAAAGAGAGAGATTTACTTGTAATATTCCCCGAAGAGAAAAGGTACAGCGGCTTTTCTATAAATAGGATGAGACCATGTAGTATTCCCTGTAAGAACTACAGCTGTGGGCTAGGGGCATCCTTCTTCTACGGGAGTTATATCGCAAGTGGTCTTCGTTACACTATCTTCTGACGTCATTTACCGGCTGTCACTTGATTTACTTGAGATCACTTAACTCAACCAAAGGGAGATAATCGCTTTTGTATCCCTACAATGCCCGTCTCTAAATAGGTTCTAGAATCTGGCAAAAGGATTTATTTTTGTTCTACTTGCTGAGATAGGGCGAAAAGGCGAGGTGGATAATTTATGATATAATAAATAATTTGGAATATAATTTGTGGCACTACAATGTTGTAAATGAATAGACGTCCCGTGTACATTAAAGAGTAGTTGAATGCTTAAAGCATGTCCATTCACTAGCATATATTAGTAGGCAAAAAAATCATATAATAATCAAATAATGCCCTACAACAAGAGAAAGCAAGTTCAGATAAGAAACAATTGGGCTATTTAATATGACACCCAGATTCAGTCACATGTTTGTTTTACTATATTTGGTCTAGTGGCACTGAAGATAGAGGAGTGACTGGTGTATCCATATCCAGTCATATAACACAGAGAAAAGCTGTCTTCATCCTGTCCAAACAAATATGCCTCTTCAGGACCTTAAATATTTCTCTGTATGGTAGTTGCAACGCATTCGTCTTGGCTGATATATGCACAAAACGCCTGTGCATGGTTGCAGGAGTTGAGTTATGTATATAGCTTTATTACTCTGTGTATGAGCTTTGTAAACCGAATTGACCATTCCGTCTAGGCCGGTCAACAATGGAGGTGTTATTCAACACATTTGTCGGGGGCTGAAGGAGAAACTCTCTAGCGGATCTTAGTGTCGGGCCAGACACCATCTCAACCGATTGCATTTCATCTTTCACTGATATACTGTCTGCATAATTTATGTCTGTGGTTGCTATTATTTGCCTATTATTAAAAACTATCTCCCTCAAATGGCTTTAAGAGGGAAGGCTTACTACCATGTGTACATCTCAGTGTTAAAATTAGAGGAACTACTTGAATGGTGAGGAAAATTGTCACCTTTGAAAAACGCCAAGATCAAAATTCAACTTGCAAGTGAGTAAGAAGGCGGCTATATTGAAATTATTTGCGTTAGTGCAAAACTTAACACTTTGGAAAATTTGAAAACCGTTTCTGTCATTAAATATATGTACAACGGCATAAATACCGTTAATGTCCGTCGTTCATGTAACTATTAAAATATTTATGGCTGAAATGTGTCAGTGCCACGCCGAAGAACATCATATAAAAAGGCGTATTTGATACACTTTACCTGTTTCATAATAGAAAGTGAACTTGTGGTGAAAAAATAATATGTGGATCTTAAATTATGAGAAATGTGACAAAAATATATGCCATTAAAAATAGTGAATGGCAACGCGTAAAATCCTTTCATCAATTACGAAAAGCTGTTTATAACTTTACTATGAATGTAAAAGTTAGATAGAGGAACAAAATAAGGCAAAAGAGAAGAAATAAGTCGTCCTCATATAGAATCTCTCAGTGAACAAATGAACTAAACAAAATCGACAAGTAATAGTTACAAAATAGACTGAGGCGTGTTTAAGGCAAACGTCTTGAAGTGCCTAGTTAAAGCGCCAAAAATTATACTTATTTAGCACGTTAGAAAATACGAGATTTTTTAAAGTTACTGAACGTTTCTCTGATAATAAAACTGTCCTTTCTGTTCCACCGTTTACCTCGATAAGAAAGACGTGTGAAAACTGTATTTCGTTATTTTTCACGTCATGAACAGTCAGTGTGTGGAGTTTTATGCAAGTAATGAACATCTTCTAGTTGCTTGTGTGTTCACAATATGTCGGGTTCAACAGTTAATTGGTGAGCTGTGGCTGAAAAAATTATTCCAAGGTTTTATTTTCCTTCATTATGGGCATTATTATATCCATGATATAACAACACCTTATTAGTCGAACGTAACGGAATGGCTAAACGGAAAACGAATGACAAAAATGTTTGTTCTCATATTACACAATTATAAAAACGTATTTACACGCGTCCCATACAGAGAATGTATGTCACATGTCTACAGCCGTGAGAGAGAGAGAGAGAGAGAGAGAGAGAGAGAGAGAGAGAGAGAGAGAGAGAGAGAGAGAGTAAAGTGAACGTACAGTGATATTTCTATGAGCCGTGTTAGGCGATGTGGTTTCCTCTAAAAGAGCTACTACTGTGGGCTACAGAGATTCTTCTTCTCTGGCTTTGGCAACTACTTCGTCACTCTAGCACCTGATGTCACTCATCGGCCGTTACGTGAATCTTGTGAATGTATTTCAACCAAACAGAGAAAATCGGCTTTAGTGTCCAAACAGAAGATAAACAGGTAATTACAAAAAGGATTAGTATATAAACAGTAAACTGCATATGTGTATATCACGTGATTTCTCTAAAATTACAAAGTTTTTCTTTCAGTTTTTGGCTGGAAATAAAATCATTTTGTAAGTTAATATTAAATATAACCTTTTAACGTAATTCCATCAGTCGTAATTTTATGAATAGAGGCCATTATTTTTCGTTGTACGGTGTTTAGTTCAAAAGTTATGCGAGTTTTTAGGCCCGGCTGTAGGACAGAACAGAATAAGCAAAATACAATTTTAGCTGGAAAAAAATATATTCTTACCTTTTTCATTACCCAAAATATTTATTTTTATACTCTGCAACACACAGACACACAGACACACACTCACACACTCACACACACGTGTGTGTGTCTGTGTGTGTGTGCGCGTGTGTGTTTGTGTGAGTGTGTGTGTATTTTCCTACTTCTTTTTGTATAGATATAGACTTTAAATTTTTATTCTTCATATATTTTCTATATGCATTTCAATTCATTTTTTCATTCCATCATTTAATTCAGTTCATTCTTTTTCAATGCATTTCAATCATTCGTCTACTTTTATACATTAATTTAATTTTACTCCTCTATCTTTTTTTCTACCCGTTTCCATTAATTGCTGTTTCATTCATGATTTCTCAACCAAATATACACTTTTTGTATTATTTTCTTATCATCTATCCATTTTTTAGGATTATTTTCATACATAAATTTTATATCAAGTTATTTTCTTCTCACGATCATCTTAGAATACATATCGCCCAAGAAAATATGCGTAGGCGTTCATTTTTAATTTAATCTAATTGATTAAATGTATCTGACAATATTCGCATGCCTGATTTTTGCATTACCTAACCTAAAATCGAAAGTAGATGATATTAAACCGGAAGTCGAATTTGCGCATCATGCACGCACGCAATATTGTTTGTGCATGATCACAGTCGGAAGATTGCGATCGTCACAAATATGGTTATCTTTTTTGTCAATGTGCCTTTATATTGTTGACAAGAGATCCATGTTTACTGTGTGAAATATTTACATGTGAATAGAATTTTAGTGCAGAAGCCACGAAATATAAAAGATACTTTATTTTAGAAACTACCACACTTTACGGTTTGCTGACTCCAGTTGGAAAAAGTATAAGCCTATGAGACGATTAAATCTATTACTGGAGAGAAGATGAAGCAAGCTGATGTATCAATGAACTCTCGCTGCTCTATCGCTAGTTCTATGAAAAGTTTTCAGATAAGCTACATTTTTTACATCCACCAGTTTTACAATTCATGCCTAAAAAATGCCATGCTACGCATATTGTAACCAAACAACCTCATTCCCTTCGTAATCAATTGGTGTGATGTTGGTATCACTCAAGCATCTTCTTTCCACAAACAGCTGCTTTAGGAACCGACTCTCAAGAGAATGGTTACCAAATAACTATCCTCTTAACCTGTTCCTGTCTCGGGTTAACCGTTATCTTCCCTACATATTGTATTAAAGATATATATTCTGTCAATATATTTTGTTCGATACATAACAGCGTATATATCTCAGCAGCTTATGCTGAAAGAAAGATATAAGGAAGTTATAACAAAAACAATTAAGTAAGCGAGACGAAAAAAAACTTAAATAACTGTAAATGGAAAACGCATTATAAATGCATAGTATTATAATTAGTTCTTTAAAATTACATTTAATTAGATCAGGTCACATGCAATTATCTTTAAGTTAAGTAGGATATTTATGTAGAATAATGCAGCTTCAGATTCTACAAATATGCCTACTGACCAGTTTACAAGATGAATATAATATGAATAAAAAAAACCCAGGCTCTACAAATTGATATCAAATCTAAGCTTTTCCGGCCATCATAAAAATAATTGGAAGAGATGCTGGGAATTAATATTAAATCACACACACACACACACACACATACATACATACATACATACATACATACATACATACATACATATATATATATGTGTGTGTGTATGTAATGGAACTTGCAGCAGATAATATTAAAATCAAAAGCGGAGAATCTTTAATTAAGGCCAATGCTTCAAAGACAGATGAAGGTTATAAAATATTCCGAGGGCGGATGCATGTCGACATATAAAATAAAATTAACTTACATTATATAAGATATTCAAATATCATTTTTTTTATCTTCTCGTCTTATTTTATTTACAATTAAAAATTGTTGCAATTGAACAGCATAATAAAATATTGCTATTATTTTGAATTTGCTGTGCAAACCAATAACAGGGCAACCACTTTATTTACCATATTTTTAATAGTGAGTTAAGTCACCATCTGAAACCTAAACGATATATTCCTCATATAAATATAAGGAAATTCTGAAAACCTTCAGCAACATCAGTTGCTTAATGCCGACTTTATGTAAAAAAAAATGCTTTATTTAAATATGAAAATGTATATATATATATATATGCACATACGGGAGAGATCCAGCATGAAACATGTTAAAAGGTAGAGAATGCAGTGGTGAAAGACTTATTTCCTTCCTCAACAAAACGCTTAAGATGACGCACACATATTTCCATTCGATTAAATACTTGAACAGATTATATTTTGTGTCGTCATGAGATAAGTCTTCGCCTTGATTTTAATAAAATTAAAGTTCAACGTGAATGTAAAATTGGGAGAAAGGATCTCCTATTTGGGGAACAAGATATAAACTACAAGGTAACCAAAAAAGTTCTGTCCATTTTTTGATTAGTCATTGAATGAAGTTGAAATATATACGAAATGCATGTAGCGATTGTTTTCAAATTCGGACAGCCAGAAGTAGGAACATCAGACGTTATAAAAAAACACGCGCACCGTGACCGGACATCAGTTATAATCCGGACAGCTGTGAGAAGGATGGAAATGTCTAGAGATCTCATTCGGGGCTGTTTGCTTTACGACTTCAAAGTGGGCTTATCAGCAGCTGCATCAAGCCGCCGCATATATCAAGCGTTTGGAGATAGTGCTGCCTGGCGTTGGTTTCGAAAATTCAAGTTGAGATATTTGTCTCTCCATGATGAGCCTCGCAGTGGACGACCACAGATCTTGAATGACGGAGTCCTTAAGGCGGCCATTGAAGAGGACAGTAGTCTAACGTGTGGTGAACTTGCAAGACAGTTCAACGTTTCCGATGAAACAGTTAGACTTCACCTGCACCGCCTAGGTAAGACGTACAAACTGAGCAAATGGGTTCCGCAAACGCTGTTGGAGGTCCACAAGGGACAACGACTGGCAGTCTGCATATCGCTGCTTTCTCGCCACCGTACCGCATCCTTATTCAATCGAGTGCTTACCAGTGATGTAAAGTGGGTTCTGTACGAAACCAAGCGTTCCAGACATTGGTTGTCTCCTCAGGATGCTGTCCCTC
This sequence comes from Acanthosepion esculentum, assembly GCA_964036315.1. NCBI lineage: Eukaryota > Metazoa > Mollusca > Cephalopoda > Sepiida > Sepiidae > Acanthosepion > Acanthosepion esculentum. Next base: position 93,314,101 of record OZ038491.1, read on the forward strand.
ACACCGCAAGACCGCCTATGCACCCACGCAAGATTATGCTTTGTGTCTGGTGGACAGGTCGTCGAGTGGTTCATTATGAACTGCTACCAACGGGCCAAACGGTCACTGGAGACCTATACTCGCTGCAATTGAAATGTGCGCAACAGGCATTGCGCCAGAAGGAGCCAGCACTGGTGAATCGCAAAGGTTTGCTTTTCCTCCATGACAACGCCAGGCCGCATGTCGCGCTAGTGGTCAGCAACTTGGGTGGGAGACTTTGTGCCATCCACCTTATTCACCTGACCTTGCGCCATCCGATTACCACCTCTTCCACTCCCTGGATAATGATCTTCGTGGGAAATCCTTCACCAATGAAGCAGACTTGCGCAAAGACCTCACGGACTTCTTTGCGTCAAAACCTCCGAGTTCTACCGCAAGGGCATTGAACAGCTGGAGACACGGTGGCAGAAAGTGCTGGATGCCGATGGCGATTACTTCTAAGACGAAATATAAGTTACACATATTGTGAAGCGTTTTATTTTTTTCTTTAAAAGCGGGCAGAACTTTTTTGGTTACCTTATATAATAGTCCTGGCAAATTTAAGCAAGTTGAGTTGTTGTCAAAAGTTATCCTTTAGGAGATGATAGATACATTTCGTATACAACGCAGAATCCATAATTTCTCCAATGTTATAACTTCGCACGTGTTTAATATTGTCATATAAGAGGTTTGCTGAAAGACTTCAGGAAAATGAATTTTCTTTATTGGCCTTCATAAGCAAAATTGAAGCGTCGTTATATAACTTACATTTGAGGTTGGCTTTGTGATTCATTGAAAGCTGCTGAAACACTCCAAATCTTTCAGAAAACTTCGATGCGTAACCTCTGTGAATGCGACCGTCGCGCACTACACGGACTCCCACATTTTCCTTTCTGCTTCTCACAGTTTAATCTTACTAATGTATGACTGCAGACATAATCAATAAAATTACTATGACATTGCTCAATCTGTTTTCGGCATATTCAAAATGGATGAATATATTTGTACATATATCAATTACTATGACAAAGATTGATTGGTACGTAGTGGACACACCGGCAAATGGTTTGCATGTCTTATTATCTGATAACTCACTTACGTACGTAAAAGAATGTAAGCCTTATTTTATTTTGATCGATTGAAAACGAGAGAGCATAATATTAATATAAACATATAGATTGTGAGAAAGTATATAAGTTTAATGAAGTTAAATTCCGATATCCAAAAATCATATTGATTAAACCTTCCCCATCGAACGAAACTATTTGGAAAATTGTTTGATATAAGGCGAACAGTTACTCAATGCTTCCGATAGAGACAGGAAAATTTCAAAAGGCTATAAATATAAGGTTGATGCATAATTTCCCTGACGGCATTTTTTTTATAAAGAAGAGACATCTGACATGTGTCTTTGATGTTTTCTAAGTTCCTTATTGCTTGTGCCATCAGCAATCTATCCCAAGATATCGAAATGCCTCAGGAAAAATTTTGAAGTAAAATTTTGATCTGCATGAATATAAGGATGGATCATCAGTCAGCTTTTAAACGCGCTCTGCTTCTTCTTGCTCGTCACAGAAAACATCATATTTACTCAGGATGAAAAAAGATCGGTTTCCTACGAGTATCTACAGCGAATAAAAATCTGGCTTAACAAAGCCATTCTTCAGCATATCACAGTCATTTCATCTACCAAGGAAAATTATTTTGGGAACTGCTACCGCCTAAATAAACGATAATTATATCAAGATAATATTGCTTATTTGAAAGACACGTTAAAATATATTCATGTTCTGATCATTTGAGAAATGAAAATGAGATTTTCAAATATAATGTATTTGAATATCAACAGTTGAGCATGTAGAATAATTCCTCTCGCTGAAAATTCACTAGAACTGTCATAATTAAAATACAGTCTTCTTTAGTAATCTCAAATAATTCAGCGTTCTCAAGAAATATAGAATTTACATGATAGTGATGGAACTTCTCCAAGGAACATAAAAAAATTTACTGAATCATTAAGGACATTGGGTATATTTAATGATCTTAACATCAAGACAACATTCATGTTTATTTAATAGATACACATTAATAATACAACAGACATAATACAGTCATTTTATTACTGGAAAAATCAGAACTGCTGAAACTATAATTGCCAAAACTTGTATGATAAAAGGATCAGCGACAAACACACACATACACACACAAAAGCACACGTGACTTTGAATTCAATATATTTATGTATTTACATATATATCATAATGATAGGTAACAAGAGTGGTTTCGCTGATGGAAAAAGTGAATATATTTCTCTTTTTGTAGGTAGATATATTTTCTCTGTTTGGAGTTCTGATTTTGGTCGGTTGTTACTAAATACAATGTGAAATAATATAAGAATATCAACACAAATACGTGTATGAGCTAAAATAAAGTTAATAATAATAATAATAATAATAATAATAATAATAATAATAATAATAATAAACAAACAAAATAAGTGCCTCCTTATTGATATGGCAGTCCCTGCAGACTGCAATGTGTCTTTGAAGATATTCGAAAAACTGTCAAAATACAAGGACCTTGAAATCGAAATCTCAAAAATGTGGCACATGGGAACATCAACAATTCCTGTTGTAGTTGGAGCCCTTGGACTGGTTGGAAAAGATTCCAGTAGGCTGATTGAAGGGATCCCTGGAAGTCCATGCCTCAAAGAGATACAAAAAATTGTTCTGACAAGTACAGCCCACACTTTACGAAGGGCTTTATCTATGTAATTATTTCTTTTTTTTTTTGCAGTGGAAAGTGTCATGATGCCATTTCTAACCTTAGGTCCCTGGGCGGGACCCGGAAAGAAATGTGTAAACGCCAGATATCAAAGGAAATAAAAAAAAATAATAATATATACATACATCAACACCAAATGGTGACGTTTCTTACTTGAAAATAATCTTCAGTCTCTCTCTCTCTCTCTTTTTCTCTCTCACACTCTCTCTCTCTATATATATATCTATATATATATGTGTGTGTGTATATATATGTATATATATATGTGTATGTATATATATATATATATATATATATATATATATATATATATATATGTATGAGGTTGGGTACGGCATGAAAGTATGAATGTTGGGATGGCTAACGTCTGTCAAGAGGAAGCAATTAATATATATATATATATAAATAAAAAGAAAGAACATGAAATTAATATGATAAGTAAGAATATGTAGGACATAAAATGACCCATGTCCTTTGTACATACATGAAAAATATATATTACTAAGTTTATAAAAACAAAACTTTACTGAATCAGTGAAATAATTTGGCTATCTTTGCGGCCATTATCATAAATTTGACATACCAAAAAAAATGTAACTTGGTAATATACACACTTATACTCGATACGAAAAAATAATTTTACATACTGTAAGTAATTCTAATACATTTACTTGGTTTTAAAAAGAAATATAGTCTATTAAAAATTAAAAAGAAAATTTTTTAGAATTGTAGTTAAATTAAACATATTCTAGCCTAAACAGCCCCCCAAAACCTTTAAGTATACAAAAAGAAAAAACGCCGTAAGAATTTTGCCGTTAACAATAAAATTTTTATAAAAAAAAACAGACGACATATATTTAACGGATGTCAGAATTTGTTGAAAATACATACCTAACCATCCCTAGATATAACCCCGCTTTCGAATGTAACTATTAACTGATACAACGAAAAGTTGAAAAATAACAAGCTAGCATCTCTTGTCTAGATGAGTGGATTTCTCAGTATCCTTGGAAACATTCAATTATGAATATTTGCCGTGCCTTGAAAACTGTAAATTAAAAAAGAAAAGTTACTCCAAAATTCGCTTGACGAGGAAATGGAACTAGTGTCTTTAATTTAATAACAAAATTAAATTCGAAGTTTTAGCTTCCATTTTTGTAACATGGTTATTACTGTGTAGCGAAAAATTTTTTTAAATCAGTTAATTTTTAATATATATACATAATTATATATATATGTATATCTATATCTACCTATATATATATATATATATATATATATATATATATATATATATATATATATATATATATATATATACACATCCCCGGTCAAAATCTTAAGACCAGATAAAAAAGGGTTAAAAATACAATAGTGTTGCTTTAATCAATATATATTTGCGAAACATTTACATTTAATTAATAAATGTAGTTTATCAGCAAACACGTGAACATTTTAAGCTTTCAATTGATTAAATTAAACAGATATTGAAAAAAGGATTTTTTGGGTCGGTCATAAAGATAAGACCATGTAACTAAAAATAGCATATACGAACAAATAAGTAACAACGAAAATTTAATTCTCAGTATATCCTCTATTTTTGCGAATTACTTCGAAAATTCGCTTTGCATAATCATTATTACCTTCTTCATGTCGGTGCTTGAGATTTTAACCAAGTGTGTGTGTTTGTATATATATATATATATATATATATATATATATATATATATATATATATATATATATATATATATATATATATACACAGTAACAGTGAAAAATATTTGGCGGCCCTCAAAAAGTTTAACTTTTCATCCTAAATATGTTATTTTCAATGAAACAATGCTAAATATGTCTTCTTGGCCCACATTAAATACAAATTAAACAAGAAAAACACAAAAACTTCTTAAAATTTTGATTGATCAAAATGACCGTTATTGTCCGCTATCACTGCTTCACAGATTCTCTGCATTCTTTCCACTAAAGAGTGGAAGTAGACTGAAGATAATTCTGCTCAGCTTTCCAGAGTTTACTAGTATGCTTTGGTCATTATCTTGCATAATTACACATCCTTACCTCACTAGCTGCGTTCCACATCGGATCGTGTGATGCTGTAGCACGCTGTGATACCCAGTCTAATTCAATTTGCCCTTCACCTGGTGCAAATTTTGAAATTGACACCTCCCCACACACCCCACACAAACAAACTCCATAACAGAGCCTCCTCCATACTTAATGTTAAGTGTGATACAGGGAGTTACCGCACTTTCACCAGATCTTCGCTGCATATAGACCCTACTATCTGACCCAAAGATTTCGAACTTTGATTCGTCCTTCCAAAAGACTGCATTGCATTTCTCTATTGTCCAGTGTTTGTGGGCTTTGGTCCACTGGAGCCTTTTGACATAATTTTGATTCCTCCACGGCGATTTCTTCACAGCAATTATGTCCTATAGGATAGATTCCCAGTGTCTTCTCTTCACAGTGGATGTTGACACATTTTACACGATATTGTTTCAATTCTGCAGTGATGTTTAGAGCAGTCGGCATTCCGTCACTCAAGCTAGTGACTCTGATGAAATTACCTATGCACTTATCAACCCTAATTTTGGTGATGTTTTGTCCCGTTTTTTATGTCTCCTAAGAGTACAATCCACTGTAGTTCTGGAAATTTTTAACTTTTAAAAAATTTCTCTGCTTCAATATCCTTCTTTTTCTTTAAATAATGATAACTTGTCTTTGTTCAAGTGTAACTTCAAGTGTTTTGGACATTTTGTTGAGAAAAAAAGTTTTGATCCGGAAGAAAGTTGCAACATTTAGGTTTTAATTTAAACAAAATAAGAATGACATATTTCACTACTGGGCAAATTATAATGAGAGCATAAGTAAAACAGGTAGTATCTAATAAGCAATATTCAATGCAATATTGTCTAATGTGAGTTTAAGTGGTGGTATAATGTAACTGTTGGAAAACATTTTATTCGTGCTCAGTACTAAAGAAGAAAAACGCTTTCAAATCAATTTTTCAAAAGATATCTGGTTATACTAAGATGAAAAAAAAAACCGAGGGACACTTGTATAATAAATAAATCTATTGTGATGCTTAACTTGTTTCATTATAAAATAATACTTTTAAGATGAGAAAAAAAAATGAGGGTGGCCGAATACCTTTGACTGGTAGTGTGTATATATATATATATATATATATATATATATATATATATATATATATATATGTTTGGTTAAAAAATTTAGGCATATTATGTCTATATATTTTATGTTAGTTATCCTAAAATCACGGATCAATTTCTTAATGTTGTTATTAAACTGATTAAGTAATACGACATAGCTTTCGTTATTTTCCCTATTACTTTAAATCATATCCACGATCATCTTCAGGGGTGAATTGCTAAGAAAAAAAAATTAATGTAATTGATAATTGTGTTATTATTTTGTAAATGCGTATAAAACGCTCTAATTTGTATTCAATGAAAAAAATTAACCTTAAGAATATGTAAAGTTGGCAACTTAATTTTGTAATATTAACAATTGAAAATACTCAGTATCTGTTTATATTTCTGAGATGAAGTATTGTGTACACTATTTACATTATTCGGACTATTTTCGTCATCTTTGTGGCGATATTTATCACAAAGTTTCGGCCGTTGTACGCTCCGGCCTTCTTCAGGTGGTTGGAATGTCCAACAGAACCCTTTATTTCGCTCACTGGGATAGACTGCTCTAGTTCCACGTGCCATGTCTAATGGATGTCAGTTATCAGTTATCTCTTGCTTATTCCCCTCTGCGAGTTCTCTACTGCCTTAACCAATTATTGAACTCACACTCTTTGGGTCCTGTCCCTGGATCTAACTAACGCCTTTATCCACTGTGCTTAGTGTCAATTGTACACGACAATTGTTGTTTCCCCAATATGTTAGGTTTAATTTTTAATGAATGGAGGGAAAGATTGTTCTAAACATTCTTCATAATTGTATCAATATTTTCTTTAAATGTAAGATTGTCAAATAAACTTTCAACATCAAGACTATGACTTCATTATATATATATATATATATATATATATATATATATATATATATATATATATATTACGATTTGGATTAGTTCGTTAGTTGGTTAAATACTGTATTTGGTTATGCATCGTGCAATGAGTTGGTTAAAGATTTAGGTTAATTGATCAAACGGAGTACGAATTTGGGATATGATATGAAGGAGAGAGAAGTTAAGTTTATGTGTTTTTATAGTTTCATACATGTATCCTTGTTTGTAGTCACCAATTATTTTGGGAAGTTTTATATTGTCTTGTTCTCCCTTGTTGGATGGGATTATTTTTTTTTTATAATTTCAGTTTGTTAACTGGATTTATGTTGACATTTTAAAATTTCGTTTGTTCGTCAAGTATTTGGTGTAATTTTGAATTATAAACAAATTTATTTAACACAACGAAGATATTAGTTTTGTCTGCTTTTATTTAATATATATATATATATATATATATATATATATATATATATATATATATATATATATATATATATATATATATATTAGGTCATCCCATCAGTTCTGTCCGAATTTTAACTTTTTGTTAAAATGAACGAAATTTAAAGAGTATTTTATAATTTCTAATGGAGCTGAACATTATTTTCTATGTTTAGATTCATTTAAATTCATCAAATTGTATTTCAGAAAACAATAAAATTAAATTTTGTTCGATTAAAACCTTGCTAACATGGAAGTACCCAAGAATCATTTGAGGCACATAATGCTTTATGAGTTCAAGAAAGGAAACTCAGCAGCCGAAGCGGCTAGAAACATTCACTCGGTTTATGGAGAGGAATGTATGAATGAAAGAACTTGCAGAAGATGGTTGCAAAATTCAGAGGTGGAGATCGAAGCGGACGTCCAGTTGAGTTTGATGAAAAGCTTCTTGAAGCAGCCCTTGAAGTAAATCATGTTTTATCAGTTGAGGAATTGGCAGTGGTTCTCAGTTTAAACCATACAACTCTTCATCGTCATCTTCAACAACTTGGAAAATATCCCAAACTTGGAAAATGGGTGCCTCATGAATTGTCTGAAAATAACCTCAAATCCCGAGTTGACATCTGCTCTTCTCTCCATTCTCGCCAACTTGTTTCACCTTTTTTATATAGATTTGTGACTGGCGACGAAATATGGATATTTTATCGAAATGTTAAGCGTCGTAGACAGTGGCTTGGTAAAGGGAAAGGACCCCAGCTAGAGCCAAGAAGGGAAATTCATGGGCAAAAGTTTCTTCTTTCAATCTGGTGGGATTGCCAAGGACTAATCCACTTTGAATTCTTACCACCTAATGCAACAATTCATGCTCATATATACTGTCAGCAATTAGAGCGTTTGAACCAAACTTTGAGGGAAAAAAAGATCTGCTCTAGTGAATCGAAAACGGGTGATGTTTCATCAGGACAATGCGCGACCACACACAGCAAGAATCACGTCACAAAAGATCGAAGAACTAGGTTGGGAGAAAATTCCTCATCCACCTTATTCTCCCGACCTTTCTCCTTCAGACTACCATTTGTTTCGTAGCTTACAGAATCATTTTGAAGAAAAAGCGTTTGTAACACAGGAAGATGTTAAAACTGACAATCAAAGCCAAAAGAATTTTACAGTAATGGAATTAGTTAATAGATGGAAAGAAAGTCATAGATATTCAGGGAAAATACATCGTTGATTGAATCTGTAATTAAATGTAACATTTGGTCACTTGTTTCTTTATTCAAAATTCGGACAGAACTTATGAGATTACCTTATATATATATATATATATATATATATATATATATATATATATATATATATATATATATTATAATAATATTTTTAGTTTTTAAAAATATGATTCCTCCGCTACATAAGAGTTCTCATGTTTCAAAAGCGAGAGCCGAGACCCCTAACATAATTTTTTAAGTTATGAAGAGTTAAGGCGTCTGGACCCGCTTCCTTGTCAAGCGAAATTCTCGGGAATTATGTTCGGGGTCTCGGCTCTCGCTTTTGAAACATGAGAACTCTTATGTAGCGGAGGAATCATATTTTTAAAAACTAAAAATATTATTATAATATAAGCTCTACTTCTGTATGGAGCACTGTCCTTTTGAAAATAAAGCTAAATATTAAGGAACACCGGATTATCTACCTAACGTGTTCTTTCCTATTTCACTGCACACCTGCATACATATATACATATATATATATATATATATATATATATATATATATATATATATATATATATATATATATATATATATATATGAGTGTGGTTGCATAGCACCTTTGCAGTGATTTTTCATTGTTTTGTTGGGGGCTTAGGCAAGTTTTTTTTTCTGTTCTCATAACTTTCTTTCATTGCATCAGCTTTGGCTTTCAGTAGGCCAGGAATATCTGGTTTTATTGTTATTAGTTGTTGTTCTTTAAGTTCTTGTATGTTTTGATATAAAATTTCCATATTACTTTTTTTTATCCAATCTATTCTAATGTCTCTAAAGATGATAATCAGGTTCAAGTTTGAGTAATTCCATTTAGTGATCTATTAGTTTGTACTTAGAAATGCTAATGAATTACTCTTTATTATTTGAAAGATGAATAGATCATTTGTATTGCGTATTAAGCTTTTTAATGTTCAGACGGTGTTGAATTTCAAATTTATTAGCGATTTCTGAGCGTTTATATAGAATTACTCTAAACTGTTCAGGAGTGGTCGCCAGTTTTATTCTTTTGTGGATCACGTTTCCTCATTAAGATGAATCTTTAAGATGTCTTTTGTTATTTCAATCTGCCACTTCACAAGTTTACGTTTAAATTACCAAATTTTGGTATTACGATGAGTTGCTGGATCATGGAGTTTAAAATATGTATATTTAGATAGCATATCTTCATTCAAGCATATTTAGTTAAATAATATAAACATTATGTTTATTAATTTTAATTTTAACCCTCTCAAACTCTCTTATTAATGTTTCATCCAAGATCATATTCTCTGAAGAATATTTAGATTATTTAATGTATTTATTTAATAAATGGGATGATTTATCTCCATATCTGTTAGTTTTCTTTGCTTGGAAAATATACGAGAATCTCAGATGTGTGTGATATAATTTTAGTCATACTAATTGCCAGACAGGAAATAATGAAATTTCGCATTGAAATTTTCTTTGTAATTTAAAATCATTTTATTTGTTATGTTTGGAAAAATGCATATAAAACCATTTATTATGCTTTCTACATTTTCAGTGTATAAGGAAAATTCTACATGTAGAAATTCTTTCTACATTTTCAGCACATAGGAAAATATTCTGCTATGTATTTTAGCAAATATGTTCAAAGAAACAATTTTCCCAACCGCAAAGCGCGAAGCATAAAGAAGGAATAATAAAGACAATTCTGTTTTAAACATTCCCATTCTCCTCTTCTTAAGTTGCGACAAAACATTGATTAAAAATCACGTATTTGTCCCCATGCTAACAGCCAATATGCATATATACCGTTTGGTTACGCTTCAGACATTCAGATAAATAAAAAGTGAAAGAATGTGGGTGATAAAAACCTTTCACATATACCCACTTCGCCTTTCATGTATTTGTAAAATTAGCACTTTTCTTCAGAGAGAACTTGAAATTTTTTTTCTAAGATAGAATTGATTTGAGATAATTTATTTTTAATTTTCAGACAGTAAGCTTACTCGCATTTATTATATATATGCCTCATTCCAAAGTGATCAACTACTCCAGATGCTTAACATTTTTGTCGTAGTACCACTTGGTATTACCAGCCTTCTCCTGGCCTCCCGATTAATGCCGAACTGAGTAATAATGGTGGAGCACAGGTTTCTCAGTTAAATGTTGAAATACACGATAATGGACGAACATTTGGATAAGAGGTATGACGAAAAAAATTATAAATGCAGACTAGAAGATAAGAATCTGAAAACGATTTGATCATGACAAGTGTTAACATACGTCTTACGGTTACATTTAGCTATTTCAGCTGTAAAATGATGAGATCTTGCTGCCAATCTAATAATGTTATTACATTTATAGAGGTCAGGTACCATAGCGGAAAGTTCAGAAGAATTACAAGTATTTATAGAAAAGGCACAGGGAAGCAACATTAGTGTAGTGAGAAAGTGACTAAAACCTAGATGCTAAGTTAGGACCAATATCACTGCAGATCCTTCTTTGGATTTTATCAAGGATCTCTAAATATGTAGCCACAAAACGGTAGCAGGAAGAGGCGAAACGAGTCACTCGCCTATAGGTTAGCATAAGCCATGCTAATGGAAGGCATACGTATATGTGTGTGAATAAATTTATATATTTCATGTTTCGTAAATAAAACAAACATCCATTAATATTTTTGCAATAAAAGCATTATTTATACTGAAGAGTACATTCGAAGGACGAAACTCGTGCACACACACACACACACACACACACACACACACACACATGTGTATATATAAATATACATATATATATATATATATATATATATATATATATATATATATATATATATATATATATATATATATATAATCAAGTACTCTTCATATACCAAACTGTTTGTGCATATTACGTAATTGCACTATATAGTCAAAAATATTTTTATATACCTAACAAATAATTCATAACAATTCTGCTGACTATATTAAGATTATAGTTTACTGTATAAGATTATAATCATGGAAATATTGTTATTAAATATATTTTCATTTAAAATAACTTCCGTGAATTTAATTACCAATGTTTTTTATTGTTTTTTTCCAATAACCTACACATGGATATTGTTCAGAGCCATATTCCAAAAAATATGTGCAATTTTATTTCATTCATTTTGTCATCATTGATTCAGCTGCTTGACATCTCTGAAAATGATTAACTATTCTTATGTTTTGCGGGTTTCCAAAGAACTGAGGCTCTTCTTTTTAAGAGGATTATGTAGGGATAAAACTTGCTGTTAATCCAAAGGTGCAAGATTAGGTGAGTAAAGCAGGTTCGGTGTGATCTCCAAGCCAAGCAATACCCTACAGATGGTCAATCCCAAACTTGCCTGCAATTTCAATTTTGCCTGCTTCCTTTAATCGATTCAGCTGCGAAAAGTATTCAACATCATCATTTCCGGAAGGAGCTAGAAATTCACTTCCAATCTTACCAGATACACATTATCTTCTTCAAAAGCAGGTTGATTTTTGAATGTTTAATTGTGGCTAATTTCTTTTATCAGTGTATATTTTCGCACCATATTTTTTAAAAAGTGCAAGTTTCATTGTCTGTGTACGGCGTTTTAAAAATGTTTTGTTTATTTTACGTGAATCGCAGACAAAAAATGAATCCATTATTTTGCCCCATTAAATCCTCATTTCAAATGACTTGAAATTCTCATATAATTAAGTTGGAGTTCCTTGTTACAAATTATTATTTCCAATTATCGTTTCAATTTAGTCATCACCAGCATTTGCAGCCCTGTCGGCAAGTTTTCCATTGTTCAGAGCAAATTTTAGGCTTTGACCGTAGCGAAACAGGAATATTACCTTCATCTCTGGTGCTACCTCAGGGAACGGTGCCTTTCTTTTATGAAAGTACAATACTTTTTCCTTTTCGAAAACAAGAAAAGCATCAAATGATGAAATTGCGTATTATTTTCTTCCATTTTCGCTTTTAGTTTAAAACATTTAATATTCACAATTCAAGCACATCCGTATAGAGAAATGCGCTGAAATGCCCCCTTTTAAAATATCTATTTGTAGGATATATTTCAGTGAAACAAAATCGTATGTTCATATGTCACCTACGAAAAATCGCTAAGAACTTCGTTTCAGCTCAATATTTCTCTTGTCGCTAAGTCAAGGATGGAATTTTATATTAAATTATAGACATGATTTGCAATAGTATACAGACAAAATATAGGATTGAATACATTTAAAGTCAGATGCATATTTTAAACCTATTTTAATTAGTCCAAACAATATATCTAATATAGATGTGTGTGTGTGTGCGCGCGCGCCTGTAAACAGAAGAACGTAATTCCTGTCTTTTTTATAATAAGTATTCAGTTCAGTATGCTCGAAAGCAGAACTAAGTGCCCCCACCGCAAACATGATCGAATATTTTACAGTCTAGTAAACAATCCTATTGAACTTTACCGGATATAAACGCCCAATCTCAGACACATATATATTTCAGGGTCTGTAGACGTTACTGTCCTGCTATAAGACACGAAACTTTTGAGGAAAACAGAAAAATGGTAAAATGGTAAAAAAAAAACGTAGTCAAGTAAAAGTAGAGGAAAATATACGTACAATATTAGTGAAAAAGTTTACTTCAGAAAAATAACAAGCGGTACGGCAAAATAGATATTTAAAGCTGAAGAATGGATGGCTTTTGAAATAGTTGCACGCTCACGAGACCCCAGCAATCCATGAGCTGCCATGGTTGCCTCTTTGATCATTGTACAACTCACATAACTCATTTCTCCTACCAGGCAGCTATGTCTTGCATCTGCTTCGTTCTGTCACATGATATGGTATATTTGGGACTTCGAGAATGCGTCTGTTCTGTCCAGGGCTTTATGAATTATATCTTCTCCATCAATGCCGTCACGTTTTCTTTTGTGTTTGTTTAGAAGTAATGCCGAGAGTTTCTGTTTTTCTCCTTTTACTTTACTTGATCACCGCTTAGACGAGACACATTATTTATCATAGTGCGCTTTCAGACAGAAAGAAATCTAATAGAATTTTCAAAAATGTATTTTTCAAATTATTCTTATTTTTATTAATTATGGTAATCATTTATTCTCGTTATTTCGTGATAGAGTTCGTTTCCAATTTCGAGCGAAAATCTTTACATTCAATTTTGCATAAAGACCTCACCAATTTTGATTGATCTCTCTAGCCGTGGTTGACAAACAATTCAAGAGAACTATATCTATGAATTCAGTGCCCTACCGAAGCTCATAATATATAGACATGTGAAATATTACTGAGTTCACAATTAACTATGCTGCAGGGTTGTGGTCTTTATGATCTCTGCTGCCATCGATGTGGTTGATTAAATACATATGTTACTGTAAGTACAAGAAATAAAAGCAAGATTCCTTAAATCTACATTACTCTTGTCAATATTTTTGAACATTTTCTTTTACATATTTAGTTCCTCCAAATCCATAAAAATTAATATATCAATTCTTCTTTCATTTCGTTTCCAGAAAAATGTTTTAAATATATCTTTGTCTGAGTGGACCGGTTGTTGTTATTTTCCTCAACATATTTGTAAATGAATGCATTGTAACCGTAACGTTTAATGAATTGAACCGTAACACCTATCTTCCTATTATCTGTTTCTTACGATGACTTTGCTTTGAGCCACTAAATCGGGCCACAATCGACGTAATTCAAACACTGACTATTTGTACCCTTTGTTTTTACGGCGAATAGAAATGGTAGAAGGTGACATTGGAATAGGAGTCGTTTTCTTTCAACTCTGCAGTACCTACACATATCGGTATGGATCATTGAAAATTAGTGGTAAATTCCCACACTTAAGGTGAAATTTTCAGCATTTAATTCAACAATTTCTGTATTATACAAACTCCTGAAATTTATCGATTTTCCAGTTCTTTTTAAATCTAATATAAATTATACTACAAGAACCACACCCCGAATTTTATGGCGTTTATTTTCCTTGTTTTCAATGATTATGGTGGAATTCTTGGTTGGTCTCTACTCGTACTAATTACTCTATCATATAATCAACATCGCTTGCACGATTACTGTTTTCACGCAGTTGGACATTATTTCATTTTCTCTTTCGAATTGTTTATTGAATTCTCTAAAGAAAGCAGGTTCTCAATTTCTGTTGCGACCATGTAAATGGTTAAATACATAACAAAACAAGTGTTGCATATATATCATATATCAAACAGTAAGTACAACAGAAGAGTATTACACGGCTACTAATTGCGTGTCGGTTAACCCAGTGTTCAATATATTCGACTGTTAATATTTAGCAGCCCCCCCCCCACGCGGGTAGATGTGACACAAGGCCGAGTTTAATTTTGGTCATCCGAGCCCGTAGGCTCGGCCAAAAAATCCCCGTAGAATCCGCATAAATGGGCTAGGGGTCTGTCTACTCCCCCGGACGAGACTCTGCCCTTCGGTACAGTCTCGTACGGGTTCCCCTCTGCGCAAAGGCAGCTGCAAAAAAGGCCCAGCCTCGGTAGAACAATCTTATTCGACTATTATATTTAACAGCCCTCCCCACGAGCACAAGGCCGAGTTTACCGTAGGTTCTCCGAGCTCGTAGGCTTGGCCAAAATTATTCCCTTAGAACCCGCATAAACCGGTTCAGGGTCTGCCTATCTCTCCGGACGAAACTTTGCCCTTCTGTAAAACATCGTACGGGTTCCTCTCTGCCCAAAGGCAGAAAGTTCGCAAGCATCTGCGAACAGTCACAGCCCGGTAGAGCAATCTGTTCGAACGTTCCCCCAAGGCCTTCTCTCCTACTAATCTTATAGTAGGCGGAAGAGTCCAACATAGATTCTTTAGAGAGAGGACACCACAATAATGTTTCTCCGCTGACATAACATTTATTACTTCAAGACATATTTTGGCTTAATTCGGTTACGTATAATACGCACAATTTGCACTGAATTTCAATTAGTTCTCTTTCCTTGCACACGTGTTTTTTCCTACAATAATTTCCTCATCATTAAAATTGAAGATCAAGCGACACCAATTACGAATAATTTAATTATTTTATTGAATATTTTGCTCAAATGGAAACGTTATCTTCATTTTAAAAAAAACTACACCATTTCCTTTTACGATTTTAGATGAATTACTGGTTGCTAAACTGCTAAATATTTTATAGTATAAAAATATAAAAATGTGTAATTGAAGGTGATTTTAATGCGAATGTCAGGATTTTACTTCGTTTTTATGAGCATTATACATCTCAAATTTATGGACACTTGATTGTTAAAAGAGACTTAAAAAGTCAGCCCACACATATGTTATATTAATCTCTACATAATTATATAAAGAAATCGACATTTAATTTTTTCATCTAAATGATTCCATCATAATATTAATTTAGCTGGATGTGAAACCCTGACGATAGAAATAGCAAGTGAATAACTGAAAACGTAAAGCAATTACATGCATATATTATGTAGCTTACTTTTAGTTTATTTCTTGCATCCTTCATGTTTAAACCTAGTTACATCAAAAGTTGTCAGGGACTATTAAGTTGTACTGTATTTCATATTACTTATTAACTATTTAGCAATTAAAATTTTAAAAAAGTTTAATACAGTTTAATCTCCCTCTCACTGCCTTTTTTATGATTTTATAATTATGATATTTTAATATCCTAAAACAATGGAAATATCTGTATTTTTAGTGTAATTCATTTTTAATATTCCGTTTAACTCTTTATTTTGTTACGTTCACTATTAAAACTCTTTGTATATATATATCAAGTCACGTGATTATCCTGCCGAAGGAATTAACTTAGACACTAAATATATGTTAAGAGAATATAAATAAAGATATATAATAGCAAAAGATTATTTATTCTTACTGAACACTCTGTTGCCTGTTTTCGAGATGGAAGAGTTGTATATATGTAACAAAGAAATAGAATAAATATCTTATTTCAACATTTCGGAAGATTGAAGTTTACATATATAGAAAGCAATTTTAAAAGTTATTGCATAAAAAATTAACATCTGTATATAAACAATATGGAAATGATTGTTTACCGACATTTTTTCAGCATTTAAATTAAAGGAGTAATGGAAGATCGTTAAAGATTACCCATGCCACGTAAAAGCCTTATAGTCTGTTACACAGTTCATCTTTTTTCATGTTGATAGGACGAAGAAACCCTGATCTGTATTGGAATATATCACTGACTAATATTTCTTAATTATAAAGATCAAAACCAGGGTATGATAGGAATGTATGCAGTGATTTTTAAATATTGAATATGACCTTATCGTGTGAATGAGCAGGGGAAACATGGTGGCTACATTCTGGAAAAAATAGTATAATAATTAAAATGATACAATTGCTCCGTAAAAATCTAAAGCTAGCAGCCAATGAATGAAAGGGAACAGAATTTCCAAAATTCTCAAAAATAAATAAATAAATAAAAAAAAAACAACCAAAAAAAACATTTTATACGAAATGAAACGTAGTGGATTGCTGTAGAGGACAGGTCTTAAAATGTTAAGTAAACCATGTTTGACAGCATTCTCAAGCAGATTCTTAAAATAATTCAAAACAGGTAAACGTATATGTTTATGAACGTAGAGATGGTATGTTAAATGACGAAATAAATGATACAGTGAAATAAATATAAATGGACAACGGAATAGTGATTCACTTGGAATTATTCAACCAATGTTGTTAAAAGTTCTCAAATTTATCTGATTTCAAATTTAAACTGATCATATCACCAGTGATATATAACCATATATATGTTTCAAACAATATTTTCCACAAATGTTGTATACTTACTAATAGAAACGTAATGTAATTTGAGCAGACATTTTATATTTCTAAAGGAACATTACAAACTAAAAATTGATATGACCAGACATTATTTTAAATAACACTATTGCATTGAATCTCAGTTTCAACAAATAGTAATATATTACCGTCAAAAGTATCTACACCTCTGTGAAGATAAAGAGTATTTAAAATCAATATTTAAACTGCGTCTAGAGATTATATGCAAAAGAGGTATTGTCAAATAATTATATAAAATTCATAGATATGTGTTATCCAATGAAATAATTTGTACTATTATGTAGCGAGTAAGCATGAAAGCAATTAAGTCGCAATTTTCAATTTCAGATTGATATTTAGTATTTTTTCAGTAATTATAGAAATTTGTTGTGTCAAGAAATTATTTGCAAGAAATAGAATTTAGTATTATGGCTCGTAAAAAAGAACTAACAATGAATGAAAAGAACTATATAAACAAAGAAATTAGCAAAGGAAACTCTTCGCTTCAAATTTCTAAGGTTTTGAAAAGGGATCATCGAACACTCAAGAAAATATGTCAAATGGGAATTCAACCAAGGAAAAAAAAGTCTGAGGCTGAATTCAGGAATTTAACAAAGCGAGATCTATCACATATCCGAAGGGAATTAATAAGAAACCCAAATGCGTCAAGTGCGTTCATATTTGAGGCTGCTGGAGCTCCTATGGTGTCAAGGGAAACAAGGTGTAAATCATTAAAAAAGTTTGCTGATGTAATAAATCAAATAAAGAAACCCATTATAACAAAAAAACATGAGGAAAAAATATTGCAGTGGGCAAAAAAATACATGAAAACTGATATAAGGAAAGTGCTATTTACAGACGAATCAAGGATCACCCTCGATGGGCCCGATGGATGGGCTCGAGGATGGGTTTGCAAGCAACATGACTCAAGAAAATTTTTTAAACGTCAACAAGGTGGCGGTGGGATCATGATATGGGCTGGGATTATTGGTAATGAGCTCATGGGTCCATTTAAACTGACAGACGGGGTTAAAATGAATTCCAAAAGTTACTGTGATTTTCTAGAGCAATATTTCTTAGAATGGCTTGATAACCAGTCTTTAGCCAAGCGTAGATCTATGATCTTTATGCAAAACAACGCACCAAGTCATGCATCAAAGTTTACTAAATCCTGGTTGAAAGAAAAGAGATTTGTTGAAGATGCTCTTATGGAATGGCCTTCAAATAGCTGTGACTTGAGAACCTGTGGAGCATCCTCAAGAGAGATATTTATTCTAATGGAAGGCAATTCAACAGCAAGTGTGACATCTGGGAGTCAGTTAAAGTTGCTGCAAACAACTTACCAGCCGCTAAAATTGCAAATCTAACATATTGAAAAGAAAGGAGCATTTGTGCAATAAATTTTAGGAGGTTCTTATAATTTTTTGTTAATATATCTTTTACTTTTAAAATAAATTTGTTTCTGTGTTTTTCCTTTAAGAAATTGACGAATTTGTACTAAAATATTTTCATATTATTTTGTTACATTAGTTTTACAATGTATAATAATGTAAAAGTATCAAAATAAATAGTTGCAAATAAACTACTGACAGTCAAATTAGTCTGTTTTGTTAACTTAGTAAAATTTCTTCCAAACAAAAACAATAGTTTTCTCTATCACTATATATCTAAGTTAATAATATTGAGTAGAATCTAAACAACATCATAATAGGACTTTTAACATTAAAGACGCAACTCTTTATGCCAATTCATAAATGGCATGTAATCTCTAGACGCAGTTTAGTGTGACCATCTTCGTTCTCTATTGTTACTTTTAAACCTGAACAAACAGTAAACAGGATGATGCCCATACCGATAGCATGCAATCTCACCGATAGTATGCTGGAAGTTTATACATTTCCTATAATTTATTGCCCACGAATGAAAACTGGAATTAATTTCGGTGAAACGCTATATCACTTTAAAGTTTTGTTTCTTCAGAATCCGAATTTTGTAATGGCGTTTTGAGATTATTGTCCTACAGAAAGAGACCTCTTCTTGTCAAGTGATTGGATGAATACTACGCGATACATTTCATTGTAATGTAATTTCAACTTTAATGATTCCAGTGATATAAAGCAGCTGAACTGAGCTACTGGTGCTTGGACAGCCGGAAGTTTCGAATAAGACAACGTACAAATAATCCGAATTCTTTTTGTATCCATAACGACGTCGTAATCAATCGCTTCTCTCAGGCACACAGTGGCGGATTTTTTATCTGTTCATAGTAATCAGTCCGCATATTTTACGCATTTACTTCCGTAGAAATTTCCACTGCAATTATCGGTCATGTAAGCTTAACTATTTCTGATTGTCTTCATAGAAATACCCCCGGCACAGCGATTACTTCCTAAGCTTCATATAATAAATTTCCTGATAATATAAATAGAATATGTCCCTACTGTATACCTATACCTTTTCTAAATGTCTTGGATTTTACAGAATTATGGAAACTGTGTTTCTGCTAATCATCGATTGCAATTAACGCTCTGGTTTTTATAAAGTTATATTACGTTGTTTTAATGTGCCAAGAGTTATTTCCAATGTGAAATCATTACTGAATTAAACATCTTTACATTGAAAAATAGATTTATAAGGACATTTTAACTTTGTGTATTCATATGTAGATATCCTATTAAGAACAACAATGATTAGTGAACTACGTTGTAAAATTTATGTTCCTATATTATATTATGAAGGGCAATTTGCTGACAGGTGAAAGGACATTTTTGGCAAAATCTTGTATGTCCAAGAGAAAGAGACTGAAAATTATTGAGTATGTTAGAAATGAGGTAGCTTACAGGAAAATAGAAACATAGACTAAACATATTTCGAATCATAAAGAGACACTTGAGATCTCTAGGACACATATTGTAGGAACAAAGTCTTGGGTACACAGGATTTAAGGCAAGTGGGGTAGATGGAAACAGTGAGTAACCTACCTAACAAGCTTATGTAAATAGATAGAAAAACAGACATTGGAAGGGATAATAAAAATGTAACCAATGATAATAAATTATACAATAGTATTTTGTGGAGATCCATGTTCGCACACGTCTCGAAGGGACACAGCCCAAAGAAGAATATTAATAAAAACGTTACAAAATTAGCAGATATCCTGATAGTAGATTCAGGAAGAAACGTGAAAGAAATTTTACAAAATTTACAAAGAAAAAGCAAGGCGGAAGGAGAAACTATTAATAGAAAACGAAAGACATGTTTATTAGTAAAAGAGAAAGTTCTAAATGTGAGGTAAGCGTTAGGAAAGTCAAATACAGTCAATTACTTGAATGATTGAGTAAAATATGAAATGAAATTTAAGTATCTGAGGAGCTTACTAAATGAAACAGATAAATCCAAAATCAAAAGGGTATATTGAACGATTTATTGTGTTGCATAGCCCCCTTCGTTCTGGGAAGGTCTTTTGGTTGACGGGGTCAATTCCATAACGTTGTATCTTCTCTCGCTCGTTTTCTCCAAACCGCTTGTCTAAATGTTTTTTTGTGAAGATGAAAGGAAAATTCAACAAAAGGAAATTTAAACTCATCTAATTTATTAAATACGTCGCCGTGTACATTTGTAACTAACCAGTGGGGTCGCTCTATCATTCCCACTGTGGAACAAGTTCCCAGAGACACGGAATAAGCATGTCTACTGTGTATGACGTGTAAAATGTAACTCCCTGAAATCACTTTCAATCTGTCTCTCATTCTCAGGCTAAATTTAACCAATCAATACGACTTCCCTTGTTTTCCTGTATCTGACCTCAAAGGTCAAATTGAGGCGCAGTCAGAGGAGAAATACAATGCTAAAAAAATAATAGTCTGCCAGACTGTTATTTAACATTCCTGATCCAACCATAAATATTCATTAATGAATTTTATTTCAACTACATTATATTTAACACTTGATCCCCTTTGGGGGTGATACAGTGACCTCACTGGTTAGTTAAAATGTACACGTCAACGTATTTAATAGAATAGATAATTTTAAAAACACTTTTGTTGTAGTTGTCTTTCATCTCCGGACTTAAAAAACATTTCGACATTTGGGAGAAAACGTGTGAGAGAAGATACAACGCCTGTACAAAATAATGCAAATGATTAATATATTAAAAATAAAATGATATTAAAATAAATGAAAAGAAGTACTGAATTGCTATATATCTATTATATATCCTATATATCAGTATATGCGAGACAGCCACCTTAAAGATGTGGATAATGCCATGGATAGAGCATGTGAGGAACTAGAAAGTTTAAACAAAGCAAGAACTAAACATAAACTTTCTTGATAAATGCTGATTATTATTTTTATGTAGCAAAATTAAATTTTAAGTTTAAATATTTAAGGATAAATTACGAATGAATTTGTAACAAAGAAAATTCTAAAAGAGAAAATAATATTTAGAATTTTACGGTTCATCAGTAGATTGATAAAAGTAAAACATTATTTGAAATTCTTCGGAAAGTTAATATCCTCCAAAAATATTTTCTTTCATCCATATCGTTTCGTTGCTTTTTCTCATAATTTAAGTATGATCCTGCTGGTAAATGTTTTGAGGTTTGTGGAAATATTACAAATACAGCAAAATTTTCCAATTTAATATATTTATCATCGGATTTTAAGCTCTTTAATATCTGAGAACTAAATTAATAAATGGGCTAGAAACGAAGGTACACTTAGAGTCTCTCTAACAAATACAATTCATCTCAATTATGCAACGTGTAAGTTTATGATTATATGGAAGTCTTTGTTCACGATGACATTCGTAGTAATGAATGGAATTGTGATGAGCAATGGGCATAGCGCTATTGTTTATATATGTATGTGTTTAACTTTGTATTTGTTCTTATTTGCCTATATGTAATTAAGAATTCATATGAACGTTGATTGTATACTTTTAAAACATACTTATCGGAAAAGTAAAACAACGGTAAACAATCTAATTTCCCTGGGTAGATATGACTCATTATAGAAAATTAATTTCTCTCTTGACCTTATTATTTCGCTTTCAGTAAGTAATCATATTTACATACGAATTCTCAGTGCAAGATCAATAATTCATTGTATTCTCAAAATAAACTGTGGATAACGAGATAGTGGTGACACAATCACAAGTCAAAATCACAGGTGTTCGCGCATAATTCAATAAATCATTGGTTATCTTGAAGTATATAAATTATAAGTCATGTTACTCGATGAATTCATGAAGGAATCGCATGTGTTCCGTGTAATATCAAAAATGCTTATTTATAAATTCTCAAAGAAAATTAGGAATTCATAATTATTTTAATAGAATTATGCCAAATCTTGTAATGAGCTAAACTGTTAACAACTACATTTTTTCTATTTAATTCTTTTAGTGTAATTACTTAAATAAAGACGACTTTCTAACTACAAGGTCATACACCAATTTCTATCAAAAAATTAAACTGTACCGAACACACATATCTGAGATGGATGTATCTAGTATAATTTTATCCGATTAGGTCGCTTGATTGATATATTGGGTTTCCTATATTTGCAACTCAGCGTCACTTGGTTGACATGTTCTTGTTTAAATCAATCAATTAATCAACGAATAACCATAATAATAACTAACAGTACAGTGAAAATGTCACGGTTTTCCTATTTGAATTTTGTTATGAACCATCATTCGTATTATAAGAATTAACTAAGCGCCTTACAAATTCCACAGCTATAATTTTGGACATTTTCCTGTTTGAGCTTAACAACTTTAATAAAATATTTCAATCGTAAATATGAATGCCAGCTGCTGCCTAAAGGAGAGGGTATAAATGAAAAAAATTAAAAGTTGGTTAGGTTTTACTTTTCAGTAAAGAAACTTGCAATTTCCCCTTTATATTTTTCTTGTATTGCACAAGTTTTTCCATTTCGCTGAACAGACATTAAAAACATGATAGCGTTATCGCCTCCTATATATTTTAATCATGTCTATGATCCTTTCGTTCTGTCTAGAAATACATATGTACAGTTTTAATGTACCCCAGAATGAGGCTTTCCGGAGAATAAAAAAGACAGGTTTAGGAATTTAATCTGTCAACTGATGCTATAGCAATAATTGGTTGCTAGAGAACTGGTAAACTATTACAGGACTTAATAGACTTGCCAAAAAAAACAAAAAAAACAAAAAAAAAAACAACAACAACAACAACAACAACAATAATAATAATAATAATAATAATAATAATAATAATAATAATAATAATAATAATAAATAAAAACTTTCAGAATACAAGTGCCATGAAATGGAAATCTGAAAAATGTGTACATGAAGACATTAACCATTCCAGTTATAGTTGGAGCACTCGGATTGTTAGGAAATTGTTCCGATGAACACATTGAAGCATTAGTACAAGGTACAGCTCACATTATCTATGTAAAATATCGTAATTTTCTTGTTTTATTTTTTGCTTGTTTTTTCGTAAAAAAAGTACTCAGTGGAAAATGTCTTGAAAGGAATGAGTATATATCAGAAATCAAAGGAAATAAAATAATAACCAGAAACCGAAGGTTTTAGTATTGTTGCACAGAACCAATGTTTGCTAACTAGAAATTACCAAACACACATGCTATAAATACTCTGTTAGCCCAAAATGCAGATTCTGTGAGTAATATCCAGAAATAACTGACCATATCGTATCAGGTTACACAGTGATAGCGCCCACTGAATATAAAATGGGGCATGAAAGAGTTGGCTAATATCTGCATTGGAAAATATGTAAATTTTACATGAAGGAAACTGCAAGAAACTGATATGAATATCACACAAACCCGGTTACTGTATTAGGACCTGTAACAATATTATAGGATTTTACAATGCACACAGACAGAACAGTCAAAGCTAATCGTCCAGACATCGTGATAAAAGACCGCAAAAACAGAAGGTGTTTTCTTATTAACATGGCAGTCCCTGCAGATTATAATGTATCTTTGAAGGTATTCAGAAAACTATCAAAATGGTATGGATATGTTCTGTCGCCGAGGTTCCAGGCCCCACATATCGATAAATACGTACTAACTATAACGCTGACTCAATGAAAAATATTGCTAAACCGCGTCAGTCGTAACGTGGGTCAAAATGACCGCGATCGATCGACATTGAGGAAGCAGATTGCGATTGAAAAGTCTGCAACTGGAATAAACTCTACCTAAAAAGAACTAGAGAAAAATCCCTACGAGGAGGGTCCTCACAGAGGCTCTCTATATTCATTAAAAGAGCATCCCACAAAAAGAACAGTAAATAAATATTCTAAACATCTATAGCAAAAAACTAGTCAATGTCAGACGTGACATCCCCAGGAAAAGAGAATACCTGACATAGAACTCAAATGCATCCGAAAAAATCAAAAATAGATTAAACTTTAACATCGAGGGGCTAAATGTCAACAACCCAGAGTAGACTCATGCAGAGGAACACATAGAAAACAGTTGTAATATTCCTTCTGAGGTACACAAGTAAATAGAGGAAGATAATAACGAATATGATAGAGCCACACATGACATCCTATATAAAAATGAGAATGCAAAAGAAATGTCTTTCGAGTAAAGGCCAACAATTCCAAAGTAAGAAATTGAAGGAAACGATCAACTTCACTAAACAAGCAATTAGAAAACTAAGGAACGATATGGGCAAAACCGATGTACCTGAAAGAAATTAATTTTGTTATGTACGCGGCCTCGACACCGATCGCAGAATAAATAGGTAAAAAGTAAAATCAGAACTTAAACGAAAAAATGCCACTCTGTACAGAGAAAATAGTAAAAAGGAAATAAACTACGAGGACAATTGTCACTTCTATATGCAGCAGACAGGGGCTCCAAAATGAATGAAAGAATAAAGGAGATAACCTTGACTTAAAAATAAGACTGACGCAGCAAAAGTTAAAGAGAAACTTAAACTACAAATACAAGTGAAATCACAGAGAATCAGGAGTTATGAAGAAAAGAAACAAATTCTTCTGGCACGACAAGATCCTGACAGAAGATGACAAGAAACTATATCAAGAAAGTGTAAAAAATAGAATAGAGATAAATGAACCGCTTAATATCCAGGAAGTCGAGGAGGTTTGGTGTAAGATGTGGGGAAAACTGCAAAATGAACATAAAAATAGCTACATCGATCAAGCAACAACAGAAACAACCCATACATATAGAGTGCCAAAGATGGATGGATATCAGTATTGCTGAGACAATCTCTGCCATCTGCAAAACCAAAAATCGAAAAACACCAGGAATAGACCGAATAGACAACTTTTGGATAAAAATAATTTAGCACCCAGCAAGATGTCGCACAGGCATTCAATGATATAATCATGAACCTAGATAAATGCCACAAATACCTTATGTGGGGAGTAACATACCTACTTCCAAAAGCAGAAGAGACGCAGAAGCCGAAGAACTATAGGCCTATCACCTGCCTACCAACGATTTACAAGATCCTCACTACTATCATAATGGAGAGGATGTACAACTTCCTTCGGAAAGTTACTCTAAGTAGAACGGTCGGGATGTAAAAGAGGAGGTTACGAGGGCAAGGACCAAGAAATTATCAATAAAAGTATATTGGAAGAAGTGAAAACAAGAAAAATAAAGCTATCGATAACATGAATCGATTACAGAAAGGGGTTCGACAGTGGATAGAGAAGAGCCGAGAAATATACAACGGTCAAATCAAAGAAGGAAAGAATGACAAACTGGAAGAGTACACTAAACCTAAACATTATCTGCCTATATTTCTGAGATGAGGTATTATGTACATTATTTACATCATTATACTATTGTCTTCATCTTTGTTGCCGTATTTATCACAACGTTTCGACCGTTGTACGCTCCGGCCTTCTTCAGGTAGTTAGAATCCCGAACTGAACCCTTTATTTCGTTCCTTAAGGAAACATAGCACAGTGGATAAAAGCGTTGGTTAGATCCAATAACAGAATTCATTGTGAGTTCAATACCTGGTTAAGGCAGTGGAGAAGTTAGAGAGGTGAATTAACAGGAGATAACTGACAACTGACATCCATTAGACATGACACGTGGGACAAGAACAGTCTATCCCAGTGAGTGAAATAAAGGGTTAGTTCGATATTCCAACCAACTGAAGAAGTCCGGGCGTACAACGGCCGAAACGTTGTGATAAATATGGCAATGAAAATGAGGACAATAGTCCGAATAATTTAAAGAGTAAACCTAAACAATTCCGTGTCAATAACTCCGAGACCAATCAACATCAAAAGCAGGATCCTCCAAAGAACTTCATTGCCATCACTACTGGTCTGCCTTTCATTAGCCCCACTGCCTAATGAACAAGAGTAGCTAGGGATACATGTCACAGAATAGCAAACTAAATCTTCTGTTCAATATTGATTATCTTAAAACGTTTGCCAAGGTTGGAAACCAGCAGAACAATCTACTTAACATTGTCAAAACCTTCAGCGGAGATAGTAGGTTAAAGTTCACGATCGACAAATGTGCCAAAGTCGCCATCAAATGTAGTAAAATAACGAAACGAACAAATTTAGACCTCGATAGCAACAGCACGTTTAAGGAACTAGGCTAAGATAAAAACGTAAAAATACTGAAGGAGACGGAATACAACGTTCAATTATGAAGAAAAAGATCCGAAACGAATAGTATAAGTGAGAGCGTTTGATTCTAGAAAGTGAACTGAAAGGGTCCAGTGAAACGAAGGCCATCAACACCGTAGATATATCCGTAGCTTCAACATTATTAAATAGAAGTTGAATGACAATAAGATTAAACCCCAAAACCAGAAGAAGGCTTACCCAATTGAAAATGCACCACCTGAAATCAGATGTTGATAGGCTGTGCATACAAAGAGCTTTAAGATGCCGAAATGTAATCCAACTTCAACTAACTCTACAAACTACAACAATCAGATTGGAAGCCTATCACACAAAAACCAATGACCTTCCTCTACAAATAGTAAAACACCAAATCCACTCCATCAAGAAATAAGTTGCACTCATTAGGAAACAGCTTAATGTAACTTAAATCCTCCAACAAGTACCGAAACGAATGCCATCTCAAACGAGTAAAACAGAAAGCTGAAAAATACTTGGACAAATGAAATTCCCCAAAAATAGGAGGACAAGTGTTTGCATGGCAAATACCCAAAAAGAAAGAATGAAAACATCATTGGCTGAGGAGCACCAGGTTGAAAGCTGAGAGAGAAAGCCTAATTATTGCAGCTGAGGGCCAAACCCTCGCAACCAGAGCCTGTCACTATCACATAATCAAGGATTGAACTAATCTGAAATGCAGAATCTACGGTAATATGATGAAACTGTCGACGATATTGTGTCAAGATGTCCGATGGTAGCAAAAATGAATATACCCACATATCTAACACGGTAGCGACATATGGGCTCTGGACGATATGCAAGAAGTCTAAAATCGAAATCACTGAGATATGGTATGAGCACCAACCATACATACTTACCCAAACTAACGATTTAATTATCATATGCGACATTCCAATTCGAACTGACATGGAAATAAAAGCCAACAGACCTGATATTATCATAAAAGACAAGACATTTAGAAATAGTATGCTTATTATAGCAGTACCATCTGAGATAAACACCTCCATGAAAATTATCGAGAAATTGCCCAAACACAAGGAGATAGAGATTAACAGGGTGTGGTGAATAAAGACTGAGACTTTAGTAATAGTAATCTGAGCTCGTGTGAACAGGGGTGTACAAGTTTACTACCAGTGTCCCAGATAACATTGCCCAAAAGATCGCAGTTCTAGTAACATCCCATATATTAAGAAAAGAACTATTAATTAAACTTACATACTGAAAAATTGTGTTAGACCAAAATGCAGATTTTGTGATAAATATCCAGAAACGATAGACCATCTTGTATCAGGTTGCACAGTGATAACTCACAGACACTATATCACAAAATTCACAAACCAACACTTTTATACCGTAGGATAATTTTCGGTCGTAATCTTAGTGACTTAAAATTAACCTGGCTGTTGCTGATGTCATACTTTGACTGCTGCTGCCCATAGTTTGATTGGCGCTGTTGTCGTTTGTTTTTGTTTTAAGTATTAGCGGGTCCCATATTATATTTATTTCTATGCTAGGCCTACTAAGAAGTTCATCATAGACTAGCATATGAGCTGATACTTTCAGATATCTAACCCTTCAGTGTTCTTCCTTGTCCAGTATTCTCAATTCATTCCACACCTTTCCATCTCTACATGATCAACCATGCCCGATTTAATTGACTCATTTTTCACTACGACATTCCGATGTTCCTCTAGCCTTACTGTTAGGGGCTCGTCTAGTTTTACCTTTATATTCTCTGCCACAACTGCAGGGAATCGACTACACGTAAAATTTGTCCTATTCCCCGCCACGTTGTGTTTTACTTGGCTTCGTAGTTTGGAAGTGCTTCTGACTATTGTCCTGACGTTGTATGGATTTCAGATCATCTGAATCTTTTTATTGACTTAAGGTAAACCGACCATGGTAATTTTCTGGTTATCCTTCTTCTCCCTTCTCTTCTCATGTTAATACACTGATGTTATGTTTGTCGGATATTACAACAAATTTTGCAACGATAAAATGTGCTAGTGGATACAAGCGTCGGTTTACCATTTTGGTAACATAGTGGTTGTGTTTTCAATCCCTGGGTATGGAGAAAACAGGCGAGCAATAACTCAGCAGTACTAAATAAAATACGAATTAAACAATATCCCTTGAGTTGAGCATTGGAACGAGAAATGTTTACCGCATAGATTAGATAAAGGGTTAAGTTCAGAATTTCCGGTAGTTTATCCGATATACATATAAATCCTAGGTCAGAACATTTCTGAAACTTCATTCTTATGAGTTTATCGCGTACAGTTGTAGATATGTTTTAGCATTTCTCAGAGAAGGATAAAACTAAATGATATTAATAAGACAGGTGGCAATGATATAATCATGTGAGAATTGATAGTTGGATATTCCGCCAAGTATGTGGAAATAGTATAGTCAATGCTGTTCTTATAACAAATTACATTAATCGGACAAAAATGTGTAGAATGTATTCAATGAGCAAGTGAACCTCGGAAATGGAAATGCTGTCCATGGGATAAATTCGCCTGTTCTGATGAGTGTCGCTTTTTTGCTAAATAAATTGAACAGCACTTTATGTGTGCCTAGTCAATCATCAAAGAAATGCTGCTAGAAACCAGTGTTAGAAAACAATCCAGTGATGGCGTGATGGTTTCAGTAATATTCTCTTGGAATCATTCCTCGTTAGCGTTTACGCGGAAGGTACGTAGTCGCACAGAATTTAATGTAGCTTTAGTAAAGCGCGAAAAGTCTCTGGTAGCAGTGACATCATTCAGAAAGACAATCGTCACTGTAACTCTAAGAGAAGAACTCTGTCTGCTTTCAGAAATCTGAATAGTGTTCGGCTGTATTTCCATGACCAGCGAATGTCCTAGATTAAAATGTTATTGTGCAATTATGAGAACTGAATAAACGTAATCATTAAGCACAAACTAAACAACGTATTATGCAGCAATTAATGGCGTTACTATTATTATGTTAGCAGAGATACATGAGGATATATTTACAGATACTAGAGTATATATAAGCAGGCTTTGTAGAATACATGCCTGGTTGCATTAGAACATTCTGGGAGTACATGAAAGACGAACAAGTTATTTCTTAAATGATAATAAGTTAGCTCATCAATATATAAGGAACTGTTTATAGAGATTAATTCGTAAGTCTCTATATGTTCTTTTTCATTGATATGCAAAAATAAAAGTGATATTCACATAATAATTATTCACCTCTAGCTGTGCTTAATAATAATAATAATAACAATAACATTAATAATAATAATAATAATAATAATAATAATAATAATAATAATAATAATAATAATAATAATAATAATACATGCCCTGACGCTACACAAGTTATTGCTCTGATGACCTCTTATTTGAATTGATTGAAAGTGTCAATATCTATATATTTTCTCCTGGTAAATTAATATCAGATACAGTAATTATTCAATTTAATACTAGGAATTTGCATATCGTATCTCTGAAATTAAGCATCACCTAAGAGTTGACATACTATGAATATCGTATCATTGGTGAGAATAAGGAACAGTGAATGCTTTATTGAGACTGCTGAATTGTAGAAGAAGCAGCTATGGTGACTTGGGATTTACGTCCAGGTTCTTGGACAGACCTTCAATCAGTGATCACATATATAGTCAAGGCTATCCTACCTGAATTATATTTATAACTGGGTTCCACCTGCAATGCTATGGTCTCTCAATATCTTTCATCATCTTACACGCATTTAGCTGTGACGAGTATTCCTGGTGTATATCAATATCAAATTAAATGTCATGATAGTCTATGTGTATTTGCATTCCAGCATTGCATTTGCATCGTTGGTGCTTTGCTTTCTCACTCAATAACAATTATTATTATTATTATTTTTATTTCCTTTGATATCTGGCGTTTACATATTTCTTTCCGGGTCACGCCCAGGAACCTAAGGTTAGAAATGGCATCATGACGCTTTCCACTGCAAAAAATAAAAATAAAATAAAATAAAAAATAATTACATAGATAAAGCCTTTCGTAAAGTGTGGGCTGTACTTGTCAGAAAAACTTTTGTATTTCTTTGAGGCATGGACTTCCAGGGATCCCTTCAATCAGCCTACTGGAATCTTTTCCAACCAGTCCAAGGGCTCCAACTACAACAGGAATTGTTGATGTTCCCATGTGCCACATTTTTGAGATTTCTATTTCAAGGTTCTTGTATTTTGATATTATTATTATTATTATTATTATTATTATTATTATTAAAATATATTTTGTTCACTATTAATATATCACTGACTGTCTTTATTATTTTCTTTCTCAAAATATATAATCCTTTGTAGAGAGGAGTTCACTTGTAGTATTTATTTTCAGATGGGTCATGTATATTCATATTGAACGTATGAAGAGAAGTCATTTCATGAATTCTGGCTAAATATATCCCATTTTTAGACTTGGACAATGAGTCAAACTCCTGCAGCCGTGCTTCGATTCATAAATACAAAATGGCCATTGAAGAATTACGACGCTTTCAAACAATACAGTTATCGCAGTCAAGTAGGAATTGGGTGATTAAATGACCTTTACATTAATGAGGCATTCGCCATTTTATGTCTGAAACTGCCATCACTTCCGTCATCAGTCCAACTGTTCTCCTAAAATTAAACCTACAAAGAATCTGATATGTTGGCCTAACAATTTCTATGAAAATGACCAATTTCCCAGAAATGACAATGCATTAAACCATTTCTATCACAGGATTCTCAATTTCAACATCAACAGTCAGTCTGGCTTTACAAGTGACTCGTCCTTACATATATTTATGTTTAAATATTGTGTACTTTTCGCCAAATACCGTCCTCTTTTCAATTTCTTTCTAAACAGACAAATGAATACA
This sequence comes from Acanthosepion esculentum, assembly GCA_964036315.1. Classification (NCBI taxonomy): domain Eukaryota; kingdom Metazoa; phylum Mollusca; class Cephalopoda; order Sepiida; family Sepiidae; genus Acanthosepion; species Acanthosepion esculentum. Next base: position 93,346,030 of record OZ038491.1, read on the forward strand.
TATAACATAGGTTATAATAGGTCATTTCATCTATCCTGAGGATTTAAAATTTATTTAAGCAGTCAAATATTCAATTTCTTTGAGCAAACACTCACATCACGACACATATTTTATTTTATAACACATAGAGCAATAGATATTAAGTCAATTTTAAATTTTAGTGGATAGGGTTAGTAAATATTATTACCATGAGTCAGACGAAGCTCATATTGAGAAATAATCTCTTTAAGTCAGAAATAAAAAAAATAAAATTTTGCATGTATTATAGAGGGTGATTAAAAAGTAACTCCCTATTGTATAGACTCTCCCGTCTTGTAAAAATTATAATTTGAAGGGAGAGTCCATCATAATAAAATAGGGAGTTACTTTTCAATCACCCTGCATATCTAAAATTATATTGCTGATACTAACAATAGACAATGAGTATATAGTCAAAATATCTAGGTTATTATGACTGAAACTAAAACTACTCCATGTATAACTATTTTATCTATCTGGTAATATTTTCTGTAAATCTGTTGTAATTTGTTGTTTTTTCTGCAATTGAAATATAGTGCAATTTACGCTGGGTATTTTCTTTAAATATTAAAAAATAGAAATACAAATTGAATATAATTCAATCTGACATTTCAAAACTTAGTTACGTTCAACCACATTTCAAATTTAGAGCTGATTTCCTGGTGTAAATAGATATTGATATTCTATCTTCTTCAAACCAGTGACCACTGGCATTACCATAGTCTTGATATAACCACACCAACTCCCACTACTCGCCCGCTTCCGAATTTCCACAATATAAAGGCATAAAGAAAGGTGTCGGGTGCCAAATAAAGTTGAATTATTATTCCTATTGTTATCTCCTTACTGGTCACATGGTATTCTTCTGCCATGGTGACTAAACCTTGATTACCGCTATTACTTCACTGCAGTGTTCCGCCTCGCCATTGTTTATGGCGGCCGTAGATAAAGGCTAATGGGTATTTACTGATGGGGCTATGATTGCTCGGATGAGTCTCTGCAGGATTAGCTATCACCATCCCTAACCCCAAGAGCCAACCCATCCAATCCGCAGGCACCCACCTTGCTTCACTTCATTCCATCTACATCTTTCTGAGCGATTCCCTCTCGGCGACTTTAATATCGCCGGAAAATCACTGATATACCATATGATAACAAACAAATCAATAGAAAGAACTGTATGCAGATTGATTCATTAGACACTTTCACACTTAGAATGATATATGCCTGTATATTGTTAGATACGAGGTATGAGTAGCAAGTTAATATTTAAATGGTTATTAATGCAATCCGAAATAAAATGCAACATATAAGATATTAGAGATAAAGAAAACACCGATAAGTAAGAATTGTTATCAGAGATGCTGCGTCTAATGCAATATTGTTTACAAAACGAACGTTATGTTGGTAGGATTATTTGAAGTTAATTTAAATAATATCGGAAAAGTTTTAATTGAAATAATATCAGAAAATTTGGAAGTTTTATGGGCTAAATGGTAAAGGTATTTTGATAAACATATATAATTGGAATATGCAACACCGAGTGATGAGAAAGTTATCATTATCCTAGCATTAGAGCGGATAAAGTGATCTATGTATTTATTACACACTTACATACGCACACATTTATATTATGTTTTATATGTCTTCATAAGTTTACATTGTTATTGAATGAATTACCTTATAAAATATTGATAATTTGGTAATTACTAAAACGGGTTACGTTCTATGCATTGAAATTAAGAACATTATATTTGTTGGGTAAATAACTATTTTAAAATTGGGTCTTCGGATTATTGTATCTTAGATAGATAGATAGATCGATATATATATATATATATATATATATATATATATATATATATATATATATATATAGATAGATAGATAGATAGATAGATAGAAATTATTTTTAATTTACTTATATATCCTAATTCATTAATTTAGATATACTTATATATCCTTTTTCAAATGCAATCTATTCTTTCGCTACCAGTATATGTATGATTGTAATTTTTTTGTTACCAATATATTTATGATTGTAATTTAAGTAAACGTTACAGTGCAAACGTTACAATTTTTTTAAATTCTTTTTTGTTGGATTATATAATAACCACGTAGCGTCGAGTCGATTCTGATGATTATCCCACAAATTTCTTTAATAATGCAAGGAAAAGAAAGACAATTGTACTAACATGTCTACTCGATGTTCTGATCTGACTCAAAGCATAATCAATGATTCGATTTGTTGGACACATTTATAAGAGAATATATAATTTCGGAGAATAATTTATAGCTGATGAAATAATTCCCCTCGATTTATATTTCTTCTTTCAGGTCATCTTTGTTTAGCAGTGGATCGTTAGATCAACTAGAACAAATACTAAAGAACATGGAAGCAACGGCGCTAAGAATTCTTTGTTCCACACTTGACAGGAGATAAAGGATTAAATATTGTTATCTTTCAATGAAGGGATACCAAATGATTTCAAATTTTTTTTTATTTCATTCATCGACATAAAATTATCTTATATATATATATATATATATATATATATATATATATATATATATATATATATATATATATATATATATATATATATATGTATATATATATATATGTATATATATATATATGTATATATATATATATGTATGTATGTATATATATATATATGTATATATGTATGTATATATATATATATATGTATGTATATATATACATGTATATATGTATGTATATATATATGTATATATGTATGTATATATATATATGTATATATGTATGTATATATATATATGTATATATGTATGTATATATATATGTATATATGTATGTATATATATATATATGTATATATGTATGTATATATATATATATATATGTATATATGTATGTATATATATATATATGTATATATGTATGTATATATATATATGTATGTATATATATATATGTATGTATATATATATATATGTATATATGTATGTATATATATATGTATATATGTATGTATATATATATGTATATATGTATGTATATATATATGTATATATGTATGTATATATATATGTATATATGTATGTATATATATATATGTATATATGTATGTATATATATATATGTATATATGTATGTATATATATATATGTATATATGTATGTATATATATATATGTATATATGTATGTATATATATATGTATATATGTATGTATATATATATGTATATATGTATGTATATATATGTATATATGTATGTATATATATATGTATATATGTATGTATATATATATGTATATATATGTATATATATATATATTTATATATATATATGCATATATATATGTATATATATATATATGTATGTGTGTATATATATATATATATATATATATATATATATATATATATATATATATATATATATATATATATATATATATATATATATATATATACCATTGATAGCAGAAGGTTAACAGTATGCATATAAATCAAATTATTTGAATTGCTAGAATATCATTTTTCCTATATTTTCCTATAAATTCCCCTTCCATTTTCGCGCCTTCATTTATTTATATTTCGTGACAAATCGGTCACTTGTAGCGCGTGATAACTTAGGATCTAATAGGAGTATCAAATTTCAATTAATGTTTCGGCGATTTGCCTGGTTAAATATCACTGGAAGATCCTAACTCCGAATCTAATGTTTAATTAAACATAGATTTGTCATGGTGGGCGTTTCCACTTTGTCACTAGATACATGAGTGAGAGTTTATACCTGAAGGAATAAAGATACGCAACCAAATATAATCAGAAGCAATTTATTCTGTTCAAACCGATATATGCAGTCAAACCCTAATGAAAACATTGTTATGAAACAAAGAGACAGAATTCAAATGAACAAAGCAATGCAACTCAATGAAGACAGTGAAAAATAAATTATACGCCATTAAATATTTGTTTAATAACGAATAGTTTTTTATAAATATGACATCGCCACCAAGAACAAATCGCTTATGTACAAATATGTTATTCTAAAGCTGTGCAAAATTTTCCCAACTTAATAAATATCTATAAGCATGATGATTTCAGCAGTGGAATATACACATGTTTTTATTGCTTTCTTCATCCTATACAAAGCCTAAAATCCACCCAAGGCAGTGGGTTACTGAATGGGATTCTTACAAGTGAGACAGGAGAAAGAAATAAGAAATGCATATAATAAGGACATGAAGGGTAGATATCGGTTGCGACTGGACTTAAAGCGACCAATATTGCAGTTATAAGGGAAGCATTCTCTCGAATGTTTATTCCATAATGTAACAGTTCTGAGATGAATTTGCTTCTTATCAAAGGAACACGAAGGGAACTGCTTTACCACATTAACATGATGGGTCCTAACTGAAGGTTTGGAAGAGTGAAACTAAAGATGCATCTTGCTGGAACATCTGTCGTTTGAATAGGATAGAGTAGTGTGATATACAATACAAGTGGAAAATGACGTAAACCAAAATAATTTGACATGTATTATTTTTCATTCTTAAATTCTGGTAGAGTAGCTTGAATATTGTGTCAATTACTTAAAACTGTAATTTCCATATCAACTGAACGATAGAAATAATTCAGAAATTTCAGCATGTGATTTTTATACATGAATTTAGTAATTTCAAATAAATTTTGAAGTTATTACAACAAACATTAAATCTATTAATTTACTGGAAATGAATGAACATTTGACATACTGAACCTGATTTTTTTTTTAAATGCCTCGCAGCTTTTATATCAAAAGCTAAAATCTTGAGTTTAATATTTATAGGCCATCGGATGGTGAGACAGGCAAATTTGAAATTTCTTTAATAAGGCTTAACTTAGTCTGCTTTCTTATACTCAAATCAAGCATTATAATATATTATTAGTTTATATTGTTCAGAGTTAAGCTTTATTATAAAAACTATTTTACAAGTCAAGCTAACATTTTCCGAAACAGATAAATATTTATGTGCAAACAAAATGCGTCTTTGAAGCGCATGAACTCTTTTTTAAGTAGAAAATAGTATGTATAAAACTTTTGTTTATTCCTTTTAATGTGGAAATAGGCTGTGTTTGTCCTACTTAGATTTGATAGTATTAGACAGGATTAGTATTGTTATCATAGATGCGACAATTTATGTTTCTCCATAGAGATGAAGTAGGGTATTATCAAAGTGAGTGTATATATGTATTAACTTGAATGTTACATTAACAATATAAGCATATGCTTATATTATAAAGGCTAAATAGAATTTAAAGTTAGTCAATCGTTTTGCGTACATGAGGACAATTTTTATCACGTAATTACTATGGATATGCCGTGAGCTAATACATCTAATTTATTAACCAAACATGCTTGACTGGAACTATGCTGCCTATATATATACATATATATATATATATATATATATATATATATATATATATATATATATATATATATATATATATATATATGTATATATATATATATATATACATACATATATATATATATGTATATATACATATATATATATATATATATATATATATATATATACATACATATATATATATATATATATATATATACATATATATATATATATATATATATATATATATATATATATATATATATATATATATATATAATCACATGCTTATTCCAGTTGGCAGCAATTGCCTGAGTGTGATACTTATTTCTATTAACTGATACCATGAAGTAGTTCTATTCTTTAAGAGGCCATAAATGCGAAAAGATTATCCGCTATGAATGGTTGCAGACGTAAAGATACCGATGTTCGAACGGTCTAAGTAATTTACGCTGTCATTTCAACAAACCGATTCTATAATTCTGCAGTCTTAATCATGGAACGAAATTCTTCTTAGAATAATTTTGACTTTTCACCTTTGATTGATGCTACTAATATTTTCATTCGTGTGTAGATTTGTCTTGCGGCGTTTCAATGATTTAATTTCTAGGACTGAAAGAGTGCAACAACTTTCACAATCAATTTGCTCGATGCCAGTGCGGGTGGCCATTTTATCCGCTGATTAATGTTGCCCCGATTTTATTGATTTGTACTTGTTTGTTCATGCCTTTTTTCCCAATTTTGTTTCAGCGGAACTATTCTTGATTAAATATGTCAGTGTGTAAATATGCACAGAGTCTGTTAATTTTTCAATTCAGAAAATTTGTCGAGAAAATGCTCCCGATACCCCAAACAAACATGGAATGGTCAGGTCGAGGAAAACATCAATAGCACCTGCCTTAGTTTGCGAAACAGATTGCCGTTTTACCGCGACGTATAACATTATGATAAAATGGAAGGTAATGTTATAGATTTCCTCTCCTTCTATACAACTTCAGAGATCACGTGATAACTGACATGACCACGGTTACTATGAAGGGTTAGTAAAAATAATAACAAGATCTTTGTTTAGTAAGGATTTCAGCAATACAAGGTAAGTAAACTGCTCCTTTCCCGCCTGATCAAAAGTCAGTTACCACACATATTTGCTTTTAACTCGATTCGACCTCTTATTCCTATATTTTTTCCTATTTAGTCAGAATTTTAATTTAAAACTGTAATACTTTAATATTCATCTTTATGTGCAAGGTTTCTTCTCGTACTTAAATTGTATTTACAAATTAAGAAAAAGAGAAATTATTTTTTATCTTTTTAACACATTAATAAGAAGCCGGTAAATCTACTTATATTATTATTGCTAATTTTGCATGCTCACTGTCTTTTCTTGTACTGATGTTGATTAAATGAGGGCACAGGTTCTAGTATTCTGCTTTTATATCAATATGTGTTCAATCTTTTGCCAAGATGGATCACTGATTCATAAATACGCGTAGACAACATAAATTGACAACTACTTAGTTTGCAATTATTTGCATAATCAAATAATATTCTCGTCCATACAAACTGGCAATAATATTTCTAAATTTACAATCGTGCGAATCGTTTTCCTAATGCCTCATTAAATGTTATGTACTGTAAACAGAAAATTACTAATTTTTTTATTAAGCTTTATTGTCTCAGAATAAATGCGTTAATCAAGCACAAGCATGCAATCAATTATTTAATGTATAATTAATGTTCAGGTAGAAATAATGTTCATAAATAAATAATGTCCATGCATCAATATATATAGGTAAACTCTAAAACCGACTAAGGATAAGACATTCAGTCATGCAAATAGTAAAAGAAATCGATTCTAAACTTCCGATCGGATCTGGATTCGATGACCTATATAAACGCAGATATAGCTTCTTTCGAGAAACTGAAATATATTCGCCATATTGTTAATGAATTAGATTTGATCCTCGATATAACGACATAATTTGTACTTAATTACTTTCTGCACACGTTTAATTCGTTTTATGCATTCAGAATTAATATTTACTTGGTTGATTTTTGAAGAATCTTTTCCTAATTTACTGCTATTTACAGAATTTAGATATTATCGCTTTAATACGACTTATCCGATATTTATTTACAAACAAAAGCATTATATATTTCGGCTGTTCTCGATCCTAAACAAATTATGTGAACGAACAAAAATATATGTGCATTTTGAACTATAAAATATGCATTTCTGAGCAATGATATTCACTGATAGGTTTAGTATTTGATGCATTAATTTGGAATAAAAGTATTTATTATTACTCAAACTTTCTCATCATGAAGTGTAAATGGGTCATGTATTTGATAGTTTGTTTTTATTAGAAATACCTTTGTGTTCTTGTTTTCATTTATAATATTGATATCAATTAAAAAAGAAGTATCATGATTTTAACTCGCAATTCTTTCATAAATTTGCATATTAATCAATTCTGTCACCCACATTATATGTAATGAAAACACAATGTTCACAAATGCAATTGCAAAGCTTCTATGCATATATTATATACTGCTAAAATTTTAAAGTGAAAGTTTAATTTAAAAGATACTAATTGCTCAAAAGATCTTGGAAATTCAGTCATTCTATGAGGAGATAAATACGAGGGTCATTCAATAAATAAGGTGAATTTTTCGGTATAAGGACTTCTAATACAGATAGAAGCTTACTCTTTTTTTGTTTTACTTCTTTTTCACATGGATTTAATTTCTTTTGCAGATTAAAAAAAAACTTTCAGAGTTTTGGCGATTAACAAAGATGGCCGACCAAGAAGCATGCTCCAGGATTGAACAGCGGTCAGTTATCAAGTTTTTGGTTGCTGAAGAGTGCAAACCAGTTGAAATCCATAGGAGAATGTCAACTGTGTATGGTGCCACATGTTTCAACCAAAAAAGTGGGCTAAATTGTTTAAAGAAGGACGGAGCAGTGTTGAGGATGAAGACAGGCCTTGGAGGCCTGCAGAGGTGAGGTCTTCTAAGGTGATCGAATCAGTCAATGACCTCATTCAGTCTGACAGAAGGGTGACAGGGACTTTGAGCTTATCTGTTGGGACAGCACACAAGGTCAGCTGCCGGTCGGTGCCAAAGATGCTTACTGCAGAGCACAAAGAGCACAGCAGCCCAAACGGTGCAGACCATCAACGAGCTGGGAACTGCTCCCTCATCCTCCTTACAGCCCAGACCTTGCCCCTTCAGACTTTCACCTGTTTGGTCCCTTGAAAGCGTTCACGAGAGGCAGGAATTTTAAAAGTGACGATGAAGTCAAAAGTGTTGTGAGCGACTGGCTGAGACATCAGTCCAAAGATTTTTACGCTGAGGGAATACGGAAGCTTATGCACAGATGGGAAAAGTGTGTGACAGTGCTGAGAGACTACGTTGAAAAAAAAAGTAAGCTACTATCTGTATTAGAAGTCCTTATACCGGAAACTTCACCTTATTTATTGAATGACCCTCGTATATCCTGCTTTAAGATATTCTGAATTGGAGTATTGACCAATTAAAATATATTTTGTGTTAATTCAACCCAAGAAATTATAATTTTTATATTAAAGCTAATTTGTTTATTTATTAAATTTTTTTCACTGTTTTTAAATTATAAATTTTAAATCAAAATTTGTTTATCTTTCCTCCCAATAACTCTAACACTTAGAATAAAAAGAAATTACCAACAATCAGGGTGTCATTCATATTTTGTACGTGTGGATGATATTCGAGATATTTGAAAGGAATTTCTTACAATCTTAAAGAAAAAGTATGTTTTTGCTTTTTGGCTTGTTTATCGGGGTGTGCGCGAATGATGACCGCACACATAGAAATAGCGTATTTGATTCACCCAAAATTTGGGGCGGTCGCAAAGGTAAACCCAGCCGAAGTGCAATGGAAGGGCCTAACTCTGGGAGAATTTTAGTAAATATAAATTCTTTTTATTTTGGAGTGAATTAATATTTTGGTGTAAATTAAAAGAACATTTTTGAGATGCACATAATCCCGACGATGGTATTGGACATCATCTCTAAATTATACTCCCATAAGGCTAGTGGTGGACGGGCTACCGGCCATTGTCCTGAAGAAATGTGCTCCTGAATTGGCTCCTGTCCTCTCTAAACTTTACAACTACTGCCTCAGCGACTCTTGCTTTCCAGCTTGTTCGAAGTCCTCATCTGTTGTACCTGTCTTAAAGAACTCTGGTGACCCTTCTGGCCCGTCGAACTACCGTCCTATCAGTTTCCTACCATTCTTTCGTAAAGTCTTCGAGGCTTTAATCAACGCCAAAATTGTTAAGCACCTTACTTCACATAATCTGCTCTCCGACAAGGAATATCGTTTTCGCTTTACCCGATCTACCGCAGACATGCTCACGGCCATAAATTAATTTGTATACCAAGAACTCAAAATAATGGAGAAACTCGATCCGTGACTCTAGATATCTCTAAAGCGTTTGATAGGCTTTGGTATGCTGGCCTTCTTCGTAAGTTACAGAGATACGGTATTACAGGACGAATATTTGGCTTAATGCAATCATTCCTTTTAAACCGTTAAATGAAGGTCATCCTAAACATGTTCTCCTCCGTCTCATTTATCGCGAACGCTGGTGTTCTCTAAGGCTCTATCTTTGGTCCTACACTGTTCCTGATCTTCATCAATGACCTTCCCGATGTCATCAGTTCCCAGGTATGCATCTACGCAGCAGACACTACTTTTTACTTTTGCCTCAATTGTAAATCATCTGGTATCTCTGACAAAAATAACATTGCAGCTGATCTCGAAAAGGACCTCCAAACTTTTGTTGACTGGGGCAGAAAATGGCTTGTAAACTTGTAACTTGGCTTGTAATTTTAGCAGTATATATTATATGCATAGGAGCTTGTAAATTTGTAAGCTTGTAAACTTATAATTTCGCATCTGGACATATAATCTCGCACTCCAAAACGAAACTGCTCTTTTTACTCATCACAGAGAACCCTTCATGCCTCCCATAAGAATGACTGATTCCCAACTCCTAGAGAGCACCTCGTTACGCCTTCTTGGTCTCACGGTGTCCACTGACATGAGGTGGAATAAATACACTGAATCAATAGCTTCATCTTTAGAAAGGAATGTTGGTTCTCTGTGTCGTGCCAGAAAGACTTTCTCGTCTGAGTCCATCCTTCAAATCTATAAGTCAACCATCCGTCCTTGCATGGAATATTGCTATTATATATGATCTGGTGCTCCCGCTGTACGTCTCGAGGTCCTCAACAAAATCCAGAAACGAATAAGCAAAATGATAGTTCCTGATTTGGTATCTTGCCTACAATTGCTATCCTACAGATTTGCTGTGGCCTCCCTCTGACTCTTTTCAAGTATTTTCACGGCAAATGTTCCGACGATCTATTTCGCTGGTTCCCGGATTTTATGAATTTTAGCTAGCAATCAGGCTGGCGTCTTGGTTCCACACATTCACTGTGAAAACGGTTAAATGTAAAGGTCTCTTCTACTCAAACAGCTTATTCTCCCGCACTTCTCGTGTGTGGAACACTCTTCCTCTTACTTGCTTCCCTGCTGACTATAATCTTGAAATATTCAGGTGTAATATCAATCAACATCTGACGCCCACAGCTTGTTCCTCGTCCTTCTCTGTATCCTTTCACCAGACATGCCTCTTTACTCTTGTTCTCAATCCTCTGCAACCCCTAGAGTGCTAGTGGCACTCCCGCCTTTCTTGCCGTGAATTGCTTAAAAAAATCCAAAGAAAATATATTTTAATGTAGTAATTTTTCAATACACTATTTCTTAATTTAGAATAGAATTTCTCCATCGATTTCGCTTTATCCTAATATACTTGATTTTATTTCCGTTAAAATAATAACCACAGCGTTCAAATTGTTGATTTGGAATAAAATATAGCGACATAAAAAATAAAAAAGTTTCAATGATTTAAAAATACTTTCGAATATATATATATAAATATATATATATATATATATATATATATATATATATATATATATATATATATATATATATATATATATATATATATATATATACGTACGTATTTTAATCTAAAGATACAATAAACTGACAAACATATTTCTACCTGAATAATCGTTGTTAACGCAAGGTCTCCTCTCATTTAGTTATCTTTTTTATCTCTTTGTGTACGCGGTATGGCTCTTTCTAGTAGGAATGATTTTGCATAAGTTTAACATTTCCAAAAATACACAAAAGTTTCCAGGAGATGCTTTATTCCTGTGTAATACTGAATTGAATAGTCAACTAATCTAGACGGCTAAAATGATTGTTTTTGGCACTTAAAGGAGACATAGGTTGGCAGGACTAAAAATACAAAGATTAGGCAGTTATTCCCGAGACCAAACATATATTTACATCTACCGCAAAATGATTAGCGTTTTTCTTCATGGCGATTAGAATGTTACGTAAATATCACGACAAATTCAAACATAGCATTGTCCAAAATGGTTATGTTATGTTTTCGTGACTGAGATATTTATAAATCATAACTGACGAAAACTGTGCAAACAATGCTAATCGTACACAGTTATATATATATATATATATATATATATATATATATATATATATATATATATATATATATATATATATATATATATATGTTGCTTGTAATTTTGCATCTGGACATATAATCTAAATTTACTGAAAGAAATACTGATGCGATTCTTTTATGCGTCTCTGAGTGTATAAAGCTCGTAATTTGTCTGTTGAAACTCGACATCACTCTAAATATGACCGAAAATACCTGCTGGCGTACAAAATAGATATGAGCGCCATATTATTTTATGGGAATGACAAGTCATTCAAAAGTTCTCAATTTGTACAAAGTTATTTTAGTTATGTATAGCATTAACGTCTGAATGTCTCGTTCGGATATTTGGCCGATATAAAGTATTTCGTGTGATACTGAAAACTTATGAAAAATTATAAGTAATGATACTTAAATAGTATTATTTCAGTAACAGTTATTTAATTTTTCCAAGTTCTGTTCTGATGAGGTTTTACGGCTAGAAAATACCAATAACATCCGATTTCAATAAATGTCATATCCGCTTAAAATAACTGTCAAAGGAAAATGAAGAAGTCTAGCACATCTATTACTCGACGATCTGTTCAAGATTCTTTTTATAAGGCATCACCGAAATAATTGGAAGCAATGTGTTTTCGATAACTAGATATGTTGTGACTTTCATATTCAATATGGTTTGCTTCTTATACAATTACAAATTTTATACATATTTCACTTTGCTTGTATATATATATATATATATATATATATATATATATATATATATATATATCAAGAACAGTGTCAAGGGAATTCTATGACAAAATGTAAAAGTTTACCTGCCAGTAGTTTCGTCAGTGAGGACTACATCCGGCTGGGTTTATAGAAGTTATGACTATACATGAACATGAACGAGAGAAGCTGGTAGTTTAAAGATTTTTGAACGAATTTTATTGAAATAGTTCTGCCAGGAATGGTGAGACGTTGTAAGAAACTGGACGTACATTTACTATTCTTGGCAGATTTTCTCTTATCACAATATGGAATATTTAAAAGCAAAAAACCTAGAAGTATATATATATATATATATATATATATATTTATATATATATATATATATATATATATATATATATATATATATATATATATATATATATATATATATATATATATATATATATACTCTATTACCCACCACAGAGAACACACCCTGTCTTCCTTTAGAATGTCTGATGTTCAACTCGACGAAAGAACTTGCTGGAGACAGCTTGGTCTCAGACTGTCTGCTGACCTTGAGATGGAACATTTACATTAAATCAGTAGCTTTAACTACCGCAATGAAAATTGGTTCTCTGTGTGGCGCCAGAAAGTTTTTTCTCGCCCAAGTTCATCCTTCAAATCTATAAATTGTCCATTCACCCATCCATGGAATATTGCTGTCATATATGGTCTGGAGCGTCTGATGGGTCCTCGATAAAATCCAGAGACGAATATGCAATGTGGTTAGTCCTGATCTGGCATCTCGTATACAGTCGCTCTCTGACAGACTGCCGTCGCCCCACTCTGTCTTTTCTACAAATACTTTCACGGTAAGTGCTCCGACGAGCTATTTTTGCTAGTTCCCATGCTGCATGGATTTAAACGTGCCACTAGTTCGGCATCAGATCTCAGAGACGAAAATTTTACATATAGCCGTCTCTTCTAGTCCAATAACTTCCTGTCTCGCACTTCCTGACTGTGGAACTCTCTTCCTCTTTCTTGCATACCTGATGGCTATAATCAGCAACTATTCTAATGAAATGTCGATCGACATCTCCAGATGCATTCTTTTCATCCTTTCCTCTTTCACACCTCTTTACTCTTGCTCACAATTTCTTTAACCCCTTGTGTTAGAATGGCACTCCCACCTTTCTTAGGGTGAAAAGTTTATATATATATCACAGAAATAAAAGTATGAAGCTTAATATTACTAGACATATTAAAAGCGAAGCAACCGGTTTCGCTCCAGCTCTTCAGGCTTCCACGGGAGATTTAACTTAAATTAAAAACACTAGAAAATGTGCAATGAAAAAGAAATGGGGAGAAAAAATGAACCCAAGGAGCTTGAGATAAATAACAGCTAGTTCCAACAAACACTCACGCTGTTTACACAGGGAAGGCTTGAGAGACCCGATATAAAGTGCCTCCAGCACCTTGAGATGAAATAAAGAGTCTGACCGGGACAACACAGTGAACCCGACCACACTAAAGTTAGCCGCACACCCTCTGTTATTTAAGAGGTGGTCACATATGCCGGAACCAAAGGTGTTTGGGACACGTCAATTCAACGACAAGGTGTGATTCCTGATCTTTTAATATGTCTAGTAATATTAAGATTCACACTTTTTTTTTCTGTGATTAAATTTTGTACCTACAAAAATATCTTCATATATATATATATATATATATATATATATATATATATATATATATATATATATATATATATATATAATTATTTATTTAAATATTATAACATAAATATGTTATAAAATCACTACAAAAATAGCCATTTTGTTTCAACACTCCCGGTGTCTTATCAAGTGATGATGTTGTATATATATATATATATATATATATATATATATATATATATATATATATATATATATATATATATATATATATATGTAATACATAAATGAACATAATTTTTCAGAATTTCATATGAATTTTATCCGGCAAATTTAGCTATAGTAGAAAACAAATCCAAATACAACCTAAGGAAGATCCGTAATATTTTGATAGAAACAACTAGTTTGTTATATTTCTACCGACAGACATTTTCTATCCTTATTATACATAAGATTGATACCGTTTGAATAAACTCTCATTTAACTGGAAAAAAAATTCTCAATTGTTTTCCATTCTCCAATTTCTTTCTCTCTCTATATATATTTTTGTCATCCACAGACAGACTGTTTCGCAGCTCACCAGTGCGGCTAGACGTCCGGTTGCTTCTAGCTAGGATCGAAACCCGAGTGAATTTGCGTCAGTCCGAACTTCTCCCGCTAAGCCGTCAGCGTACGGTAGGCAATGAAGGTGAATTTTAGCGTGTTTATTTTTAGATTCGGATAAACACGGTGACTGAGAGTGACTCAATTATGTCGAATATATATGTGAACAACGTTTATTATATTTATATATTGCATTGGTCATTCGTATACATTTGTGGCTAGTCTCTCATCAACGTTTAACGTGTGGAGTATTGAGTTAACTGGCAAGTTTTCCATTTAACAATGACAGAATTTTCCTACCGTGAGCAAGCAGATATGATTTTTTACATACATTCGCGCGAATATTAATGGATGTGAGGTTTCGCGACTGTATGTGTTTGCGTTTCCAGAACGAAAAGCAGCCGTATCATCCAATATTTGCGACGGTTTATTGTCGCGTTGCTGAGACAGGATACGTAGAACCAGAAACTATGAATAGGGAGAGAACGAGCACCGTTCGTACGCCTGACCATGAAGAATCATACTAAGGGCTGCCGGCGATGATCCATGTATCAGCACACGTCAAGTGTCCTTAGCATGTTGTACATCTTATAACATTGCATGGATGTTAATTGAAGAGCAGCTCCTGTGTCTGTATCATTTGCAACGTATGCAGGATATTTCGCCATCTAATCATTCCCCAAGGAAGAACATTTGCCGATAGTTTGTCGAAGAAACTGCCGTTCCGTTGTTTGACCCTCCAGCCTTGTTTACGAGTGAGGCAACATTTGGAAGAGATAGGATAACAAATTTACACAACTAAAATTTGTGGGCGGGACGGAATCCCCATGCTCCAATGCAGGCTGGACAGCAGAATCAGTTTACGATTTTTGTTTTAGCTGCAATTGTAGGTGACTGTCTGGTATGTCCATATGTTCTTCCAGCACATCTTACGGGAGCTGACTACAAGGACTTTATTTCGAACACATTTCCAGAGCTGCCGTACCGATTCTAACATCAAGACGCATGTGGTTCATGCGTGGTGAATATTTTTGTCATATTTTTCGCGATGCACTAGCTGATATCTACCATGAAAAAGGGAGAGGTAGACGAAGACCGATTTCATGGCCTGCACGTTCGTTTGGATTTTTTATCTGTGGGGGCCACCTAAAACGATGGGTTTATGAAGCATACATGAATAATGAAGTGGCGCTTCATCTGCGTGTCATCTTGTTCTGCGAATCCATTCGTCATCAGTTGGGAGGATATGAAAGGCTGTGCCAATCAACGATCCGACGGGTGCATGCGTGTGTAGAAGAAAGCAGAGATTACTTTGAACATTTGTTATCAGTTGCTGACTTGATATATTTTATCTTGTTTTGGTGTGAAGAGCTCGCCCCAAAATTTAGTAAAAGCATACACCATATATATATATATATATATATATATATATATATATATATATATATATAGAGAGAGAGAGAGAGAGAGAGAGAGAGAGAGAGAGAGAGATAGATAGATAGATAGATAGATAGATAGATAGATAGATAGATATGTATATATATTGAAAACGTAGAACAGACCACTGCATAGTTAGCGGAGTTTAATTCATAGAAAAGAAGACGAAATGCATTATTATTTCCTTGACTATATATAGCTTAAGTATAGATTTGTAAAATGTGAAACTAGTTATTTTTACAAAATCGCATCGGGAAATTCATTAAGGAGTGTGATAAATTTCACCGAACAATTTGTAAAAATATGTGAATAATGTTAGTACAAATCCATTATCAAAACCTCCTGAAGACCTGTAAATATTTCATAGGGACAAAGTAAAAAGAAAGAGTTTTTTAATGGCAGTTACGACGAAGAGGAACAATCAGATATAGTGGGAGTATTTTTATTGTCGAAACACACATATAAATATCTTAGAAGGGCATCTATCTAGATAGAGGCAATTGATAAATTAAAGTAGAAATCAGTAATGATATATCATGGACAAGTGTTGCAAATATTCTGGGTGATTCTTTAAGTGCTACAATATATCAGTAGAAGTAAAAAAAAAATGTAAAATATAGAATGCATGTACGCAAATTTAAACTTAACATGTGAATATAAACCATACAGAAAACTGGCGTACATGCATCTTTATATAATCACCAATGAAAGTAAACTATTGTTTGCTAACCTATGACCATAACAACAAACTACTCAACGGGATAAGTGCCGAAAGGAGGGAACTTGCTTTAAATTATATGATTAAAAATGCTTGTCACATGAAAGGTAACTGATTAGGAATATAATATATCTTGCTGAAGCAGAAGTAGCATACCATAAAAATGGCATATATGAACCATGGAGAAGTAAATAAAAATTAAGATAACCATATAAATTATCTTGAATCATAGCAATACAAAATGAGAACGCTACGATACTGTCGGTATATCATGGGGAAATTCAAAGACGAATTTGGTATATTTCCTAAAAATAACCTGGAAAATTCTAAATTGAAGTTAACACGGTCAAAGTAAATAGGGCATGTCTAAAACTATAAGAAGCAAAAATTCTTCGAGAGTGGAGTAGTGATGTAAGATTATTAAATAATATAACAGAAGTCTCAAATTAGGTGTAGGCACGGAAATTTGTTGTGTCATCTAACACTATATAGGGATGGTTTGGTCTTTTACTCCCACATTTTAGTTAGTCGAATTGCCTGCACATAATATGTCCATCCCCGGGAGATTCCCGCGGTTATATTATTTTTTTGCTCGTGTGGGAAACTATTTTCACAGATTATTCGTGTTCTTTTTGTCCGCGTGATTGTTTAATGTAGGAGGTTTTTCCTCCTTTTATCGGGTCCAGTGAAAATATCGTTAGCGTGAAATTCAGAAGGTTTCATTTTAGATGGGAGATCCTGAATGCATTTACGGGGTCGTTATTGTTACGGTTAATATAACCACAACTAATATTTCAAGATTTGGGGGATTTTTATGGATCTATCTATCTATCTATCTATCTATCTATCTATATATATATATATATATATATATATATATATATATATATATATATATATATATATATCAAAACTGTAATTTTCCTATTAAAAAGAAATTTCTATTTTGGGGACTGATGAGAGATCTCAAAAATTGGTGATACATTTCCTGACATTTGCAAAAGATCTTGTTTTAAAATGTTTAAAGATCACTTCCCTAAAAAAACAGCCCTTTTCTTGAATTGTTGAATAAAAATATCCAAACTTTAATCAAACATATTTGGGAATTCTTATTAGGTCCTACTTGTAACATCTTGTTTCTGCTTAAATTTCGGTAAATAAATCTGGATTATATGTCTTCGATATGATTTACGTATTTTTGCAGCTTTACAGATAAACTCGCAACTCAATTTTCTACTCGCGGTCGTATCAGTCAAAAATTATAGTTATTTCTCTTTCATTTTGTCATCAGTATAACCAAACAATTTATAGCAGTTTCAGTCGATTAGACCTATTGTTGCATTGCCACTGTTAATACTATTACTGTTGATTCTGATACATACATACTTACTGTTTCAACGTCAACATAATGCCTCGCATTAAAATCCTGATACACAAAAGACGGGGACTTTATCAATCCTCATTTGGAACTCCTGACAAATTTTAGTAGTCACCAAGTTTCTTCTCACTTGTGCTCAATCAACGATTTATGAAATGTGTAACAAATATCTGGGAGATTGGGACATCTACGAAATCGACATGGCTTAATATCTTTACAGAAATTATCAGAGGACGGGTGGAATAGACGGGTGCTACATTGTGTTAATATACAAACCTTTGCACCAACAGACGCGCGTAGGCAAATAACATGCATTTCTTTTTTACTCTAAACGTTATTTTTCTCATACAAAGAAATGGATAACAATCTGTTTAGATTGATATGGCCTACTAAAGGAAAACTGTGCCTTTCACAGTAATCTATCCATTATTCTCTTTTTTCAGCAGAGAATCTGATTATGTCAGGTAAAAAATAAAAATTTTAAAAATTTTGTTGTTTACGTTTCGGGAACAAAGCTATAGCTAGCAGATATATTTTCGTAGATGTCCCAATGAAACTTCTGCACTCATTTCCTCAAATGTTTTCTAGCGATTTGACACCAGGGAATATTTTAATATTCTGTATTTGTTAATTCGTTATATTGTTTTGTTTTTTAATCACTGCTGTTGTGTTGTATCTTATCTTTGATCTCTGTTGGTTGCTTTCTGTCTCTTTCAGTTGATCTGTTGTTGTTTTTCAATTTGATTCCACACTATTTTTAAGAATTTGCATATTTCGTCCCTTTTACTTGATTGGACTAGATGTTAATTTTACACTTTCCCTATGAATAATATTCATGTTTAATTTCTACCGGATATTTAAGCAGTGCACCATTTCTTCGTAGTTTTCCTTTAAATTATTTCCACCTATTGTTATTCGCCGTTGTGTTTCATTTTTAAGTCTCTCTTTAGCATTACCTCTATGCCCACGTATTCTTGCACCTTTTCTGATTCTTCATTTATTTATCTCTTGTTTCGATTGTACTTTGATTTTATTTGTACATTAAGAAACCGACAGTGAAACCTTCTAAAGAAATAAAGGAAAAAATAAAACTCAATTTTAACACGCGAATGAAAATTTGCTATTTTTCGAGACATAATTTATATTGCTACAGACTGGTACCGATGTACAAGCCGATATTAAATATATAGGATCGTCAAAATGAAAAACATTTAATATAGCAATTATATTAAGTTAACGTCATATTGTAATATTGCGGCAGACGGATAATATACTGGGCATGTTTCATTTGATTTTAGTTGATTTAACAACATGAATTAACACATCAAGTAATGAGAATTGTCTTCCAATATTTATAGAAGGAATAATTCCTAACTTGTTCTACATTCATTTCATAAAGAATAAAAATAAACGGAACTTAATAAATGAAGAAGTGAATTAAAAAATATTTGAATTAAAATTATAGAATAAGTGTTTGAAAAAAAACATAGCACAGAATACCGCTAACAAAATAACAACAAAAAATTTAACGCAACCACTTGTACATGTATATGAAGTAAATGTAAATATATATAGGAATATATTTCGTAGAAAGATATGTCCAAATTCGTTTTTAAAATATGTTCCGTCAATATACTGGTAAAACTAATGAAAGTAAACTATAAAATAACTAAAATAATTTGCATAAATCAAGTGTATAATTTAAATGCTGAAAAGTGAAAGTAACGTATGGAATGTAAGTTGCAGTGTATTGAAGTACATGCATTTCCGGTGCCTTTACAGCGGGTTAATGCGGTGTTGCCTAACGCGAAGATAAAGTGACTGCGTACGCACAAGTGCATCAAGTCTTCATTAATCTTCCGCCGACAAGCGGATGCATATTTGCCGGCATGTATCGACAGACACACGTCATCAACAAGTTTCATTCATAATGCTTTAGCTGGGCTTAATGCTTCACGCCCACGCTTTCCGGTCAAAGATCTCTCTGCCTCATCATTAACTGAGAAATTCTATCTATGAAGATATCATCTCTCACAGACACACATAATTGTATACGATAACACTTCTCTTTACAAACATCCACCCATATATATATATATTCATATATATATATATATATATATATATATATATATATATATATATATATATATATATATATATATATATATATATAGATGTATATAGAAATACAACCACGTGATCGGCCGCCAAGGTCTTTTCAGGTAGTAATAGAAATCACACTTTTTTAACCAGCCATTTTTATGTGTATATATATATACATATATATATATATATATACATATACATACATATATATATATATATATATATATATATATATATATATATATATATATATGTGTGTGTGTGTGTGTGTGTGTGTGTGTGTGTGTGTGTGTGTGTGTGTGTGTGTGTGCGTGTGTGTGTGTTTTTGTGTTTGTGTGTCTGTAGAGGGGGATAAATTCAGATTGAGGGATCTATATCTATTTAAATATCTATATAGATATATAGAAATTAAATCTGAACACATGAGTCTCCCAATCTCTCCTTAAAAGAATTTGTTAAAGGCCTTTGTCTAATACAAGGACTGACCAACAATTAACGATAAAAACAAATGAAAACTACTAGCAAATTTCATCTTCTTCAGCGACAGTCATTCACATCTGTTGTCCACTGCTACCAATAAGCAGGAATTGTTTCCCTTGATGATCAAGATGATGGTCGAAACTAGTCGAGGAACCTTATTTAAAAAATAAAACAATATTTTTCATATACAACCAAATGATTCTGAATTTTAATTTTAATTTTTTTATTGTTCAAGTTATATTGATATCTTTATACAAATTAATTTTATTATTTAATTATACAAATTTAAATACCATTATAACACACACGCATAAATGTGTGTGTGTGTATATTTCTGAGATGACTTATTACAATAATTTACATTATTTGTCATCACAACGTTTCGCCCATATTAGGCTCCTGCCATCTTCAGATGATTGGAATTTCGAATTGAACCCTTTATTTCGTCTACCGCGTTAGATTGCTCCATTACCACGCGCCATGCCTCTTCTAGATATCTCAGTTGTCACCCTTTAACTCAACTATCCAAGTCAACTATCCACTAAACATTTCTCTCATGACAGTTTCTTTACATTATCTTTCCTTTCTCTTATTCTTTGCTTATCGTTTCTTTCTTCTCCCCCTCTATATATTTATTACACTGGCGTAACCAGGTACTGAACTCACAATTCTTTTGATCAAGTCACTGGATCCGACCAACGCTTTTATCCACTGGGCCATGTGTACTAGAGGGCATCAGTGGATGAATTTTTGTGAATCATAAAATTAATATCTCGGTAATTATTTTTAACAAAGCTCATATTGAAATTTTGTTGTTACTATTGCATTTCTCTAGCACTCCGTATTAGTGGTTCCCATATTGTATACATTTCTATGCTTGGCTGACTTCGGACATGTTTGTAGACTAGCATATGTGCAGATTCCTTAATTTTTCGTATTTTCCAGTGATTTTTTGTGTCTCTTATTTCAACCACATCCTACAGGCTGTGGTGTCTCTCTTTTCCCCCCATATATGGTCAGCTACACCTGATTTCCTCTCGTGTTACCGGTTTACGATGTTGTTCCTGTTTACAGTAAGGGGACGCCTGTTTCTCTTTTATATTTCTTACAATAGCTGTACGGGATGGCGTACTCCTAATTCTCAATGTTGTTCTCCTCTCTGGAGGGTCTTACTCAGAAATGGTGTCAGTGAAGTGTCAAAACACTTTTGAAGGTTGTACTGATATTATACGGACCAGAGATCATTTTCTATTTTTGCGGTAAGCCCTTCATATATGGGAGGCAGAGCGATGCTGTTTTTAAATAGACACACACACACACACACACACACACACACACACACACACACACACACACACACACACATATATATATATATATATATATATATATATATATATATATATTATCTTTCGGCAAAAATCTGACATATGGCTGCAAATGCGGTGCGTTTAAAAGAAAACATGGGATTTTTTAGTCAGTTAGCTGACCAATACAAACTGACAATGTATAGAAAACCACAAGATGTAAAGCCATATTTAATTTAATGTATTAAATAGATAAATTGGGAGAAGGAGATGATTAGCAAAGAGGAGGTACAATGAAAGAAACTATAAAGAAATTATCATGAGAGAAACGTTCAGTGGTTACTTATATATCGATTCATAATATCGAAAATTTCGTTGCTTATTACTTTTCTTTTAGGAATAGGTCTTACTAGATAGAATTTGTCTTGTCTGGGTTCAGATTTTTCACTTCATATGTTGTACTATATCGTATATTTAAAATGATTTTTTGTTTTGTTTATCACACTGAAATCACTTTGCTTTTTTTCACGCGAGGTATAGGCGATCCTGACATGAAAGATCGGGAAGCAAACTTACGTGAGAGCGATTCCACGAAGAAGAAAAAAAAAAGTTTTCAGGGTCCTCGATGGAGCCTCTATGATCCTTCTGACAAGTGAGTGTAGGGACGCACCAATTCGTTAAACGCTACATGTGAAATTAGCAATTGTAACGTTTGAACCTATTCAAAGGCTGTCAAGAATTAGAGAGAAGGAATGAAAGAGATGAAAAAAACTTTAATAATTTTATGGTATTTAATATCAATAAAGAGGGCCATGTCAAAATATATATTTTTATCTATCTATCTATCTATCTATCTATCTATTTCCCTCTTTGTGTGTCTCTCTCTATATGTGTGTTTGTGTATGTATGTGTGTACATATGTGTTCATTTATATATATGCTTATATATATATATATATATATATATATATATATATATATATATATATATATAGAGAGAGAGAGAGAGAGAGAGAGATAGAGAGAGAGAGAAGTATAGATATATAGATAGGTATATATGTATAGCTGTGGATATATAATACACATATATACAGATATAGGTATATAAAAATATATATATATTTATATGGTTATATACATATATATCTACAGATTTGTATATAGACATGCATATCTCTCTCTATATATATATATATACATAGACATCTGCTTTTTATATATATATATATATATATATACATATTTACATATATATATATATATATATATATATATATATATATATATATATATATATATATCAATAGATATATATTGGTCTATATATGTATCTATCTATGAACACATAAATATAATTATATATATATATATATATATATATATATGAACATATGTGAACATATATATATAGCTATATATATATGCATACATTTCTATCTATCTACAGTGTAACCCGGATATAAGAGAGTTGTCGGGACCGGAGAAGAAGTATCTTATATCCGGATTTCTCTTATATCCGGGTTTGGTCTAATTTAAATACATTAACACAGGCTCTAATTTGGGACCAGAGAAAATTTCTCTTATATCCGAGTTGCTCTTATATCCGGGTCTCTTATATCCGGGTTAAACTGTATCTATCTAAATATATAGAGATAGATATCTCTAGAAATATATGTATATTTATAGATCTCTCTCTCTCTCTCTCTCTCTCTCTTTATATATATATATATATATATATATATATATATATATATATATATAAGATATCCATAAATATATAGACATTTCTGATTTTTCTATATCCAGTATTATTTGGTCGTTTAGTCTTTAAATACACGTTCTTCACGTTCTCTTTTTGTGTTGTAGCAAGTGTTTCACAGTAAAATTGAATTTCGTTTTTACTGTGAAATTATGACTAAAATATTGGAAGTTATTGTATTGAAAATGTAACTCACATATACACAGATTTGACCCGGTCGTCTCTCTCTGGCCTGCCATGTCCAATACCATTATATTTATTTCGTTCCTCGTCGGTAAATCTCAGGCTAGGAGCAAAGCAATAAGAATCTGACCATTACTGATGGCAAATGCTTCGTTATCACGATATACAGTAGCCTTGTCATACTCGCATCCTCTCTAACCACATTTCATGTATCAGAGTGTCTTGTATGTTATCACTTTCATCTCGGACGCACATTATAATGGAGTCATAAAGATGTATGTGTATTTCTTCAGTCTCCGACCAACTAATCACCAGTGATTTCTCCCGTGAATACGATAATTACGCTATATTAGATCTAAGAGAAATACTTGGTGATAGTGCGAGTTGATTCGTTCAGAACATACGAATATATACAATAGAGATATGTGTTTGTGTACCTGAATTTGGAAGATTCATTTATTATAAATGCATTTCTATTCCCTCCTTCCAAGTCAGTTTGTATGCATTATTTTAATATATGGTCAAAATGCGAAAGATCAATTATCGTGAACTTGAGTAAATCTCGCCTCATTTGCAAAACTATTCAAACTTTTCTCAAGGTTATGCCTACTATAAAGCTTTCAGTCGATAAGTTATCCTTTATATATTTCTTATGTATGCGATCAATATTTTATATATGTTGTGTCACTTTCTCGCCAGTCTAACCAGTGTTTATTCATTTAATATCCCTTCCAACCTATTTTCTGTCATTCATTTGCACAAACTTTTTAGGTAGGATACTCGATGACCTCCCTTTGACCGACACTGTTTTCATTTTGTCCTACAAGTGTCAAATTCTTCAAATCATCATTCCTCGTTTCCAAGAAATTAACACTGTTTCTTCCTTATTCTAAATAGGATTATTTGTTTTCATTTTCCTTTAAAAGTTTTTCGTTGCTCACATGCTTCGTTGATGGTGTATTTGTTGGATTAAATTTCCTCTTCGTCAGCGAAGTATTTATCAAGCATTTACTATGACATGAGCGATATTCTAACCCTTTTCTTTGTTTCTAAAAAATTCCCCATGATTTTTAATAATTATTTCGTTTACTGAAAGCTTCTATCGCAACTGGAATTCACTTTCGCATTTATGGGCCGTATCTTTCATTGTTTGTCGTAACACGTACAAGATAAGTTATATTTCTGTACCAGTTTAACTTCGATGCTTCCAATACATAGCAGATATCTTGGGCTGTCTGTCTTGGAATTCTGTTTTCTTGCAAATGGATGGATAATATTTTCTTTTTGTGCCCGTTTACTATCATGTCTAGAATTTCCTGCTGTTTTCTTTCCGTGACTTAGTATCAACTAAGTGTCATCTTAGAATCTCATGTTGTCAAGAATGCTTCCAACAGTAATAAAACCTGGTAGGACTTCTATTTCTCTTAGCATAACTTCACTGTATAGGTTAAATAAATCCAGTGAGATTTATGTGTTAAATCACTTAGAAAATAACATCAATAAAATTCAATAATTATTTTTGCATTGTTTAAAAGTTTGAATATGCGTTGACAATACCAATATTAAATATGCAATAAATATATGAAGGGAAATTCTATTGAAAATCTAACGAATAACATTTTTCTGAATTACTATTAGGAGCTTAATGTACACTGAGTGTTTAGTGATTGCTTTAAATGAATGTCAAATAAATGTTATTTCTTCTCAAGTTAAAATTTTTACTTCTAATAGCATATATTGATTTCTAAGCGTAGCTAAGATGTGGCACAAGTCCTAAAGTGTGGGAAACCCAGTGAAGATCGAACGCAGTTTTCAATCGAAACTGTTTTAGCGAGACAAGGTTGCTAATCATTACACGACGGTGAGGTGCACAATAACAGCATATATTTTACGGTAATTCAACCGATTATGTTAGATAAGGAACGGGTGGATTTTTTTTATTTATAACACATGTTTTTTTATTATTTAAAGATTATTTTTATTAGATACTCATATCTGAGTAAACGCCATGTTTATTTACTAAACAATATATTTGTCTTCGTCTACCTACTTGAAATATTCGAGAAATATTGTAAGAGAAAAATATGCGCTCTCCGACAGGAGATGAGAGCTCGAAGCACGCTAGATCTAATGTTAGTTTCCCCTAAAAGAAAGCATATATTTCTCAGATAAAATTTCTCGAAAATTCAGGCCGCTATCCGAAAATTAATATACAGTTAAATAAACGGAGCGTCTACTCAGATATGAGTATCCATTAAAAATAATGTTTAATATATATATATATATATATATATATATATATATAAACTTCATCTTCCGTAAGTTATCCAAAATTAATATCGGAGAAGTTTTCTTGATGATTATAAAACATTGCAAAATAACAATACGCTAATAAGATGGTCAATAGAATTAACTCTCAAAATAAGATATTGCTGTATGAAAAACATGTTTAAAATAATTGACTTCCATAATAAGTATATTCTAAACAAATTAAATGTTGTCAACAAGAAACATAGTATGGATACCCCCTTGTAATTGTAGAAATAGTGATCGTTGTCCAGTCGAGGGAAAATGCAGAGTCTTTAATCTTATTTATCAAGCTATCATTTTCCCCCAAAGAAAATAGATTAAACCACCATATTTACATTGAGATTTCTGGTGGTGGGGAATGGAAACAAACACTTTATAACCATAGACACTCTTTTTCAAACCCAAGATTAATGCATAAAACTATTCTTTCCAAAAGTTTTTAAATTATAATAATATTATTACCTATTAATGTTTATTGAATACGTAACAGTTTTTATTAAATTTACTTAATATCTTGCCTTTATTATTTCATCAATTATTATTTTAATTATCTTATTATATTATATTATAAATATTATTATTTTACATATTACCTTTAAATTACCGTTCGTTTCATTTTTTTAAAAATAATTATAAATGCCTTCTCTAATTTTTAAAGATTGTATTTACTTAAGTAATTTTCCTGATTGATACCAGATATTAATATTTTAAAATATAGGTCAAGTTTATTTTAACTAGTCTCTGATTTCCAACTCTTCTTACCACCATGAAACTGCGTTTAAGCGTTGTCTAGACACTTTGATGCGTCTCTAGTTGTTTTATCCTTTCTCCCCTTCCGTTATTTCTCCCTCTTTTTTTGTCTTTTTTTCTCTTTCTATCTCTTTTATTTTTTCTCTTAGTTTGCCATTCTGTCTCTTCCTGTATCTTTAAGGGTACCTCTTCCTTCCTGTTTTTTTTTTAAGTTTAAAAGGTTAATTCTTGCAAGGGGAAATAGCTATTCCTATGGGGCATCTTTGAATATATTCTATATATATTTTATTATACACAGACACACACATACACACACACACACACACACATATATATATATAAGTGTGTGTGTGAGTGTACACACACACACACACACACACACACATATATATATATATATATATATATATATATATATATATATATATATATATATATATTTCAATGCTACTACTGCAAAATGTATAAATTTATTAGGAAAACGGAAGTTACATTTATTCGTTGTGATTTACAATATATTTTTTGATGAATGATGTAAATGCATCAAATCATCGTTAAAGAAATACAGCAAAGGAAAAAAGTATTCTAAACATTCTCGGATCATTTTCTGTGTCCGCCCACAGCTTTTTAACACAGAATAACTCTTCCTATGAATGCAAGTCCGACAGTATATGCCAAACGGATGCAGCTGTTGACCTGAGCTCTGAGATGGAGAAGACCACACCTTTTCCTGAATGCAGAATTTATTTCTGTCAGATGATCACTGACACGGAAGATTTCAACTATATAAATATGGACAGAAACAAAGGAAAATCCATCATTGTGAGGAGGTCACTTTTCTGGTGAGCATGTTCTATGACTGTGACCAATGGTAAAAAAAAAATCTTACACAACCAAATAAACACAGGCATGACTTTATAATTCATTGTGTATATCTGTATTGCTTTTCATTTCGCTTCGAAACTTATACCTACAAAGTTACACTTAGTGAAACTATGTATCTCGCTTTTAAAATTATATCCATTTAAAAATATTGATAACAATTAATAATTTCGAAATGAAAGTAGATAATTTTGGTAAGCTTTGCTTGCTTTAAATTAAGCAGCATGAATGCAGCAGGATTCAGTTAATTCGGCAAGTGACTTTTGTTACGCCAGAATAAGATTGTTTCCGGCATTATTGCATCGGCGGTATTTATGGGCTGAATGTGAACACCTGTCATATAGCAACTTGTCATTGTTTCGGTGAGCACGCATGCGTAGAGACATCAGTACTTTTTCCGATTGTCAGTCACACGCTCATGTGCAGTATCCATCGATTATATTAAAACATGTATAAGAAAGAAGAAAATATAACATAATGAAGAAATCTTGGAAACGTTCCATTTGGGAATTAAAAAGAAAACAGAATCTGCAAAAAATAATTAAAATAATAAAAAAAACATTAATGAGCAGTTATTGTCTTCTCTTCCATTTGACTGAAGGAATTTGCATAGACAAAACAATATAACGATAAAAGAAAGAACATCTGTTTTCAGGCTAGAATTTTCTCAACCATACAACGCAGAATAAACAAACAAAAAATAAAACAGCTTTTTTTTCTTTAAAAAAATAAAATCTTGTCCTGAGCAGAGTATGGGTCATGATTATACTTGTCTCAGCATGAACAGGTTGCTTCTAGGCAGGTTAACTCAGGCCAAGATATTGCAACCGAATGGAAAAAATCGTTCAGCTCAAATGCATATCTCCTATTATGGATTGAAACACAACAGCCCCAATAGATTTACACAGGTAATCTAAATACTAGACACAGACATATTTGGGCATTATAAAAGAAAATATAAATTTCAATAACAGATGAATAACTGATACCAATAGTATTTGATATTCGCACAATAAATTAAAAAGTCGATAAATGAGTTAAGAAAAAAGAGATATTAAATAACATCAACATTCATAAGTCAACATCATCAGAGTTTAAATATTTGGGTTGCCTTGCAAATTGTTCCGTTAAAATAATATATGAATGCTTCAGATGATTTCGATACCGATTTGACAAAACTACTGTTCGGAAATTCGTTTCAACTATAATTAAATGTTATAACTAATCTGAGATAATAACGTTAGCCTTTCGACAATATTCTCTTTGTACAAAAACGCAAAATATGTGAGCGACAAATATGGCATGTTTGATCTTTTGAGTGGACATTAAAGTAGAGTTAGGTTAATTAGTCGTAAATTTAGTGGCAAAAATATTTTGTTATTTTTTTAGATTCAGGAAGCTTGTCAAAGCACCTGTAGATAAAATTAAAAATATGGAACATCTATATAGGATAAGAATAATTCTCACTGAACGGCAATATATAGCAATATTAAAGCTGAATAAAAAAAATAAGGGAATAACCCGTAGAGGGTGGACCGTTATTTACTAATAAATTATGTCTGTAAGAATGGTATTACATAATTTTTAAAAGGTTAACTATATTTTAAGGTAAAAATTAATTTGTTTCGGCAATTTACAGTTAATTCACTGCTTTGGTTCAAAAGAGATATTAGTGCACAAATTTGATGATTTCTAATTATTCATGTAAACATAAGAAGCAAGGTCCATTTAAAGATTTACAGGTTCTAGTTTTTTGTATGTTGTGTAAATATATTCGGCCACGTGAACTATATGTTCCTAATAGCTTCCAGGTTTCATGCAGATGTTTGAGATCGCTTTCTACAAATGAAACATTTTGCAACCCATTTATATCTAAAAATATGATATTTTCTTTTTATCTTTTATCGTTTTACTACACATATTTAACATTCTTACATCGATTTTCATTTTTTTCCCATTCATTTATCGGAATCTCAGTGAAAGTTCACAAAAATTATCAATGGAAATCATTTATGTGTCACCACCATTCAAGTCTTTGGCGGTAATGACTCTCCAGAATTTCCTGTGCACTGTAACTTTTAATAAATGTTGTACTTTTGTCATATCTACTGAACCGTGCACTGTTATCCATTTATTCGCTAGTTATGTTATGCGTTGTTTTCCTCTGTCCCTCATGTCTTCAATCTCTTCTGTGAGTATCAAATGTGCTCTCCTTTAGTGATGCTAATTATGTGTCCTTTGTGTTTCCTCTAATAGATTACTTCATCGTTGCTCTCATGTTCAGTCCACGGTGTTTTCAGCATCATTTTGTAGAACGACGTTTCTTTTGGTTTGAGTCTCTTTATCTGCGAGGAAATTATCCAACTTTCACTGCGATATCGTAAGACTGATATCATATAACTGCTCTTTTTTGTTGCTAAAGACATTTTTTCTGTTTCTTAATACTCTTCTTAGCTTTACTTTCGTTATTCCAGTGTTCTTTCGGATTTTAGTGTTGCATTTTCCTCTGTCATAATACTTCAGATATTTAAATTTTTGTACTTCATTTTCTTTTGCTCACAACTATTCATTCTGTCTGGCAACTGATATTTAGTCCCTTCTTCTCGCGTTCCTTCACTACATTCTGTTGGAGGTGCGTTCTAGTTCCCTTTCCGTGTCTACTATCAACACTCTGATCTGAATATCTTATGTTAAAATTGCGGCTGTGAATGATGAATCCTGGTAGAAATTCTTATTCTCTCGCTATATAGGTTAAATGAGTCGAGTGGGTATCCTTGTCATACACCCACTTTCTATTATTTACTGAATTTATTTTCTGTCCGTATGCAGGGGAATTGCTACTATAGCTACTGGATTCTTATATCCCTCCCAAATCGCAATAACTAATGTCTTCGAAATATCAAGTAATGGCGTTTTACAAATCCTCGCTAACCATGAAGGTACTAGATGTGTTTTAGTTCGATCAAGGTACTTTTAAACTTGAAAGCTGCTGCCGAATAATGTACGGAATCTGATATGACAGTAAACAGTCACCCAAAATGAGAATTCGCAATTTGGTGTCAGTAGATACCATTATACGCGTTTTTCGCTCGTATGGAATGAAGGGTTTCACTTCAGCAAAGTAACCAGCATTAAATAAAAAACATTTCCAGGCAAGTTTATATTAGTCAAAGAGTTATTAACAATGGAATAAAGACGATTTGAATTTTCAGTAATTTTTTAGCATATAAGAAATATGAATAGAAAGTTAATTTCGAAAGCTTCGCGCAAAGTTGTATTGTTATGGGAATTCAACTACAGCGATTGGCATATAAAACATGTGAAGATGGTGAATTATTTGTACCAATCTCTTCGCAGGTGCAATCCAAGCTAAGGGAAGCTGCCAAAAAGATGAAATACTTGAAATGAATATTATGATTTTTCATTTATTTTCTTCTGTTTTGAATATTTAGAACAAGTTTTGATAAGGAATTCCATGTATTTCTTTGAATTCAGACGTTCTAAAAAGTGACATGACAGGGGCATCAAGATCATGTATAGCATCGTTCACCATCCAGTTAGATGATACTGATTAAAAGGGTGGAATATACTTTAAGAAATATAAAATAAAACATGGATTTCTGACGGTTCTTTCAAAATTCTGGTCCTGATCTACAACTTAATGAAAAAAATAGCAAAATAAGAAACAAGATAAAATTAAAAAATGGATGCAAGAACAGAATGTCGAACATTGAAATGATAACTGTGTCATTTTCATGGAAATATCAGATCTCTAAATGATGAATATACTAAATTAACTGAATCATGAATCCTTGAAATAAATAGTCCGGTGTTGAAATAAAATATTCGGATGTGATATCTACGCCTGAAATATTTCAACTATGATAAACGCGTAATATCTTGTGTTTAAAACTTGAAAATGCATTTGCTTTTAGGAAAATACTTCGGATCTCTGAAAAATGTAAAACGATATTGGCAAAGATGGGCGAAGTAATTTTTGTAATTATTTGTTCAGGTCATTTTCTAGTTAAAAAAAACTTATTTAATTTGAGAATTTCAAATCGATTATCACCGCAGGGTAAAATGAGAAAACCACATTCTCATATCGGGTAACAAGAAACGTATTGCAAGCATTAAATCCTAAAATGTGCGCAAGCACGTTCATATTTTATGTATAATGTATCATTGTCTGCTATCGATTATGCCTGAGAATACGCGCATACACACGAACACATCTATTGATTTCCGGTGAATATGTATACAGAATCTTCCCAAGAAAATTTGGATAACCTCATACGTGCATGCCCCTAGTTCAATGGCATTTTCAGCTTGAAATGGAAACCACGCCATCACATGTGTCAGAACCTGCATTGAAAATAATAATGTTGTAGTGCATGTCTTTCCGATCCGAAACACGATAAATCTATTCTTTCAAAATCTTATAGTAAATAATTGAAAGAGTCAGCACATTAAGATCACCAACGCCATTCGTCTATATATATGGTAAACTGCCAGAAAACATCACTGGAAGTATCATGGTGAGGTATTATTTGAAGTATTACACCTGTGAATTGATATTTAAAAGTTTTCCCTACAAATTAATTTTTCGGTTATTTTATACAAAATGTTTATCAGTTTTATTGCAATTAATATTTACAAAGACATGAAATAACTGGATTTTAATAAATCCTTATATCGTATTCAACAAGTTAACCTCTGGTAAACAGGCAATTATGAATTATACTATTTAAATGGATAAAATATAATTTACTGTATATAAATACTGTATGATATAAAGAAGACGAAATTATACGAGTAGACGACATTATTTCAATTCTTGAAATACATAAACATGTAACTATAGCGGGCGTCAGTTCGTGTATATGTATTACATTAGACAAGACGGTTGCATCTAGCTAGTTCAACAGTAAAACGATGAGACCTTGTCGCCAATCTAGTAGCACGTTTTTATACATGCAATCGAGACACTAAGCTGAAAGCCGATCAGAAAAATTGCCATGAAAATATTTTTTAGAAAAGAAAGAGGGAAAACATGTCACTTTGGTGAAAAAGTAACTGAAGTCCATATGTTATGTCAGGATCGATTACACTGCACATCCTTCTTTGAATTTTGATAAAACACTCAAAATTTATAGAAGGTTTTCCAGACAAGATTTGGCAGATATGTACGTACAAATAGTAGATTTAGAAATGTGCCAGATGTATTCTGACAATAAAAATTTCATAGCAGTAGACCTAGCAACTTATTCAATATTATCACTCATTTCATGTGGAAAGCATTAGCTAAAGAAGGCGCAAAGTTTTGCTCTCTTGGAGATCAGCATCAGCCATACTGGTAGCAAATCTAAAAGTTTCTCTGTGAGGATTAAATGAAAGCAGTTTTTTGAGGGCGTTAAAAACTAAAAGCTATTTCTTAACCACTGACTGGGTGTTCTTTTCGATAGCATTTGCCAGTTTTACTTTGACGGATCTCTCGTACTTGCGACTAAGACAGGAGTAAATAGCTGTCATCCTCATAAATACTTAGTTGGGAACACCGGGAAGGATGTTTATGATGATAAAACAACGCAATTTCAAGTATATAGCTTTCTGCATTAATATGAAATGATCTAGAATTGTAACTGTTCAAAACGATTTTCATTAATGTTATGGTGAAACACACCTATTGTATAGCTATTAGACTCTCCCACCTAATATAAGTAGGAGTAGTAAGAGGAATGAGGGTGGGTCGATGTCGGACGACAGTCGGCAGCACGTTAAGTGCTAGACGGTCGAACTCTCTGCCTCTGAGCAGAGGAACCCGGACGAAGCTCCGCCGAAGGGCGGAGTCTCGTTCGGGGAGGTTGACCAACCCAATCCCGTTTATACGGGTTCTATGGGCATTTTTTGGCCGAGCCTACGGGCACGGGAATACCCACGGTAAACTCGGCCTTCTGCCACATCTATCCCTCATGGGGGGGGCAGTAAATACAGTAGTCGACAATTAGTCGAATACGAAAGTAGTCAGCGACCAAAACAAGATTACTCTGCGTAATACCTATTATATCAAGTTCCTAACGTTTGGTACGTCGAACTTGTTTAGGACCGATTTTAGTACAAATACAAGCCCCCACTGCGAAATAACTCCACAACAATTACAGAATTTGTTAGGATCGACTGCATCTTTGAAATTTCATTATTCGGGTGACCACGTTTATTTTTAATCTGATCTCGGGCAATTTATGGTGGAGTTGTAAAAAGCGCACCGGGGTGGTGTCGTTTTTTTGCCAAATTTGAAACCCCTTGGCATTGAAAAGGTGATAATCCAAACATTCAATGTATAAGCTTCATTTAAATTATTAAAAAAGTAATAATTTAATATTTCATGTTGAATGTATTTCGAAAAATGTGTAATCGAAGACAAAACTTTGTGGAAGTATTGGAACGCTAAAGCAAAGCCAAATATAATATCACTGCATTCAATGTTTAGGTTCTAATCAGGACATGGGCAGTATCAATTGAAATTTGTACGCGAACAAAAAAGAACCACACACCTGTCTGGATTAGTGTTAATCGGAGTTTTGAATTTTTGTCATCTTTAATGATTGCAATTCTACGGGACTATCTTCGTTGTTCCGTATAATAATTTTTATTTTTAATGAACCTAGCGAATCACTAAGGAATAATAGTCTCAGCTGAGGCAATATATCTCTAAGCAGCACATATCTTTTCTTCTTTGGATAGTTTTTTTTTATTCTTTCTCGAAATAAAAGAGCATCAAACGATGCAAATAAATCCGATTTCTTCGACTTAAAATTTTAAAGTAAAACGAATTACAATTTGCAATCCACACACGAATCATATAGAAAGACTCTTTGAATTGCCTCTATTTAGAATATGTATATATATGTCATAAATTTTAGTCACGTTTCTGCTCCGTCTTTATAGCGATAATGCATCTACATCTTACGTGTCCTTTATTATTCATTCGCATATTGTATCAACCAAAGCAAGAAAATTTATGTCACTTTCAGCGACAGAATTCATACATTAAACTATTCATATATATATCTTTCAAAAAACACTATTCTTTTAACTTAGACTAGTTACATACTTCAAACGTGTTATAATCTGTAGAACCATATCCTGCCTCTTCCTGAAAAAAATGGCAAAAAGTTTATTTACCAAATCAACTGCATTATAAAACTGACACTTTGTCTTGCATTATGAGCCGTAAACATTCTCTTTATCTATTCCCGCACATAAACACACACACACGTGTCTGTGTGTGTGTAAATGTATTTACCAGTGCGTATGCAGATATATTGGCATGATATTACATAAATGTGTGCGTAGATGTGAAATGTTTCGTGTATGTACATAAACACTGGAAATGGTGGCATGTGAATATCTTGTATATTTGAAAGATCGCTCTTCCGCTGGTCAATCCCTGGCCGGCTTCCGCGTTCAATTCATTCTAAGTGAACCGGCGTCTGAATTGACAAGTTCATTTCAATATGCCGGTAACTGGGTTTTCATGGATGATGAAATGAGTGGCACGTCTACACATAGCTACGATGTAAGTAGTACCTATATATATATATATATATATATATATATATATATATATATATATATATATATATATATATATCAGTATAGAATTTAGTATATAAAATAAACATAAATAAATATTTAAAAGAAATATACGTAGATAAGACAAGTTTTGATATTGAAAGAGTAAAATACGTGCGGAAAGACAGAAATAGACATAATACTTATGGAAGGTTTCAAAATTCAATTTCAAGATATATATATATATATATATTGTCATCCACAGACAGAATGTTTCGCTGTATCACAGCTCATCAGTGTGGCTAGACGTCCGTTAGCCTCTAGCTAGGATCGAAACCCAACTGAATTAGTGTCAGTCGGGGGATTCTACCACTAAGCCGTTGACGCACGGCAGGGATGAAGGAGAATTTAAGCGTATTTATTTTTAGATAAATACACAGTGGCAAAGAGGACTCGATTCGATTTACCGAAGAGTCTTGCATTATGAGCCGTAATAGTCACTGTTTACACTGTGTGTGTGTGTGTGTTTGTGTGTGTATGTTTATGCGTGTGTGTGTATATATATGTGTGTATGTATGGGGAATTGATGAAATTTTGTCATATATTAAGAGGAATATGAAAAAATTGAAAGTTTACGTATGGCAGGTTCCATCCTTTAGAACAGCATCGTATTAAATTGATTCTTTTGGTGATGCGACGACACATGCGCAAGAAATTTAAAATTAACAGCATCCCATTTATTTCGTGCGTATGAGATGCCACATAAGCTTCAACATCAATGTAGTCTGATGAATCCCTAAAGGACGAAATGAGTCACCCGAAAAGAATTTCCACTTTGTCATACATTTTCTATTTACTTTGGATATTTGATTATTTGTTCCATATATCCAAACACACACACACACACACACACACACACACACACACACACACACACACACACACACACACACAGACATATATATATATATATATATATATATATATATATATATATATATATATATATGAAGTAAGGAAATTTATATGCAAAAGATATTAAACTCAGAAAACATTATCGTATTGAAAAGATTAATATTTTCACAAAGTTGGATATTTAATAAAATTTGAATAAGAGCAGGTCTAGTAAAAATGTTGATGTCACTGACACAGAATAAATTAAACTATTTTATGCTATCGCAAAAAAGAAAATCCAGAAGAATAAAAAGTTAATTAACATGAAGATTTGGTTATTTGAATGTGCAGGAAAATAATTCAGAAACTAAATGTAAAAGATGAAGAGCATTAAAAACAGCCCCTGAACTTAAGTAAAAGGTAAACTACCACTTTGAAATACGGGTCAAATGAGGGATGTGAAGAAAAGGAGACACATTTCTTTTTATCGAGGAATGTAGAGCTGCATTGAATCCAAAACATGGATGAATTCGAGATCGTGTTTTTCAAGAATAAGTCTCTTTTTGTGTCCGGAAGATGAGAACTGTTATGTTGGCGTGAGTTCTGAGGACCGAGCAATGCATTTGTTGATTGGAAATAATTACCAAGAACGTTTTTAGGTTTACAGCATTTTATTAATCACTAGATAAACTGAGTTAATACTACCCTACAAAAGAATTAGTGAAATATGGATAGACGTTTGCCACACGTGTTCCGGGTAGTCCGCCATCTTGGATCTCTCCCTGTGTATTGCCACACGTGACGTCTGACGTCAAGATGTCGAAAGCAAGTGGGATAACTCTTACAATACTTTGGAGTTATCTCCCTTTATGTTTCTTTCCAAGAAGAAAAATCTTAAATCTTCAATCTTAAATGTTCTGTTCCTTTCAAATAGTATTTGTTAGAAAGTATATTGAATTTAAATATGTTAGTCCTAAAAATGGACTTAAAAGTCTCACTATCTTTTCTGTGCACCAGATGATACAGATGTCAATTTTAGTTTGATTAAAATGTTGCCTGTTTGTACGATTGTGTGTGAATATATTTTAATTCGATGCCAGACTTAATAACATATCTCTTAAACAACTCACATTAACAATAATTTATTACCGTTTAATTTTCGAGAACTTTCAAATTTCTAAGATTGTAATTAACGTATGTTGATGTTTTAAAACTTTTCGCGTTTACAGCCAATAATTTAGTCCTTAGGATTTTCGTTTATTCTATTCATGGCATTTTTACTTTAATTCCTTTTTGTAGGCGATGTTTGAAAATTTAACCATTATTCATCTCATCACCAAACCTTGTAGTAATTGTGCATGTACTCATAAATGTCCCGTGTATTGGTATATTCCCGGTCCCATCGGTTGGAATAGAAGAGGCGGTCACATTTAAATGTTTCGATATTAAGAGGGTGGAATCGAGATACCAACCTAGTATCACGCTTAAATTCTGGAAGTCAGAGCACAAGCAAAAATAGCTCATCAGATCATGAAAATATTTATAGAAAAGACCGAGGTAAGCCTCATTACGTCTGCGAGAAAGTGACTAGAGTGAGATGTCAATCAGGACAGATCATATTGCATATCCGTCTTTGGATGTTGTTGATAACCTATAGATGAACAGCGGGACAACCAGACCATATATGACAACATTATTCCATACATGGACGAACAGTGGATTTGTAGATGTGGGGGGTGGACTAAAACAAGGAAAACCTTCTGGTGCAACACAGAGAACCAAAGTTCCTCGTGGTAGATGTAGCTATTGATTCAATGTAGTTGTTTCACTTCAAGTTAGAGGAAAACTTGAAACCAAGAAGGCGCAATGAGGCGCTCCCGTGGAGCTAAACATCAATCATGCTCATAGGAGTCAGGGAAGTTTGTCTATGGTGAATAAATGACAGCAGTTTCGTTTTGGGTGCATTAAACTTTACAAGCCGTTCCCTGCCCTAGTCCACCACAGATTGCAAGTAATTTTCGGGACCAACTTCCAGGTTAACTTTGTCAGCAATAATGGATTTATTATTGAGACAGGTGTAACTGGTAGTATCGTCTGCGTAGATGCCTACTTGAGAACTGATGACGCAAGAAAGATTATTGATGAAGATCAGAAACGGTATAGGTACAAGGATAGAGCCTTTAGAGCACCAGTATTAAGAGAGTTTTCAAGACAAATTCATTTCACGGTTCGACAGTAACGATTAGATTAAATCAAATAATAGTCCTGTAATTCCGTATACCTGAAGCTGACATAGAAGGCTAGCATGGCAAACCTTGTCAAACGCCTTCGATATATAGAGAGCAACAGCTTGATCGTCACCGTTATTATCAAGAGCTTGGTATACATATTCAGTTATGACCGTAAGAACATCAACTGCAGACCGGCAAAAACGGAAACCATAGTGTGTGTCAGAGTGAAGACCATGGGAGTTGAGATATGTAACCATTTCGACATTGATTTAAGCTTCGAAGGCTTTGCCGAAGAGTGATAGGGGAATGATAGGGCGGTAGTTAGATGGGTCAGAAAGCTCTCAAGTGTTCTTATAGAGTGGGATGACAGGAGGTCTTTCAAAAGGCAGGAAAGCAAGTATCGGTGAGGAGATTAGTTTGGAGAGAACTGGAGCCAGCACAGGGGCACATTTCCTCGGACTACGGCTGCTGTTCTGTCACCACAACTTGCTATATGGGAGTTTAATTTAGTGATTATATCTAGTAACATCGACGAGGTTATGCACATTTCATTCCGTATACTCTCAGTTCTAGGGGGGAAATCAGGTGGGGGTACATCGGATGATTCGAGCGCTGAGTTGTATTATAATTTCCGAGTAAAGCATCCAGCATTTTCAGCTGAGGATGTTAGGACTTTGAACTGATTGAATAGAGGAAGGATTTGCCGTAGTTCAGAACACTCTTAAAGTGCTGCCAATAAACCAAACTTGTGAGATGTAATACGTTGTATTATTCTATCAGCAAACAGTAACTTTGCTTCAAAGGGGGACACTCTTGCACTCATTACAAGCAGAGACAAAGAGGCGTCTGTTGCAATCAAACATGTCGCTGCGGTACAGACGGAAGAAGTGATTGATATGGGCTATAGTGCAAGTGATTTAACTTGGTATTTTCCTACTGGGATGAAGGCCCCGATGTCGGCTTTTACCAAAGAGGAGGCCGCAGACGCACATCTTGTACATAATGATTAAAAACCACATTCCAATGTCTGGAGGGAAAGCTATGTTAACAGATACTGCCGCGTGAGGAGAGTTGCCAAGAGGGCAGAATCAGGGATGGAGGTAAAACATAAATCGAGAAGGGAAGCGTTACCGTCCGGATTATTGGGGAAACGCCGTAAGAAATTCAAGCACTTCCGTGAGGGATCGAGTGATTGAAAAGATAAGGGTTTGAATGCCAGCTAGGTCAGTTACAGAGTTTTTAATTCCATAGTATGGTGGTCGTTGAAGTCACCTAACACGAATATAGAACGATGTAGAACGGATGTAGAAAGATGGTTGTGTCTATATTATCGGAAATGCTATCGAGTACGCAACTGTATAGAAAGGAAGGTTAACGGTAGAGAAAAAGGGATAGCTTACTGAATTGAGGAGCGATAGAATGAGAAACATGTACGAATGGTCTGGAGATTCATATATTGTTATTTTTTTCGGGGAGTTACAGCATAAATATGATGTTTACTGATTTTCCTTCAAGCCAATTTATCTTGCTTGTAGTTATTGTGCATTTGGTTGCAATAGAATATGTTGATGTTTTGGGCGTTGCAATTTTTTACGGCGTCATGTACTTTCAGTAAGAGGAAATTTATTTGCCTTTAAATGATGGATTTTGGAAAATTGTTGTTGAGTAGTGTTTGTTTTATATGTTCCATTTCACACAGAAATATTCTTTGGGAAGAGAAATTTTGTATGCTCGATTTTAGAAGTTAGATATCACGGCTATTTATATTTTTCAGGACATTGGCTATCATAGTTTAGACTACAGGAGTTCATATTAGTATTTTGTATAAGAGTAAATGGTAAATCTGTTTGATTTTAGCTCTATCTCCACGTCAAGGAATGGGGTCTTGATATGTACAAAGGTTTCATAAGTGAATTTTAATACTGAGTTTTTTAGTTTGATTTGAGTTTTACGATTTCATCTTTGTTTTTTTTATCAAAACGAAAATGTCATCTACGTATCTTGTGTAGATTTCAGCTCTATCGGTTGTTTTAAATACTTAATGTAGGATGAGTTAAAGCCAGCGATAGAACGACCGAAAGTGTTTGCGATGCTAATACCCTTAGTTTTCATATATATGTTACCTTTATGGCCGTAGAATGGAGTTTGCGTGGTGAAAGCGTAGAGTAATTTCTGGGATATAGCAGATCGGATTTTAAGTTGGTGTATTGCCGGTTGTTTGTAGACAGAGTCACTAATTATGTTGATTGATTCGTCAACTTAGAAGTTGGTAAAGTTGTTTTTGACGTCCAACGAGGCCATATTATCTCTTATGGGATTAGATGCTTCCAGGAAGAGGAGGAATCCATTAGTTGTAGATATGTTTTATTAGTTGGGTGTGTATGGAGAAATTATGTGGTTGATGTTTTTTTATAGTTGGTATACGGGTGTATGTATTTGGGATAGGATATTTGGGAAAGGAAAACCTAGTATTTTGTGTTTTTACATTAACGTATATGTATAGCGTTTGGTAATCAGCAAAGTATTTCTTGATTTTAAGCTCTCAGTTCGGTGTGATTATTTTATTCATGTGCCTTTTTAGAGTAGGAATGAGTTATTTCTTTAATTTAGTGAATTTTGTTGTGTTAGTGATTGTAACTTTTTGTTATAGTCCTATCGGTTGAGAACCACATAATTATTGGTTTTATCAGCTCGTCTTATTATGATGTTGCGGTTGTCGCGTTACTCTCATGCGGCCCGCTTGTGTTTATCTGTAGGAAGATTGTTGTGTTTATTGTGTGTTGAATGAGTTTTTAAGCCTTTGTGTGCATCTGTTGTGAACTGTTGCATAGATTGGTATAGAAGTTCGATTTAGGTTTTCTTTAGGAGAGGGTCATATCTAGGTTGAATCTGAGAATTCATACAAATATTCAGGAAATTCGACTTGGTCATCGGTGAGTTTGTGGTCAGACAAGTTTAGGAAGTTACATTTTTCGTTAGTTGTGTACTTTTTTTTTGTTGGTACTGATGTTTTTTTGTTGAATTGCAACGTGCTGTTGAAGTGGTCGAGGTAATTTTAAACTTAATAGAGATTAAATTTAAATTTTAAAATGGGTAATTTTTAATTTAAAATGTTATCGTATAATTTAATACTTATTAAAATAAATTCTATTTTAGTCTAACCCCAACATTAAGGCATTAAATAATTATTGTGACCTAAGTTCGTTGACAAGTTTTTTGAATTCGCATATACTTGTATTTTCAATTGTCATTCCAGCTTATGTATCAGCGTTTCCCCTTGCGACGGGTGGTTAATTGATTTGAACCTTTTAAAACCCTTTCTTCTACATTCAACATCATCACTTGATAAGACACCAGAGGTGTTGAAACAAAATGACTATTTTTGTAGTGATTTTATAACATATTTATGTTATAATTTTCGAATATATATATATATATATATATATATATATATATATATATATATATATATATATATATATTTGCAATTTTCTATCGTTATTTGGTATGCATGCACACTATCCTTGATAGAGTATTTCTAGATCTAACCTCTTTGCACCTGCGGTTATTATTTACAACCACTGTATAATAACTTTCTGTTTCGTGTTATAAACAATATTCAGAGTATGTGTTATTGCTGTTTATGTAGAATCTAGTTCTTCCTCTTTTGCGATGAATAACTTGTTCTTAGTTATTGCTTTAAGCGAAGCACTTCTGGTTTCTCTCAAATTACGGCTTATAGAAAATCTAATCTAGTGGAGAACCAGGCATAATTACATTGCACAAATATAAATATCTAATTAAAAGAATAGTAGCTTAATCTTAAATGAAGACCTTAACAGTAATTACAATTGTGATGCTTAAAACATTTTCAAGACTCCGATGTCATAATAATTAATAACACATAGTTTAAATGTAATAAAGATAAAATAATCAAACTCTAAGACGGAAGGATAATTAAATGTATGAGAAAATAAAAAAATAATTTAAATTAAATAAATGGAAATAAAAAAGAAAATTCTTCAACAGTATAAATATAAAATCAGATATTAAGTATATTAGCACTAAACAAATTAAATTATTACATTGGTCAGCCTCTTCCACCAATTCATATAAACTCCTAATGGTATGATCTGATGATCATTTTATCTTTTTACAAATGATTTCTTTCTTTTGGTTTTACTTTAAGATTTCGTCTAAATACCTGCAGTTGTCTTTCTGTGTATCTTATGTGAAGATTATGCCTACCAATATTAAGTTGTTACAACTTTTAATTTTCTTAAGATTGCTTCGCTATATAGGTTAAAATTAAACTGATGAGATACTTATATTTTGTGTGTATGTACTCAATTCGTTTTTTGTTCGTATGCAATCGGTTTATACTTATATATTCTAATGCCTTTCCCAAATAAATCAATTCTATGTGATTGTTCAAATACATCTTCGTATCAACCTATCAAACATAAGTATTTAACATATGTATAGTATGTTTTTCTACTTGGGTTGTGTGTTTGCAGAAACTGATTTCTCATGAAAACTCTTGATTTTATTTTTAGAAGATAATATATCTGCACAGTAGATATATTTATATAACCTAAACTGACTTTACATAAATAGCACATCGAAAGAATTTCCATTATAATAAAACATCACAAACCGGCTTTTACGTGTGTAATTACGGTTTCAATTAGTTCTTTCACAATAGGAATATACACAATTTTATCTTATTACACTTGAGAAAAGCTATGAAATAAATATATTATTCTCCATTCTGTGATGCATATTCATTTTGCTCATTCCTCCTTAAAAGATTTATGTTTCATTTTTAAATCACTAATGAAATGTTTTTACAAAATGAGTCATTCGTCACTCAGTGGACTACAGGACATCACAACTATATGGCTTTGCTGATAGGATTTCTAAAATTGCATGAGCCGGACTTTGTGGAAACATGACTTTGTTGTTTTGCTGCTAATGCGCGGACTAAGAAATTAAACCCGCAAAAGTGCAAGAGGGAAGAACGAGATTACAGACTTCTTTTTGGCTACGGCAAGATGTCAGGCAATCAAATAGAGCCCCTGTCATTATGAAGTGAAGTATTTGTTCTTTTCACAAATTGCGGAAATTATAAAGAAAAAACTCGCGACCAAAAAAGATGCTTACTTGCACAAAGTTTCTCGGAAACAAACAAAAGCCAAATGAATCGATAACGATAGGACAAGTATGTTTGAATTGTGAAAAAAAATCCCAGTCAGTGTGCAAGCATAAAAGGTAAATAAAAAGTGTAGAAAATGTAAACCCCACACCCCAGAAAAATTCAGCTGCATTTGCGAAACAAAGAGATAAAGAGAAAAAAGTGTCAGAGAAAAAATTAAATTGATTGGCATAACTTTTCCTGTGCTAATAGATCCTGGCAGTGATGTCACATTCACCCCGCCAAAAAAAAAAATTCCGGGGGTAAGAAGCAAAGCCAGATCAATAGGAAAAGTTGGCTAAAATTAAGAGAGTTCGGTTGTTTTGAAAGGAATTTTGAGACCGATGCACGCCTCGAAATTATTCCCATCATGGTAGTGAAATGTGGACAGATTCAAGGACTCGTGGGAATAGAGTGGATACACGAAAATTAATTTACAAAATGAAATTGAAAGGCAATGATACGAGGAAGTTAAAAGGATACAAAGCGAGCATC
The DNA here is from genome assembly GCA_964036315.1 of Acanthosepion esculentum. Classification (NCBI taxonomy): domain Eukaryota; kingdom Metazoa; phylum Mollusca; class Cephalopoda; order Sepiida; family Sepiidae; genus Acanthosepion; species Acanthosepion esculentum. Next base: position 93,390,708 of record OZ038491.1, read on the forward strand.
CACTCAAAAGAAAATCGTCAACTCTGTTACTTTGAGTCGAGCAAACTGCCCATTCACGTACTAATATTAGTAGTTGCGAAACTAAAATCATCGGTGGAGCAAGGGATTTTAGAGCATGGTCTTCTTGGTGGTAGTAATTGTGTCTCATTCATTGTTGTTTTACAAAAAATGGATGGAGATTTAATGACATATGGGGATGACAAAATAGTAGTAAACCACATAATATGCTTCGATTTATTCGCTATTCTTCACATTGAAACTGATATTCACGTGTTGTCGGCAATTAAATTCTTTGCTAAAATGGTCCTTGCGTCTACCTCTAACCAAATACAAATTCCTAAAAAATAGAGATGCCACTGAACTTAATTCCCAATGGGCTTCCTCAGATGGGTATATATGTTGGTGCTACCAGTAGAGAAAAGGTAAACAAAAAAAAACCTGACCGTTTTAAACAAGTTTAAAGCAATTGCTTGGATGAACATAAGGAAAAAATTGTATTGCGACACAATAACATATCTGGGATACTGGATTTCCAAAGATGGAAATTCATCACATACAAATTTGATAAAGAAAATATCAGACGTATATACACCTACAAATAAAACGAACTAGTATCATTTTTAGAGTTAGCCATTCTTACAGAATATACTTGCCAAAGTCTATTGAATTGATAGAAACCTTTGCGGAGTTACGTGAAAAAACGACTAATATAAATGGACTCATTTGGATAGTACAACATTCGAAAATTTAAATAAAGGACTTAACAACAAACCCAAAACACCATAGTAAATACTTTTTGATCATTAAAAGCAAGGGATTTGAATTACGGACGCAAGTGAGCACGCCGTATCAACGATTTTATCTCAAGATGGTCATCATGTAATGTACGATTCTAGAAGGTTACCGCCAGCCGAAGCTAACCATTTAACTATTGAAAAAGATATCGGCAGATAACTATTTATCTAATGGCCTTTGAATTCAACATAGAATATGTGAAAACAAACATGATTCCAGATGTTCTATCTAGAATAAATTTAAAGAATGAACCGATAGAGAGATCAGACAATTCATAAATTAAAATATTGCATTAGATTGAAACAGATTTATTACTTTTAGAACGTCTTGCAATTGAAATCTTGCTGGATCCGGTATTACGCAAAATTGCGCGCAGAAAAAAAAGAAACAAATGGAATATTCTTGAACAGTGATACAGCAAAAAGAGATAAAGCAAAGGTTAAATATAGAGAAGGGTCTTATATTCAATAGAAATGTTTTAATGCCACCAGAGACATTAAGAAAACACAACAACAAAAAAAGCGTACATGATGATGTTATTTGTGGAATAACAGCAAAAAAGAGACAATTCAAATTTGAAACGTAGTGGCATGGTTATTCTCTTGGTGTAATGAAATACGTACAAAAGTGACCAAAATGTAGCGAAATAAAAATACTTTCGCTAAACCCAAATACATTCATAGACTAAAGAAAAAGAGCCGTGTTTCATATGGATCATACGTATGTTAAAGGCATAAGACTGTTTTTACTTTCGATTGACAACTTCTCTGAAGTGATTACAGTTCAGAATGGGAAGGCAAATATTACGAAAAGTATATTTTCCAGATATGGTGTGACAAAAACAAGTTAGACAATGCACCAGAAATCTATGATGAAACTTTGTGTTCGTGAGTAAAACAAGTTATCAAACACCACCATATCATGCACAATCGAATGGAATTGCTGAGACAATGGTACAGACGGTGGAAATGGGGTTGAAGGGATTTTCCTCATTCCAAGATATCATAAATAGTTATCTACCAAGACTATGACTGAATTATAGAACTATTCCTCGTGCTGATAGAATGCAAAGTCCCACTGCATTGATGGGAAAACAAATTAGATCGTCTATAATAATGACCTAATAATAATAATGAAAAAGGTAGTACAAAACGGACAGTTAAGTTCTGAAAACTAATTTTATTACACGAAAGAGACATAATACGTCCATAGTAGCAAAAAGTAGACAAAATTATTATTTAAATAGCTGAATTATTTTCTCTATATATCAACACATCTGACATTCCCAATAACTCTTTGAATATAGTGATAACTATATATTTTTATATTGATAAAAATACATATAGCTTTAAACATTTTAATTGTGAATAGAATTTTTTTTTTAAGATTATCTTATAGTTGATCTGAAAATTAGTGACGTTGCTTCTATAGTAGTATATGAAGGTCTTATGTGTTTTAGCGAATATATTTAAAATCTTTTTGGGTGGCACACACAGTGGAATATTAACTCATGACAGAGTACGACAAATTTGTTTAACTCTACCATACTTTGATTCTCCTTAAGTGATTCTTGAGACATTTAAGTGATTTGCATTTCAACTGGCTTGCAGTGCATGTAAGTTTACCGCTAAATACATGCTCACTTAGGTGTGTCCCATGGAATAGTCTAGTCCTCGTGACGATTTACATTCTTAAATAAATTGCATGCCACACCTTACTGTATATTTTAAATGTACAGTGTTGTGGTTTGCATGAAGCCTGTCATGGTTGATAATAACAGGCTTAAGTAAGCATATTCTATCAAAGATATCACAATTAAATATTCTCTTAATACCAAAAATCTCCCTTTTCCATGTGGTACGTTTCATCACAGTGACAAATAGGATACTTATGTGTATATATGACGCACAATTCAAGCAAGGATTAAAACAATGATGGTCACAAAAATAGAGTGTTGCTTCCATATATGGACTTTATTTGCCTAATCCTAACTTCCTAGCTTTGATTAATTATTTTCACCAGAGAGTCCCTTTCCCACAAACACAATTACAAAATCATTGCTACTCATTGCTATTTCCATGGAAAATATTCTAGTGAGCTCCTTTAGTTAGCTACACCATTTTATATCTTTATATTTAAATCCAGCCAAGCTACATCCACAATATCAAAGTACCAATATTCTCTTGGGGAGAAACTACGAGAGTGGGACTTCATTCTTACTAATTGAATAATTAGTAAGAAAGAAGCCCCACTCCCATAGATTCTTCCCAAGGGCCGCTAAATTAGGGAACAGACTACCGTTTGTATTCTTCCCGGAATACTATAATTTAAAAATCTACAATTCTAGGGTCGATCTTCATCTATCCTTCATATAATCATAATCATCACTTCCTGTATCTTCGTATAAGGTCACCTCCGCACACCTCATTCATTAAACTCTATTTTGAGTGGCACTTTGGCCTTGTATTGTGTAAACTATTGGGTACGAGACTTGCGTCGAGATTTCATCAACTTAGAGTTGAGCTGTAGATATAACACTAAATTCTATGTTTACATTTTCTTTCCTCGCACATCTCGCTTGTGGAACTTCCGGACCCATGTTTTCTAATATACTGTCGTTGATTACAATCATGATTGATAATTACGCCATCTGTCGTAAGGAAGTTCTGATTTCTACATTAGAATTAAGTACTAATTCTTCGTAAGAGTTCGTTTCATCTATAAGATCCACAGGTCGAAGCTATTGCTATTGCAAGTCCTTCTTATGAACTTCTGTAAACGATTGATAGATATTTGGTAGGTTAGTTCATTTCGCTTGACACGGTAAGTCCAGAACGGCATGATGTTCGAAAACATCAAAGTCCATCTGTCTTGCATTCAAAGATTAAAAGTTGTTTACGTGGTTGCTGATCATCAAAAAGACTGCAATAACAATGATGTTACAAATGATTTTCAACAAATCGCATACATTTACGGATTCTCAATTATATTTTTGGTTTCGACCACCTACTTTGCCCAACTGTGGGAAAAAGTTAATCGTGAAATAACAAGCATCTACATTTCACACTCCATTTAATTCTTTTCATCATAAACCAGAGTAGCTTTTACATAAGCTGCACAACTGTTTTATGCAGTTTCTTTTTTTTTTAAATAAATACATACTTAAAGTTAACATAAAATGATTTCCCAGGGCCAATTTAGATGGAGAGGCCCTAGGCTATTCCGCTTGTATGGTCCCACCAATTCCCCCATCCTCACAAGTAGAGGAAAATGGAAGAGAGTTAAATTAAACAATCTGAGTAAAGCCGACGATGATGGTGGGTGATTAAAATTACTGAAGAATTATTTATAATCACCAATAGGTTTTGTCTCACGCCTGCTTAGCCTAAATTTATACCCGGCACTGATTCTTCCACACTCAGTGTAAAGTAAATACGT
>OZ038491.1:93399940-93402440 GCA_964036315.1 Acanthosepion esculentum
AAAAAAAAGCGGCAGATTTATTATCACTGTTTTATCAGGAATAATTTAACTTGAATATTCGTAACCTTGAGTAAAGCTACTGCCTCCTGGTTACCACGCTTACATTTTTTTTGTTGAATATTCAGGCAAAAGTGATAGCTAAATAATTATCTTTCTAAATTTACTGCGTTTATATTTGAAAGTTCTGTAGATTTATAGAAGTCCCAACGTGGAATGTGTATTTCTTAAATAGCTAATTCTGATCGTGTTCTATCATCGTCATATTCGTAACCGAATAAGTAATTGACTATAAGAAAAGTTTCCTTTATAGAAAAGGGGACACAGTATTATTAATATCGAAGCCACAATCTTTCTATAGAAGGACTTCTCAATCTAAACCAGCTGTTGTTAATTTCACCGTTTAAATCAATAACAAAAACCAAATCAAGGATAGTCAGTCCAATACGAGTACTGGATAACATAAGGCTTATATTGATAAGCAATATATATAATGAACATGTTAATTTAAATGTCTTTTTTCGCCATTCAATCTCCCGTGAAAACAAAACAAAACAAAAACAAATTATTTCGTTCTTTTTCTACCTCTAGATATGAACATGAGTATGTAATTTATTCGTTAGTGTAGCAAAATGATGACTAAATAATTTTCTCAGGGAAACACATGAGCAGATTTGCTTACGTTTTTATTTTATTTTTTTTCTATCTTTCTTTTTTACTTTTATTTCTGTAGACAGATATGTGTTTTCTTTCGAATACATGGTTGATGTTCTCAAAGTTTGAATGCGAGTATGAGGATTTGTCACAAACGTCAACACAAAGTATACTGGTGATTAACAGTGTCAGCCAAGATTTAGAAGACTCTAGTGTGGTTTACAATGGGCCAAGTGTGTTTAAATAATTTATAACAGCACAAAACAAAAACTGTTCGTGAAATATACATACAATACATATTAGGTAATCCCATAAGTTCTGTCCGAATTTTAACTTTTTGTTAAAATGAGCGAAAATTAAAGAAAATTTTATAATGTCCAATGGAGCTGAACATTATTTTTATGTTTAGATGCATTTAAACTGATCAAAATTTATTTCAGAGAACAATAAAATTAAATTCTGTTTGATTAAAACCCTGCTAACATGGAAGTACCCAAGAATCATTTGAGGCACATAATGCTTTATGAGTTCATGAAAGGAAACTCAGCAGCCGAAGCGGCTAGAAACATTCACTCAATTTACGGAGAGGAATGCGTGAATGAAAGAACTTGCAGAAGATGGTTTGCAAAATTCAAAGGTGGAGATTTCACCCTTGAAGATGAAGATCGAATCGGACGTCCAGTTGATTTTGATGAAAAGCTTCTTGAAGCAGCACTTGAAGAAAATTCTGCTTTATCAGTTGAGGAATTGGCAGTGGTTCTCAGTTTAAACCATACAACTGTTCATCGTCTTCAACAACTTGGAAAAGTTCCTAAACTTGGAAAATGGGTGCCTCATGAATTGTCTGAAAACAACCTCAAATCCGAGTTGACATCTGCTCTTCTCTCCATTCTCGCCAACTTGTTTCAATTTCCTTTGGATAGACTTGTGACTGGCGACGAAAAATGGATCTTTTATCGAAATGTTAGGCGTCGTAGACAGTGGCTTGGTAAAGGGGAAGGACCCCAGCCACAGCCGAGAAGGGAACTTCATGGGCAAAAGGTTCTTCTTTCAATCTGTTGGGATTGCCAAGGACTAATCCACTTTGAATTCTTACCACCTAATGTAACAATTAATGCTCAAATATACTGTCAGCAATTAAACCATTTGAACCAAGCTTTGAGGAAAAAAAGACCTGCTCTAGTGAATCGAAAACGGGTGATGTTTTATCAGGACAATGCGCGACCACACACAGCAAGATCGAAGAACTTGGTTGTGAGAAAATTCCTCCTCCACCTTATTCTCCCGACCTTGCTCCTTCAGAGTACCATTTGTTTCGTCGCTTACAGAATCATTTGGAAGAAACAGCTTTTGTAACACAGGGAGAGGTTAAAACAGAAATTTCTGAGTTCTTCGAATCAAAGCCAAAAGAATTTTACAGTAATGGAATTAGTAAGCTTGTTAATAGATGGAAGGAATCATAGATAATCAGGGAAAATACATTGTTGATTGAATCTGTAATTAAATGAAACATTTGGTCACGTGTTTTCTTTATTCAAAATTCGGACAGAAATTATGGGATAACCTGATATATAAACACTCACGTAGACATACGGCAATCCATCATTCCCTATTGTAGTTGTTAATATTCCACCAGCACAAAACGTATTTTCAAATCTGTGTATGAGTCAGGTGAGAAATACTTGTTCTATTATTATAGAGAGAATATTTGGACAATTATTTTCATACTACCAACATAATATTATATGACTAACAGAACGAATTAAATACTAATATGATAGCAATCTCACATACTTTTCATTAATTTCAAGATTCTACTCAAGAAAAGACTAGTTATGAAGGAGAGTAC
>OZ038491.1:93404940-93542440 GCA_964036315.1 Acanthosepion esculentum
ACTATCCCAGCTAATCAAAAGTAGCTGTGAAATACTACACCTCATTGTTTGAGGAACCCGGCTTTCTAGCATATCGTAGACCTAAGAACCGAAATGAAATTATAAGGAGCAACCACATTTCAGAGGATAAGGTAATCCGTAATAAAACAAAACCAAAAACAACAGGATTTTTCCAACCATGTAACAAAAAAGGAGCTTATGCTGTAACTGCATTAGACACACCAATTCGTTCATTAGCTCAGTCACTAAATCTACTTTCAAAATATGCAACGAAATAACTGTTGAAGTCATAAGAGAATTTACCTATTAGAATACACATTATGCCAGAAAAAATATGTGGGAATAACTGAATGGCCCTTTCACTAAAGAATTAATAATTATCACAATAGACTTAAGTCGGCCCCCCATGAATTATTATTTCCTGAAGAACAACATTTCCGCCTACAGAAGCACGATTTTAAAACCCATGCTAAAAATCAGTATAATTGAGAAAATAGATAAGTTCAGAGCAGATAACATTAGAAATATTGTAGACGATCATGACGATAAGTGGGTTCTGCGCCTCAAAACACTCCACTCAGATGGGCTTAATCAAAATTTAACAACTGAGGTAGAATTAATATATGACACCATAAATCATGCCATACACACATTTCTCACCCACACAAGACAGAAATGCTTGCGGAGTTGGTGAGACCTCACATTTATATACACACACATATTAATATACACATTTACACGCATCATATTCTCTTATATTCCTAAAGAGATAAATGATAAAACACACTCATACTGATATATACACATCATACTCATTCACTCACTAATAACCAAATAACACACAACACAGACACACCCCTTTTCCAGGAACCAATAAATGTGTCAAAATGACCAAGGTATTTTAAAGCAGCATGGATCCATCCAGCCTTTATGTTAAATAACAAGTTAAAATAGACTGTTTGACCAACAGAAGGACAGACCAAAATTTATGATGAAAATAAAAACCAAAAACCAAAAAATAACAAATGAAAATTACAGTTAAAGAATATCTTCTTGATCAAGACATTCATTTCTGTAGTTCACTATTTCTATCAAGCAGATTTTTTTTCTCCTGGTGATGGTCATGCTGGCTGAAACTAGCCGGGGAATCTAATTGAAAGAATAAAACAAAAAATATTAATATACAACAGAGTGTGCCTAACAAGTTTTTTTTTTTTTAATATTATTTATTGTTCAACTATTATATATATACAGTAGCGGGCATAAAGATTAGAACGATGTTAAGAAAAAGTTTAAATGTGAAATAACATTTTATTTTAAAGCTTCATAGAACATTTTATCAAAGGAAATAAGGATATAAAGGTAAATTATATAATTACAACATATGCTCAATAAACTTATTTTGATAAAGTTATAAGAATAATTATATAACATTTGAAAAAAAAAAAAGGTGATCAAAAACATCAGAACGATTAACAAAATCCTACTATTATAATGGATACATCATATCCAACTGAAAATAGCGTTCATAATTCATTAGTACTTGATGTGTAGACCATTACTTTCAATAACAGCTTGACATATTTTGCTACATGAGCGAATTAATGTTTTGCATTCATTAACTGATATTTTCTCCCATTCTCCTTTCATATTAGTCCATAGTTCTTCGACGTTTGTTGGATTCTTTTCCTTAGCTCTTTCATTTAGTAACTTCCAAACATTCTCAATAGGATTCATGTCTGGAATATGAGCAGGCCACTCCATAATAGTAACATCCTCCTCAGAAAGAAATGTCTTAACAGACTTCGCTGTGTGACATGGCGCGTTATCTTGCATAAATACAGCTGGTTGATTAATTGCAGTTCTCAAATAAGGTAGACATATTTCTTCAATATCTCTTTGTATACAGTTGCGTTAATTTTACCGAGTAGCCTGACAAGAGGTCCTGTACCAGCAGCTGAAATCATTTCAAACACCATCACACTTCCTCCTCCAAATTTAACGATGCTTATAGCGCCCTGAGGCGAATATCGTTCCTTAGGACTGCGTCGAACGAACCTTCTGCCTTCACAACCGAACATGTTAAATTTTGACTCATCGGTGAAATGAAAACAATCTCACTGTGCTTTCGTCAATATGACGTGTTCAGTGGCAAATTTCAATCGGCTCATTTTATTCTTTTTAGAAATTTAAGGCGTCGTAGAGGCTACTCGAATGTTCAAATGTATTTCATTAAGTCTTCGGCAAAAAGTGTGCCTTGATATTTTAATGCCAAGGTTAGCATTAACTCCTTAGTGATAGCGGTTGCTGTCTCAAATCGATCCTTTTTTTATTCATTACCAATCCACCAGTCTTCCCTTGCAGTAGTTTTCCTAGGCCTGCCGGGTGGTTTCTTGGCTTCACATGACCCAGTTTCCTCAAGTTTACTTAAAATACTATGAATAAGAGCTATATTTCCCCACAATCTTTGAAATATCCCCATCGAGGGTTTATCTTCATTACATAACTTGACTATCAATTTTCTAAGTTCCAATAACGTCACAGATTTTTTTCGCCATGTTTACAATGCAAGAGCCAGTAAAGAGTCGGTGTAATTTAGTAAAATAACCTATTTTATATTCTTACCCTAAAAAAGTTCAATAATGCAAAATAATTATTAAGATTTATGGATTTATTTAATCGTTCTGATGTTTTTGATCATCTATGTTTTCGAATGTTATATAATTATTGTTTTAAACTTTATCAACTTTATAACTTTATTGAGCGTTATATTTTGGAATTATGTAATTTAAATTTATAACCTTATTTTTCCTTGATAAAATTTACTTTGAATCTTTAAAATAAAAAAGAAGTTATTTAACATTCAGACTTTTTCTTAACATCGTTCTGATCTTTATGCACGTTACTATATATATATATATATATATATATATATATATATGTGTGTGTGTGTGTGTGTGTGTGTGTGTATGTGTGTTTCTACTTATGTATCTCTTTATCTCTCTAGCCTTCTATCTCTCTCTATATATATATACACATACATACATATCACTTTATCTCTCTCTCCCTCTCTCTCTATCTATATATATATGTATCTATCTCTCTGTGTCTATCTATCTATCTATCTATTATTGCTATGTGAGATGACATATTGTCATTATTTACATTGTTCAGTCTCTTGTCTACATCTTCGTTACCACGACGTTTCTAAAGGCGAATGAGATTTTGAAATGAACCCTTTATTTCATCCACCATGGTAAATTAGCAATCTATTTCTATCTTTCTATCTCTCGCTCTGTCTCTCTCCATCCCTCTCTATCTCTCTCCATATTTATATATCTAGCTCTCTTCGACACCACTTCTAATTTTAATTATTAAGAATTATATGAAAATGAAATAGAAAACATAAAACAAGGCTCAAGATTTCGTTGTTACATTTTTAATTAGTGGAAAAATACCAAACATCATATCAAATAATTGTCGTTATTGAATCAATAAATGAAATGGTCTGAAAATCGTACTAATATCAGAAATTAAATGACTGTATCTTTTGTTCATTCTTCCCATTTATTAATCATCAATGGAATAAAGAAAATTGTTTTTTTTCTTCTCAATAACACTTATGTAGTTTTAAATAATCTATAGCTTTCTATAGTTAGAAAATGTTTATAAAATAGTATTTATTTTCATTTAATGTCAGGAAAATGAATTTTATATTCGCTTTTTCAACGTCAGAGAAAGAAAAATTAGACATCTATCTCACTTCATTTTTGTTCCTTTTTTGAACTATAATAGACATATTGCCGGGAATTCGATTTTCATTTTTGAACAAGTGAGTGAACCTTTATGTATTACTTTCCATACTATAAATATCTATGGAAAAACATATTGTCAAAAATGCAAAATGTTCTGTATTGTTATTCATAATTTCTTTTTTCACTAATGTAGACATCAATGAAAAATGCTTTTCTGATGTTTATCCTGTCTTGCATTTTTATTTAATTGAAACTCTTGATTCCTTAGTGTTTTAAAGTTTACGCCTGTGGGGAAAGCCTTATATTGTGGCGGAAATAGAAATACTGACAATTTATAGAAATGCTTTTTAACGTTGTGCATTCTTAGTCTGACGTGAAGAAACTTTTAAGAAACGTTAAGTCACTGTTTGGCGTGCGCGTGTCACATTTTATATTATACACATTTACGGAGGAAAGAACATATCAAAGCAGACATTAATAATCCATTGCCGCTCAATTCTTTAACAATTTCTCCGTCAAAAATCGGATAAACATTTAGCATTTATTATATATATTTATACGAAATGACATCAAATTATACTGCGAACTTTTAATGTAAACTGTGAAATGCAAACGCGATTTATATTCTGTTTTTATAGTCTGACAATATATACAAGCATCTCAGTGTACTATGGGTCAATTAAAGCTTCATAGGGTTTTCTAACCTGACTAATACATACAGATCTCAGATAGATACCTCTTACAAGAGACATAAGTTATTTATACATTTTGAAATGGCTATCAATTACAATTTTATATATAGTAGCGTGGTTAATATATATTTACTCAATTTATCAACGAGATAACAAACTTGAGTCGATTTTCCATTTATCACGAGAAGTTACATAATTTGCTCCAATTGTAAGAACAATCACTATAAATATTGTTTTTGTCAATATTAATAAATGTCTACATCATTTATCATTATTGTAAATATTCTCATACACGAGTGATATACTCAAAAATTAGAAGTCGACTGAAATTACGATATTGAAGGTTGAACACAAGCAACAAGCGTTAGTCAACACGTCTTGACGCATTCGAAATAGTGTTGTTAAGTGCCACCATTTAAGAAATGGACAAACATGACAGTGAGAATTTTAATTATAATCTTGCATTCCCTCGGCAAAAATGGATGTTTTAGAAAGCGATTGCATTAAGAACATATCTCGGCACATGGGTGTTATACACTTGATTTTGGAACCACATAGGGAAGTTGGGGAAGAATTAGACTTGGGTGAATTATGTCACCTCGGGACTAATAGTTGATTCCATGACGAAGAGGCGTTCATCGTAATGGAATCAATTATTAATCCCGGGATAACGTGATTTACTCAAGTCTAAACATCGATGTCATGTGTCAGCTTACAATTCCATACTGGGAAGGAAAAGCTATGGAATGGCTCCACATTAGGATTTTAAATGTTGTATGACAACTTCACACTTGGCCCAGTGAATCTGGTAAAATAATTGCCCTTCTGATACGATTGGGATATTTTACTACATCCTTAATATAGTCCAGACAAAAAATAAGTACACTTACCGATAACAAATCATATTTTGTTTTGGTTTAGAAAACCAGAACCGGCCTTAATTACTGATGTATAAATTCTCTTAAAGTAGTTAGCAGGCCTTCCCAAATATTCTTCAAGCACTGGGCACCTCGAGCTGGTGTAATGGTTAGCAAACTTGACTCGCTAGAACAATTACGACTGATTAATGATTTTGATGCCCACTTGGTGCCCTTTAATTTCGGCTATGTGCCACATCTAAGCTACGCTTGGAAAATCATTATTCTTCAAGCATGAAAAAAACTCACTCTCTCTCTCTCACTCTCTCTCTCTCTCTCTCTCTCTCTCTCTCTGGGTATTCTCTTCGACCTCTCCTATCCATCCCATACAATTTAAAGGTGAGAGATATCAGAAGTTTGAGGCGGCCAAGTCATAATTTATATCTATCTATCTATCTATCTATCTATCTATCTATCTATCTATATTATATATATATATATATATATATATATATATATATATATATATATATATATATATATATATATATTAGAAACATGATGACAGGTTAATGCATTGAACATAATTATGTCCACATTTGTAGCTTTGATGAATTTGTCGATTCTTATAGCTCATGTGGGCACCACTATCCAGATAAATATGAAAACTTATAACAGTAAAAAGTTGCAGTAGAAGTGATCAAAAGATAGTATGGCATCAGAAAGTTACATAAAATATCTAGAATCCAACAAAGAGTATAAGGGAATAAAAAGTAAAATAGAAGTTTTCAAAATATTTATTAAAATAAATTGTTTTATGACTTTAATTTGCAAAGCAAATCAATTCAATATTTTTTGACAATTTAAATTTCAAATGGATCCTCCAGTTAGTTGTAATCATTATAAATAAATCAATCAATTCAAAATGTTTAAAATAAACATTTAGCTATCTCCCTAACAATTTGTGTACAAATAATACAATCGCTTATCGATAAGGAAGTTTAATAATAAAATACCACAATGCACTGTGATTTGCCGAATAATGTCTTCTTTATGTGTTATATAGAAATAAAGTGTCGCTGCCGACACTTGGGTTTAAACATAGATCGCCAGTAAGTAAACACAGGCGATCCAATTATTGAATTAATTAGACGATAGAGGAAACGCATATATGTAGGAAGTAGCGTTAATTCTATTCCATCCTGGCTGTCTCTCTTCACATCAGTGGATATTTCGAAAAGTAAGTGTTGTTTTTTGTCTTCGTTCATTGTTGAAGTCGTGTTATTGTGGGAATAGAAAGCAGTTCTGGACCCCAAGATATACAGGGGACGGGGAGTTAGCGGAAAGGCATCCTGCGATCGTAGAATGGTTAATCTGATCGCCGATTTGGAATCGTCGATATATACCGGGTCGATCATACGAAGGGGCAAGTTATGGACGTGGGCCCGTATTTAGCCAGGTAGCCAGCTACCTGAACAGAATATTAGTGAGAAAGGTCAAGCTAGATTTATTAGATTGTTCCATGTTCCTCTGTATATATTATTCAGATCATAGACTCGGCTGCGCTCGGATGGTGTTAGGTACTAGGCTTAGAATGGCTGGACACCGGCTGTTCAATCTATCCTTACTGGACAGGCGGGACTTTCAGTAACAGCTGACTAGATTATTGCAGCGAGAATTAGTGGGGTCGGCTATTGGGAATAAGTGGTGAGAGAGGAAGTAAGGATAGGATTAAATCTTTCGACATTGAATTTACCCAATGACTGCGCAAGGAAGAGATTCCGTTGAGGTTCCAATCGATACATTCGCGAGATCATTACCCCAGAGCCTTTTTACTAAGGAGCCAATTCTCAGTGGCGACGAGTTTTGCACCTATTTGGCTGATTTTCCTCGGCTTTCGCCGACTGAAGCAGCTAGCTGCGAAGGTGAGATAACAGAGGGTAAAGTTTACTTGGCATTGACGAAGGTCGGCAGAGGCAAGCCTCCGGGACTTTATTGTCTGCCCCACGAAATATACTTGACGCTGTCGCATTGGTGTTCAAAAGTTCTTCCGGTAGGGGTCAATCTCCGACCGGATTTCCAAGGGTGTGGGCACACTGTTGAAAAAGGGCTAGGGTATTGGGCAGAATTTAGATGATTACAGGCCCATAACTCTGCTAAAAACAGAGTTAAAGTTTTAAAACAAGATCCTGCAGGAGAGGTAACCGTCAGTTGTCGTGAGCTTGATGGGACCTGTGTAGACTTGTGCTGTGAGGGGATGAACAATTCAAAGCAACCTGCATATGATCTGCATGATCTTAGAGGGTGTAAATTACGACAAGCGAGCCGCGTTGATCAATTTGGATCAGTCCAAGGCATTTGATTGAGTTGACCATCAATACATGGCGTTTGTTTATCGCCTTCTTGAGTTGAGGTCGCAAACATTGGGTCCGTAAAGAAGCCTGTTACTCTCGTCCCTGTTACTCTCGTCCCTGTTACTCTCGTCCCTGTTATGGTGGACTGTGATTGCCACACCTGGCGATTCATCGCCATATCTCAAGTTTGGCTTTCCTACACTACAGAGGACTCGATTTTGGCGCCTTCTCTAGCCTTAACATAACTCCTCTTATTGTTTGGTTAAGCGCCGTCGCGGCCGTGGAGGGTTGTCGTGTTTCCTCAGCGAGTACGCTCGGCTTGAAGGTCATTCCTCGGTCCAGTGATCTTTCCTGGCTTCGGAGACTATTGTATCATGATGGGGTTGAGCGGCCGATTATCTCAACAATTCTGAGTTTTCGTTTAGCTGGCGATTGATTCGGAACCTGCTACCTCTCAATGACGTACTCTTCATATGGGGAGAGGCGGATTTTCCAGACTGTCATCGTTGTGATATTGGCTTAGAAGAAACGGCTTCGCACGCCTTTTAACATTGTCATCATGTGCACTCCTCCGAGGATTATGTCGGCGTGTTGACGGCTCGTATAGCTCCCGAGAAGCTCGTGTCCATTGATCTTGCTTACGCGTGTGACAATATGTCGCCCCTGTTTTCCGGGGTAAAACGAATGGTGTTATTTACTTTGCTATCCGTGGCTAGAATGGTGGTGTGGACGTCGCGAAAGGAGAGAATCTTTCGAGATGAAAGTTATTCGCATCAGGTTCTGGTTGTTTTCCTTAAGAACCAGCTTATGTTAAAAATTCGATCTGATAGAAAGTGTTTGATTTTGACAGATTTCAGCGAAAGTTGGATGATTGAGGTGAGCCCGGTTCGTGTGGACGGTGAAAGCCTTGATTTTCTATTTTAATTTCACTTAATGCAACGAAGCTGTTCGCTGTGAACCTGCCCCTGGTTAAGTTAGACACACATGTTTTTTTCTAGTTAATGTGAGTAAGTGATGATCCCGGCCTGTTTCCCAACATTCTCTTTTGAGATTCCCAATCTCCCCAGATTGTTTTCCCCCATTTTCATCTCGTCAGTGTCAGCCTTTGATTTTTTCCCTCATTTATTTTTATCCTTCCCATTCCATTAGTGATTGTGCTTCTTGATTCTGTCTATCGACAGAATATAGTGGCCACTCTTATTATTATAGAGGTGGACGCTTCCTACTAACATTCCTGTTTCATGAAATTTTTATATATATTTATATAAACATTATAAATTTTTACATCATGGGGTGTTTTGTAAGTCCCTTTTGAATATATATTATTATGATACATTTAGTATTGGGAGGTGATGGACAAGTGCTTGTAGTGAAGTAGTGAAAGTCAAGGTCGTGATTATGGTTAACTAAGACTAGGATAGTCAGTAAAACCAGCAATTCCCCATTTCCCCTTCGGCCGCGTGGCATAAATTTTTTTTCTTACAAAATAAATGTTTTTCAATTCTATCCTCTGTTACTATGCGGAATCGTATTTCCAGTCTATACTATTTCTCTACTCTATTCACTATACTATTCCTCTATCCAGGTCACTATACGGATTACTGTTCGAGCGAGTATTATCGAGCAAGTGCTATCATAGGGAGCGTTCATTGACATCAGAAAATTATGTAAAAATTGCTTGAAAAGAACGCCAACTGTAATGTTTTAATCAGACCATGATGGAGAAATTCAAGCTGAAAGAATATTGCATTATTTTATTGGAAACAGTGCAAATATTTAACGAATTGAACTCTTATCACCCATGCTATTTTTCTGAACTAATAGAAATGCAACGTTCTTTTGTAATTAGGAATACATTAACTTTTTCACCTATATTTACTAAAATTTTAATCTACTGAAATTCAAATTTCATATTTTACATCTTCGTTTTCAGAATGATTTCATTTGAATTTCTTTTTTTCCATCTCGGACGGAAACCAAGTAAAGAATCCGTTCTCAAGACGATAGTTGAGATTGGCTTCTTTGTCAATGGATAATTAATGAAATCCATTAAAAATAAATACGTCTCTCCGAAATTATTGATGAAAGCGATGACATAAGAAAAATAGCTAATGTCGCAATATAGAATATGAGAAGAAAGCAAAAAACAAAATCCATGAACATTATTATTCTTGCATTGAGGATATTTAACCTACCATAAACAGGTTATAAATGTTTAGTTTTGATAAAATTTTATTAACTGAGACAAAAATTAAATTATCCTTCAAAGTTATGGTCCTTTTCAATAATGAATATCAACCCTTCAAGAAGAAATGCTAATTATATTAATTAAAGTCAAGGAGTTTATGAATTCTACATCTTAAAACCTTTATGAATTTAATTTTGTTGAAGTTCCTAGTTATAATTAAGGTCGCACTTAATGGATTCTCCTCCAGTTCCTTTCCCACGAACGCAGGTGTTTCCCGAGGCTCTATCCTGGACCCTACTCTATTCCTTCTCTACATTAACAATCTTCCCGATGTCATCAGTTCCCAAGTAGCTATCTATGCAGACGACACTACTATTTACTCCTGCCTCAAAAGCAAATATTGTATCGCTGACAAAACTAACTCGGCCGTTAGTCTAGAAAAATTCCTGCAATCGCTTGTAGACTGGAGCAGGAATTGGCTGGTTAACTTTAATGCCTCAAAAAGAAAACTACTCTCTATTACTCACCACAGGGAACCATCCCTGCCTCCCATCTGATGCTCAAATCCACAAGAGCATCTCTTTGCGCCTGTTTGGTTTACACTGTCCGCTGACCTGAGATGGAACAAATACATTGAATCGATATATTTCATCCACCGCAAGGAAAGTTAGTTCCCTCTGTCGCGCCGGAAAATTTTTCTCGTCCGAGTTCCTTTCTTCAAATCTATAAATCAACCAATCGCCCTTGCATAGAATACTGCTGCCATATATGGTCTGGTGCCCCCGCTGTTCCTCGACAAAATCTAGAGACGGATATGCAATGTGACTGGCCTTGATCTGTCACCTCATTTACAGTCGCTCTCTCACAGACATGCCTCCCTCTGTCTTTTCTACAAATGTTTCACGATAACAGCTCCGACGAGCTACTTTCCCTAGTTCCAAGACTGTATGAATTTGAACGTGCGACTAGGCTGACATCCCACCCGTTCACTGTCAAAACAGTTAAATGTAGCCGTCTCTTCTACTCCAATAGTTTCATGTCTTGCACCTCCCGTCTGTGGAATTCCCTTCTTATTACTTGTTTCCCTGATAGCTATAATCTCCAACTATTCAAACGTAATGTCAATCGACATCTCTAGATGTCTTGATCTATTCCCTGTCCTTCTCTTCATTCGTTCTTCTAACACGACTTTTACTTTCGCTCCCACATTCTGTAACTCCTTGCATGTTCGTGGAATCCCGCCTGGCTTGGGGTGAAATGCTTAAAAAAAAACTAGCAAAGAAACATGAATGCGTTGGTTGAAGTGATCCATTGACTCGATCCAAAGAGTTGTGAATTCCATACCCGGCTACACCTGGTGAACAAAAAATTGGAGAGTTGAGATAAATAGGGAAATAGCTGATACTGAGATTACCGGAAAAACTAGAACCAATCTACTCCAGTCAACGAAATAAAATATTCGGTTCGAAATTCCAATCACCCGAAGAAGGCCGCAGTTTACAACGGAAAGCGGAAACGTCATGAATATGGCCGCAAAGACGAGGACAACAATCCGGACAATGTAAATTGCGGGATTAATTAAATACCGCATCTCAGAAATATTATGCTAATATTAAAGGAAACTTCTACGTTTAATTTTGTCTTCTGTTATCACAAAATGTACACCACGAACGCTAACAGGAAGACAGGAAAATCATTCGAAGCGAGTTAAGATGAGAAAAACACTATATAGCTGAAAAATAACGATATTAGTTAGGTTTTTCCTATTAAAACATATTTCGCTCGGAACGACGATGATATTTTAGTTCAACGTGGTTGAGAGATTCGTTTTTATGGCTTATCAACTATTACCAGTTTATTTAAAGTCAAATATATGTTTAGATTGTAAGAATGTTTTGAGATGACAATGATTTAGTTATACGTGCCTTACAGAGATGGGAGAGATGTTTATTCATAACTTTCCTAAGAGTATTTGCGCTGAAGGTAATATAATGAACCCGACTGAAATTCTAACTCAGCTGTCCGATTAACAATTCCGAGCCATTGTCCATTACACCGCTCGTACATCCAAGCTTACAGCACCTGGTATTCCCAAGCAGTCAACCATCTAGCTACTGACCAGGCTAGACGTTACTTAACTTCAGTGATTGTACAGGAACCGTTGTTTCAATGAGATGTGGCCGTAAGATTAATCACCGTGAGTCTAAATAGTTTTATAACGTCACATCCATTGCAATGTCATCTTGAGAAGTAAATACTTACAGCCACCATTATAGATGTAGATTTGTGCGCAATAAATATTATAGGAGTTGAAATTACATGATACAATCAATAGGTATGTATGATAAGACATCAGGTTTAAATGATGAAATGGCTTGCATTTAGAGTTTAAAATTAATAATAAATGATTGAGACAATAATAAATACATCCGTAAAGTGATTGGAATCGCCATTTGCAAAAAGACAACAATATAATAAGGAAGGGGGAAGAAACAAGGAATACTGTAAGGTAAATATAGGCTTGAAAATAAGAGAACGGGAACTTGAGTCAAAATAACTAGTGACTGTAAACTATGATTAAAGGAATAGCATAGATACTTAGAGTTTCATCTAACTGCTAATATTCAGGGAAATGCTTTCGATTGAATTTGAGGTCCTTGCTTTTTGGTCTAATCAACAGAATCTCAGTATACTGATAAGGATATAGAAGAAAACAACCTAAAAATCTTCCGTAAATGAGAAAACTTTAGTTTCAGAATATAATACTGTGTATCGATTATGTTCAGCTAGGGCAATTTCTTAGGGAATCGCAACACTATCTATGGAGAATGCAATTCCCGCCATCGCCTAACGGTTCATTGAACAAATTAAACACTGTTAAATCGTGTCTGTCATGAGACTAATCATTAAATCAAGGAGAATTGTTTGAAAGAAAAAAATACATCTGATATTTCCTGTTCACTGCTATATTATTTTGTTTGTGTATAAATAAATGCCTTTCCAAAATTCATGAAACCCTTTCTTCTCTACTTTCTATGAGTAAATAGTAACGTCGACGGAGCTTTCAAGATGTGTACGCAAACTAGTTTAAGATAAGAAATACTCTGAATTCTAAAACCTGGACAAGGTAACCGAAACCATTAAACTCGCTTCCGTTAATTCGCAGATAATAAAGAAAATGATACCGCGAAGAATAATAAGCAAACATTCCTGGAGCTATATGGCATCAAATGATAGTTATTATGAGTAGAAGGCGTACCACTATCACCGCCATTAGGAGGAGGATCTCAATAGAAAATATCAGAACTTACAGATGACTAAATCCGAGCATGACTTCACAAACTACTTTTAAAGGCAAAACGAATACATGGTTATCGCTTTTCTCGATATGTGTATTTGAACAACAGCAAAGTTGTATTAGTCAAAGTTAAATGAATTAGCAATTTTCTAAGAAGTGCTATTAATTGGTATTCCGTTCAGGAACAAGGATTCGAACAAGTAGGCTAATCGCTATACTACGAAACCAGGCATAATTATATTATACGTAGAAAAATATATATCTTAGTGGGTATCGTCATTACAACGTGAGAAGGAACTTTGCGAACAATTGACACATTTCTAGACAAAATATGTGCTCCAGGATATCCAAAAACTGTTGCAAAAACAGTGAAAGCATTCGGAATGCAATAACCAATAGAGTTATTGAAACATGTTAGTGTTTGTCGAAAAGTGTTGTATTATTGAAGACATTCGTTTTCATATAATCACCAATTTGCACTTGCATAGTGAAAGCTTAGTGAGTAAATAACAATTTATTTATTCTTCTCTGTGTTGTGTCACTTCAGCACCTTGCCGATTATGACTCTCCACAACTTCTTTTAGCTCATAATATATGCTATGTTTTTACTATCTCCCCTATGCCCTGTTCTGCCATTTATTTACACAAGCTAGTTAGGTAGGTCATGCGTTGTTTTCGAATCTCTCTCTTGCCTTCAATATGCCCTCATTCCTTAGGTGCCCTAGACATTTCAACTGTTACTACCTGATTCTTTGGTCCAGGGCATTCTCAGCATCCTTTTGGAAAAAAAATTGTTATCGTAAATCTGTTCTTCAACTGTGATGATATAGTCCAACAATGACCAGCATATAGGATAATTAACATTGCGTGACAGTTCAGTGCTCATTTATTTATATCTTACGATAGTGACCTCATGAGCCAGGCTAGAAGGAATACACTGAATTCAAAAGTATGGCGTAAGCAACGGTAAAACCCCATGGAGTTTAACTGATTATAAAGAAACGGAATGTATGGATAGTCATGATCGACAACATTATGAAGTAAGAGCTTCAATCTCCAAAATATTAGTTATGCACGATTTACAAGTGGTGTTTGTCTGACGCCAAAAATTACAATGAAAAAAGAAATTGTTTAATAATTGTAGAAATCCAAGTTCAGCTATATAGAAGAAAATCTGACATCGAGTGATTTCGACCATTCCGTCTTTTATATATACCGTTTTTCATCTTGATGGGGGAATTCATGGCTTTCCACAGCTTTCTTTCCTTTATAAATCTTAGCAATATTTGCTTTATTTTTACCATCATCACTACTCGATTATTTTGTAGATTACTTACTATTTACCTCAGTGCCTCTTGCTCCTATTATGTCTTGTGTGGGTCACATTTCCCAAGCTCTCTTTCCTAATATATGTCCCAGAAATCTTATGCTTATTTATGGTTCAATATATAAATGCCCGTTTATTTGTCATTTTCTTTCAAAGTTCTTCGTTGCTCATACTGAAATTCTGGACATTCTCCTGTAGAACCACGTCTGACTTGCCTCAGGGCTCCTCTTTATCTGTGCGGTAATTGTCCAACATTCACTGCCCTGTTGGAGAAGTAATATTACATAGAGTTTCGCTACTGTTTTCTTTGTTTCTAACGAAATATTATCATTTGAAATACGTTTTTATTCTATTGGAAAGCGTATTTCCGTGTCATATATTTCCTCAGCTGTTAAAAAGATATCCAAGTTAGTTGAATTACTGTAGTTACCTGATTTTGACTTCTCCAAATTCTAGCCCGGATCTTGGATTGTTCATATCCCTGAAACTATATATACTGTCGTCTTAAAATTGAAGATTAATACTATCTACCTCCATTGTCTCTGAGCTCCTGCAGATTTCTTTCTTTTTGTGCCATCAACACAATATATATATATATATATATATATATATATATATATATATATATATATATATATATATATATATATATATATATATGTATTAAATACATCTGGCGAGAAAGCACATCCCTGTTTTATGTCCATTCTTATTCTTGTGCACTAACTAAATTTATTTGCTATCCTTTGGCATATATCCATTTTCTCCAAGTATATATTCTGGATTATTGTAATGTCTTTCTGGAATAAATCTTTTTCTTCCTAGCAGTTCAAACAGATCTTTCAGGAATGAAGATTTGTCATTCTTTACATGCGGACTATTGTCATCTTCTTTGTTGCTATCAGCACGTTTTGCAATTATGCCCTCCAATCATTATTAGGTGTATGTCAATCCCTGTAACCTACAGGGAATTTCGAACTGTCCCCACTGTTCAATCTACAGGGTGAGTAGAATGTTCACCTTCCACTGCCTATGTCTAGTGGTCGCATAATTATTGCGTTTTATTTCATAGTATAGTTAATGAAACAATTCTATTCTTATTTTCCTTTCCGGTCTAATTCTGCTACGTGCACCATTCATCACAGTCAGAAGGACGAAATTTGTTTTTGTGCCATTTTCATTAAAGTATATAATTAAATTGTAAGGGCAGAAAAAGCTGGAAAATATACCAGACTCACATAAGAATTGAATGAATGAGGAGCATTGTGCTTTCTTTCTCGTCGTTAGTAGAAAGCTTGGAATTATGTCTTTTAGAATGATTGGAATCAAATGACATTTCTTCTCTCAAGGAGGCTGCTTGACTTTAACGTTTATTGAGACTCAAGTTTTTCCACATCTCAAGTGAAACACATGTATCCAATCTATTGCGAAATATGCTAGAAAAATTCATAGCAACGCTCCAGTAAGTATTCAAGTCCATCTGATATACTGATTGGACCAAAAATGGAGTATTGCTAATATTTTGATGTTCAAAACCATCTATGTAAGCGTATGGCTGATTAATTATTTTCCATCATTAAACAAATTTTCCACAGACGAAATTTCACCAGCCTCTCGTTGCTCTGTCGCTATTTCCATGGCATGTGTTCTGATAAGCTACATTCCTCAGACACACCAACCCTGACCATTTCAACTACCATCCGCCCATGCCATGTACACAAGCATGAATTATCCTCATTCCATTAGAACGAAATAAGTTCCGTTCGGACAACTTATTCTAAAGAACTACTTTGTGGAATAGACCTTCGATATGATGTTTTTTATTTTCAATGGCTCCAAATTTGACCTCTTCAAATCTAGGCTTAATCATTATCTTTCCTGCAAACCACATAAACTTCACTTCTTGCTTTTTCTTACGCTCATACAGTACCATGAAGTAACCCTCTATTTCAAGTGTTTCTTGGGTCTTATATTTCGTGGACATAAGTATACTTCTTTCAGAACCGCATGCAACTGTTTTAAGAGTATCTTGGAAAACGCAAAGTGAAGCTACGCCTGATCTGTGTAGGCCAAGTTTGAAAATAAACAAATTGGATCTTGCGAATTCTGGAAGATCACCAATAATATTATGAACAGCAGCAAAGCGACTGTACCCATTATTATAAATGGACTCGAGGACATATCATCCGCGACAGACAAGGTGAAACACTTCTCTTCGATCTTTGATTAAAACTCAACTTTAGATGACAAAGGCCAACACCTCCTCAACTTCCCACATAACAGTGAGAACAATCGCAGTATCATACCCATTTCAGTAAGATTTAGACATAAAACAACTTGACCCACAAAACGTGATTTGCCCAGAAGAATTCTTGTGGTTGTCTTTAAGAATATCAGCCCAGAATTATCCCCCGATTCTAACAAAACAATTTAACCGCTGCTTGAAGGAGAAATTTTTCCCAAGCATGGGTATGGTGGCAAGGGTATTCCGGGATTCAAGAGCGCAGGCAACACATCCGCCTCTTTCTAGTATAGACCCAATAGCTTCCTCAGTATCACCAGTAAGCTTTTTGAGGCCTTAATCCAAAAGGTCTTCCAGCAGTTGGATAGGAACAACCTCTCATGCGACGAACAGTATCGCTTTCGATCAGCCCGATCCACTGATGACGTCCTAACTACCATTACACTCAGCATTAACTAGGCCCTTGACGGCACACATACCGCAAGGAACATAGCATTAGATGTCTCGAAGGCCTTCGACGGTGTGTGGAAGAAATGTTTACTACAGGAGCTCTCCATCTATGGAATCACTGTCATGGTTTTCTCTATTATAAATTCCTTCCTTGCAAGATGATCCCTGAAGGTAGTCCCCTGAGGCCCTTGGAAGTCAACGTAGGTGTCATCCCGGGGTCATTTATCGGAGCAAACCCCTAGTTTTACATAAATGATCGACATAAAGTTACTCCGATCATTTGTAAACATCTATGCCGATGATACGACGATATACAGCCATTCCTCTAAAAGTCTTCGGGGAAAAAACTGGCTGGCTGGATTCAATGCTTTTAAACCAAACAGTTTACATTCCATCACTGCCGATCAGACCCCGAACTATGGCCTGTGATGATAAACGTTTTTCCCCTTAAGGATATTTGGCCTCATACACACACCCGACCTCAAGTGGAATTACTATATACGATACATCGCTAAAGATGCTAGGAACATGATCAGCCCCCTGTATCGCTCCAGTAAGTACCTGACTCCTCATGCTATCCTCTATCTTTATAAGAGACAGATCAGACCGAAAATGGCGTACTGTTGCCATATTTTGACAAGAGATGCCCAGATCTAACTTCATAGAATTCAAAAGCGTTTCCGTGTTTTTGTGGGAGAAGAATTATTTACAACACTAAAACGTGTCTCTCACAGCTCTGTCGCTTCTCCCATTGAATGTGCTTGGATGCAATGGATCTCTTGGTTCCACTAGGTTTGACCTTCACAGCAAGGACACGCCATGCGACTTACAAAGTAGCAAACCACCCAAATTCTCTCTGTATTACGTGGACGAGGGAAGTTCCATTCCAACAGCTCCTTCTCGCGAGCCACTGCCCTATGGAACACACTCCCTAGACAATGTTTCCTCAGCCACAAACAGTCTTAACCTGTTCAAGTCTAGAGTCAACCGTTTTCTTCCCTCCTATCCATATAAACGACGCTTTATCTTAACTCTACATCGAGTGGTTATTGGGCCTTTTACAGGGTGAACCTTACTGTAAAAATTCTGCTGATGAATCAAGACCATCCAAGTAACTCTATTGCTAGTATATTAATCACAATGACTGCAAGATCAATTATGACTGAGTATTGATTAAGTCCTCACTGCATGCTCCACTCATTCGCCCTTGTGTCACATTTAAGCTACGCTTAAAAATCATTTTTGAATACACCACACTTTCCACTATGTGCCGAACTAAGCTATGCTGAGAAAATCTCTACACTACTCAGTGCAGGAGACTTAAGGAAACATTTTGTGGCATAATGAACAGCATGCGATGATAACTCAAGGGTATTGGTAGAAAATAATAGTTATAAAAATATTTTATTTTCGAGATTCTGCAAAATATAATTATGGACATTTTATATTTTGCTTTTACATTTATTAATTATGATTTTAATCATTGCTGGAAAATCTGTTCGGTGAATAAACTGCTTTTTCTGCGATATTTTTTATTAGAAAAAATATGTTTTCTAATATATAAGAGAATTTCATAGACGCGTGTAAGTAAATAAAATTGTCTGCTTGCTTGTCAATTACAACGAATCTTTTATTATTGTTCTTTCTGAAAACTGTGTCTAGCTAACTGCGGAAATTGATAATAAATTTGAACATGGCGATGCAAGAGTCGGAATTATTGCTCATAAAACAAGTAAAGAAATAGCCAACACAGTATTATATCAACGCATATCTCATTGTATTACGCAACTATTTCGAGTTCTTCTAATGAATCAATACATACGTAATGACTTTCTCCAGTTTGAGACATGTCATTTATTTTATCATGTTTGTTTGTTTTTTTGCACTATTTCGCCATAAAGTTGTTTTTTTCACCTGATATAAAAGTTACAATTTAGTCATATGCATTGAAGTTTTCAATTTCAGGAAGTTAGTTTTAGCCTGACATGAAGTGTCTTGATATATATAATTGGTCAATGAAGATGTTGAAGATGATAAGGAAACTGCAATGTTGTCAGAGAGACAAAAATGCTGATTATCATCTTGAAGATGATACACATTATGATGATATTAGTTCGTAACAACAAATCTGTGAATTCTGTTAAGGAATGAAGACACTGAAAAGTAGTAATGGACAAGCATTATCGCGATCAAAATTAACGCACGAGTCCGCTTTTTTCTCTTCAATTATATTTAATGTATTCACTTTTGCGATTAACTTTGAATTTTGATTTGCAATAAAGATATAAAAGCAAAAAATGAATTCTAAAATAGAAACGTCGTCTGGAGCACCAGGAACCAAACATAAACTGTAAATGTCTGAATGAGATAGTAATAAAGGAAATCGGATTCATTTCGAAGAATCACGATGACTGAAACAATATATGATAAAATAATCTAAAACAAGAATATGTCTAATCACTATAAGTACTAAAACAGAAATAAGTCACATATATGTATTATTTCGTTGAGTTTGATCCAGCTATGGTTAAATTACAATGTAGTTGTTTATTCACTAGCCTTGTTTCTAGAAGGATTACTATGAATTCGGAAACGTGTAAACTGTTTGAATATCTTTCCTAAGACGTATTTTATTGACAAAGAACGGATAATTACTTGCACAAGCAAAGATTAATTTCCGAATAATTGCTGGTCGAATTTGTGAGAGAGGATTGGCGTGTATTTATAGATGCAATTATATTATATTAATCATTCTCTCTACTAGGACTTTGTGAAGATATTCAACGTTGAGTATCCTACGCGTGGGAGTTGAGATATCAAAGATTTTGAAGAAATCATTTGTAGATATATACTGTAATAGTTCAGTATGTACAGGGAATTTACATAATTAATGGTTTTTAATAGTTGATATACAGGTGCACGTATTAGGCATATGATAGGTCGTCGTCGAAGAAACCCCAACATATTCATGGACGCTACATCTTGCGCAGTATACACGTACAAATTACACCTTAATAAACGAAGTCTGAATAGCATTAGCCACAGAACTTTTGCAAATGGCTAATGAATTGGCACTAATGCTTAGGGAAAATAATAATTACCGCCATTTTCTGCATCCTCTGTATCTCACATTTAAGGAAACAAATATATACACAACCACGCATCTATATTACAAGATTCGTTTAAACACACTTATATTTATTATTACTCATTTTAAATCTGTTAGGCGATATGAATACATTTTCTAATTCTTTCTCTGAAAATGGTACATTCGCTTAAATGCACTTGGATTTAGAAACTTGAACATCGCCATTTAAGCGCATATGCCTTTTGTTACAAACGATAGACATATCTTTATTAAACGAGAAAGGAAATTTTCTTATATTACAATTGTATTTAAAAACAAAATATGCAGTAAAAACACTCGCACCTAAACAAAATGCAATGACTAAGATACGTGCAATGGATCCACATGCACATGATCTGAACGCCTTCAAAGTTTCGCGTAAAATGCCCCAAAGAATGCAATCAAAATGTTTCACGGTATCAGACATTTTTTTCTTTCAGATGTTACCTTAATTTACTTTAATGTACATTCAATTACATATATTATTCTTTTTTCATTTCTTCACTTTATATTCCTCGCCAAATCTTGTCGGCAAAAATAGGACCCCTAAATAATATTCTTATAGGAATATGCCAAACATGTAACGCATAATAATGGATAACATCTACAAGATATGATTACAGAAAACAAATAAAATGTGTAAAAGCAAGAGCGAAATAATGCTGATAGATATCCTGAAAACAGGGATGCAATCAAAGTGTGGCTCCGGGCAAACTGATGAAGCCGATGGCGAGATCAATGCTGAAGAATCCAGGCTTTCGCTGAATTCCCAATCTCAGAAGTTCGAAAATTCCGAGGTAGTAAAAGATTTTACGCGGGATTTTCGATCCTGTTGTCTGACTTTATACATTTGGGAATGGGATTTGCAGAAGAGTTCTATAATCTGGATTTTAAGACCGCAGCAATCTAGATGCCCAAGGAAATAAATTCCCCAAAAAGCTTGCCATATTTTAATAAATTGTTAATAAATTACGACTTCTCCAAAGTTCACAACAGAAAATAAGACCGCCATTTAGTGCAGATTTATCATCTCTAGAAATATTCAGAGCAATGTGGATTCTTTATATGATAAATAGCAAAGAACAAATACGTCATGGTCTTATCGACAGTTGAGGTATTTGCATAGTTATATCTGTTATATTTTGTTGGAACTGGATAGTTTTCTTCCTTGACTGATGTGTACGTGAAACGATAGCGACCACTTGCTTGCAACGAGGTATTGGGTAGGAAAATAAGATAAATCTGGTGTGTGTAGGTCATGGATAAACCATATTTGAAACATTGATTTCCAGGTTTTACAAACAAAGCAGCAAGATTGAGGAGAAACTTTTTTTCCGGCCTTCTTAAAATAAATAAAATTATATTTCTTAATAGAATCAATTGCTCAACAACACTTTGACCAATTCATTGTATAAAACAACTATCAGAAACCATTGCCAAATTAATTTTAAGAGTGAATGCTCACTTAGATACAAAACAGCAGTGCTAAAAAAAATTTCCTAAGGTGAGCAGACAAACATTTATCATCTCTTCTACTTTTTCTTAAAGAACTCAACAATGCAAAACAGACACTAGTTAACAGTGATTGTCCTAACGACCTCCTTGACACCCAGATTAGATTATTTATTTCCAAAGTAAATAATAAGGATACATAACACGGGCAAAAATAATAAGATATATACATTCTACAAAAGCCAAAAGCCCGTCAACTATAAGCAAGATGCCTATTAACTTAGAAATAGCATAAAGAAATAGACTACCCAAGTTGACTCGGACAAAAATTTAAATGAAATACTAAGTAAATTAACTATAAATCTCGAACATAAAGTCCTAACACGTGGTTATAAAAACACCTAATCACGAAACAAATGAATAAAGCAATTGCCACGCCTAGAGAAGGCACCCTAAAGTATAAGATTAAAAATAAAACCAAACGCATTACTCTAGTAAACACTTTCAACAATATTTTTCTTCACTATCGCAAATAATAAGTCGCTGGGAAACCAGACGTAAAGACTTAGTTTGAGAAATCCGGCATTTTAGCATACGTAGACTAAAGGACCATTAGGAAATTATAGGTATTAACCCAATTTCAGACGATAGGGTAACACGTAATAGACCGAGAATAAATATCACAAGATTTTTCCAACTATGTGACAACAAAAGACGCCCATGTTATAAACACATTAGATATACTCTTTGTTCACTAGCTCAGTCACTAAATCTACTTTCAAAATCTACCACAACTCTAACTGTAGAAGTCAAACCTAATTTGATTATTGGAATACACACTATGTCAGAAACAATATGCGGGAAAATCTGAATGGCCATATAATTATAGAATTAATAATTGTCGGATCAAGTCGACACCCCAAGAAAGATTATTACCTGTAGAACAAAATTTACATCTAGACAAACATGATTTCAATAGCCATGAGAAAATTCACTATTATTGAAAAAATAGAAATAAACACAAATGAAAATCTTAGAAAAATACTAGAGGAATATAAAGACAAATGGATTTTGCACCTCACTTCCACTTTGTCCGGACGGACCTAATCACAGACTAAACAACACGGATAGAATTAATATATAATCCCATAGCTCATCCCACAACCACATTTTTCAACCGTACTAGAGAGACATGCTTGCAGAGGTGTTGAGGTTTGACACATACACACACTCACAGAAATATATACAAATACCACATCATGCACACTTCCAAAAAGCTAAAAGATAACACACACCTAACACACACACATCCCCTTCCCAACAACCAATAAAGCTGTCAGAATGACAAAGGAGAGAATTTTGAGACTCATAAATCTCCTAGCCTCTACTTGAAAAAAAATTGAAAGAAGCCGTTCAACCAATATAACGACTGACCAAAATTAACGATAAAAAACAGGTGAAAACTACAAAGTTTACTTTCTTCAGAGACAGTCATTCACTCCTGTAGTTTACTGCTTCTAAGAAGCAGGGGTTATTTTTCTCCTGATGATGGCCACGCTGACCGAAACTAGCCGAGGAACCTAACTGAAGTAATAAAACAAAACATTAATATACAGCCCAGGGTGCCTGAAATTTTAGATTTTATTTTTCTTGTTATGTGTGTGTTTATAACATACTAATATATATATATATATATATATATATATATATATATATATATATATATATATATATATATATATATATAATGTATATATATGTATATATATATATATATAACATGTATACAAATAAATATATAATATGCATATATATATGTAAATATATATATATATATATATATAATATATATATATATGTAATATAGAAGGATACATATATATATATATATATATATATATATATATATATATATATATATATATATATATATATATATATTTATATATAAATGTCTCTGACCAGCAAGTTTTCGAGCCGGCAAGGTTTAATGGACGGAGTTGACGACAGAAATAAACTGAAATCTCAAAGATTGGCTATTAAATGGACTAACAAATGATAGTCCCAGTGGCCTATATTAAAAATAAAATTGAAAAAAAAATAAAAATAAATAAACTGAAGAAAATAAGGTTAGCAGGCATTAGTGATTAGAAAGAACCAGGTAAAAAAAGAAAATTTAAAAATAATTATTAATAAAGTATTTACTCACTCTAAATCAACTTCAATGTCGACTACACACATCGCAAAAAACACAAGCGAAAGTGAACGGCGTGCTCGAGAGTCCCAGTCAGCCCGTTGGTAGCAGAAAGTGGTTCTCGTGGTAGGAGGTTCTTTGCAGGGGGTGGGGCTGAAGGAGATACTAACAGACACGACAGCATGATCGGAGTTACCGATAGGACAGAGCTGCGTGGCACTACAAGACTCAGGGATGGAGGTAAAACATAGGTCGAGGAGTGAGGCCTTACAGTCGCGATTGTAGGAAAAACGCGTGTGGAAATCGATTATCTGGGTGAGTGATTGAGAGATTGAAAAGTTGAGAGTATGTATGCCAGCGTGGTCAGTAGCCACTGGTTGTGATGGGCGTTAAAATCACCAAACACAAATATGTGAGCGTACGGATGGACAGAGAGGGCCTTATCTATGCTGTCAGAAATGACATCGAGTATCCCGCAGTCCTGAGAGGATGGAGAGCGGTAGAGGAAGAAAAGATAGCTTACAGCATTCAGAAGAGATAGACGGAGACACAAGTAGGAATGATCCGGCGATTCGAGAGAGGTCTCTCTAGCCAGAGGGAGATGGTCCTTGACGTAGACACCCAGGCCATGCATGTGGGTTAGGGAGTCTTTTCTGAGGAGAGGGGGGTATCCAGGGATCGAGGGATCAGAGGAAGGGATAGCGGAGTAAAGATTGGTCTCACACAGGGCGAGTATATCCGGGCACTTAGCTATGAGGAAAGACTCAACGCTGCAGAAGTTGGTTCTAATGCCACGGATGTTAGAGAAGGAGATATTTAGAGGTTTGGGTGATTTTTGGAAGATCTGGTTTAGGTTTGTATTTCTGTTTTTTGTTATTCATGTTGGTAATTGGTTTTGGAAAGAGAGAAGGCCTGAGTTAAAGGAAGCCGACGGTTGACACCTATGACGCGAACAGAGAGGGGGTTTGGCACGGCAAGATTCATAATGTGGCCTCAGGGTTGCCCACCGGAAATGACTGCAGGGACACCTATCCATGCGCGACATGGCACTACAGACACCCCGATATTATGCAACTGTTGATCAGAGCGGCCGCTCAAGACGCTACGCAAGAGTTAGGGCTCCTAACTACCAGTCGGAAACAGCAACCAGGGAACTGTCAACCGTGTACCCTCAGAATGAACAGGCAATGCCACAGACTGCGCGCATCATGGGAGAAACACAGCGGCACCAGTACAGAGGCCAGTGAGAGAGAGAAAGAGAGAGAGATCCGGGAACGCCTTCCTAAACACGAAACAAGGTTTGGGCCTCTACTCGCGTCCAATAGAAGAGGGAGGAGTGTAGACCGGGCGGTAGGAAAGCCTACCTTCTCCAATTACATAAAACATATACAACGATGACAGAACAAAACAGTGGGGGGATGAGGTTGGGATAGTTGCGGGGCTTATACAAGTTGAGGGTACTGGGGGATAGGAATGACATATGGTACTAAGTTTTAACTTAGTATAAGTCCCAGTGGCCTATATTAAAAACAAAATTGAAAAAAAAATAAATAAATAAACTGAAGAAAATAAGGTTAGCAGGCATTTGTGATTAGGAAGAACCAGGTAAAAAAAGAAAATTAAAAATAATTATTAATAAAGTATTTACTCACACCTCCAATCGGTTGTGGACTGGGGAGAGAAATGGATGGTCAAATTTAACGCCTCTAAAACAAAACTGCTCTCCATTAACCACCACAAGGACCCATCCCTGCATCCCATCAGAATGTCTGAGAACCAACTTCTCGAGAGCTCCTCTCTGCCGCTGCTCGGTCTCACGCTGTCCGCTGATCTGAGATGGAACAAATACATCGAGTCAGTTGCATCATCCACCGCAAGAAATGTTGGTTCCCTGTGCCGAGCCAGGAAATTCTTCTCCCCGGAATCGATCCTCCAAGTCTATAAGTCTACCATTCGACCTTGCATGGAGGATTGTGGCCATTTATGGTCTGGGACCCCTGCGTGTTGCCTCAGGGTTCTTGATAAGATCCAGAGACGGATATGCAATGTGATTGGCCCTGATCTGTCATCTCGTCTGCAGTCGCTCTGTCACAGACGCGATGTTGCATCGCTCTGCCTTTTCTACAAGTACTTCCACGGTAATTGCTCCGAGGAGTTGCTTTCGCTTGTCCCTATGCCTCGTGAATTTAAGCGTCCTATGAGGCTGGCATCCCGTTCCCACCCCATTCCAATAGCTTCATGTCTCGCACATCTCGCCTATGGAACTCCCTTCCCTATTACTGTTTCCCTGACAAATACAATCTCCAACGGTTTAAGTGTAGCGTCAATCGTCATCTCCAATTTCCTTGATCTATCCACTTCCCTTCTCCACTTCCTTTCATCTTTCATTCCTATCTGCTCTCGCTCTATATCTTCCGTAACTCCCCTGCCTTGATCGACCCTCCGTCCTTCTCTTTCTCCACATCCCTTCCTTTACCACTCCTATCTGCTCTTCCTCCAACCCTTCTGTAACCCCATGCGTGATAGTGGCCACCGGCCTTGCTTGGGGTGATACGCTTAAAAAAAAAATATATATATATATACATGCATACACACAATGATATATATATATATATATATATATAATAATGCGTGCGCGTCTGCGTTTATAAATGAATTAATCCATATTGCCCCCAAATCGAATGCAATTTTTGTCTTTTGTTTTCCACACTAATAAAAAATTGATGAAAAGCTTTGTACAAATATGCATAGGAAAACCTTTGTACCACTATCTATAAATTTCTGGTTGGTTTTAGAGGTCAGATTAATTAAATCACATATTATGCGGTTTTACAGATCAAATTAGATCATCTTTTAACTGTAATATCTACAAATATAATGAGCATAATATGGCTTGTAGCTTAACTTCTCTTGTTTATTATATATAAAAATCAAAAGTACAGGTTATATTAATCTGTGTAAGAATGTATTAAATCTTTATTAATTAGAAACGATTAATGGAAACGTATGGACACCGCAAGTTACATGCGAAATGCGGTGATTTTACGTACACCCGCTACTATAATTAGTGAATTGTCGTATAGCTTTACAGGTGCTGTATAAAATATCCTTGTAAAACCTATCAAATCAAAACTGAATCGAAAGCAAATCAACAAATCAGTCAAAGTGGACGCAGTAGACCTCGTGACATTCCAAGAAATCATTTTTCTCCCAACATACTACAGTGTTTTCGATATACGAAATGAAGAATATGACAAGGTTAATGGTATTAGAAAATCTTCTGAAGAGATCTTGTCGACATTGAAAGTGCAAAGCGACAATGTCAATAAAGTAATACGAAATAATGAAATGAGAAAAGTGTAAGAATCTCTTCGGGTATCTTGATATTCTGCAGGAAATTATTGACTCAAATAGCAGTTAATATTTTAATGTAAAGTTTCAAATGTCGAGCTGATTATTGATCGCCATGATAATAGTAATGTTATATTGAAGGTACAATAGGATGAAAATGCCACTGAAACTAGAATTAAATCAGACAACCTAATGACAAAATAATTATAACTACAACAATTTCAAAAATTTCAGAATAGGGAATTTCCCTAAACTAAAGTCAATAAAGGAATGCAAAATATTTCTATATATTTAGCAAGAAATCAAGAATAACATATTGGAGAAAATTAAAAACATACTGGAAAATATATTGCATGAGAGAATGTACCTATTGTGACAGAGGACAAACTTTAAGAACCAATTGTTTTGCACCTAAGATACAGACCATGAGCAGAATTTTATAAACAATACGTCTATAGATAATCAAACATATAGGCATCGAATACAATATTTGTCCACTCAAGATATAATAAAAGGTGAGTTAATAATTTGAACCACGAGAAACTGATTAAATAACACAATTATCTGTACAAGAAACCAAAAACGATCTCGCCTAATAGTATTTGGTTTTTTGAAATCACAATGAATTATTCCAATTTTGTTTCGGAAGAAACAAATTATCTGGAGAAATAATTTTCTGGTTAAATTTCATTTTCCAGGAAACCGCAGAAAAACTAAAAATATCTAAATGCTAGTTAAATATTTTGATGTCAGAAAATTTGTTTCACTTTTCAGGATGAGAGGCCTTGCTATTCGGAAAAATATGCTGATCTATGTTATATTGTCGGCTGTTTTACATTGCTGCCTTTTTAAAGGGTGTGACGTCATTCGCGGTAAAACTACTGAAACTTTCTGACCAAAAGCTTTAGTCCATCAACTGGGGTATATTTTGCCAATCCCCTTTCTCTATTTAATTTATTATACAATTAAGATTCACGTAGCTTCATCGACTTTGTCTCTTGTCAGATTCTTGTGTATACTTATCAATACTATCACAAATAATAACTGTCATGGTAGTATTTATACTTTCATCAACACTTTAATTCACTCCAACCTGTGCCTCCAGGATTATTATTAAAGAAAACATATGTTTAGGTAATACCCTCAAATTTATTGTTATATTCACGACCATTCGGCTGTTGTACTCTCCGGCCTTCTTCAGGTGATATACTTTGGAATTTCCAACCGAAAACTTTATTTAGTCCACTGGAGTAGATTGTTCTAGTTTCACGTGCCATGTCTTTTTTTTTGATATCCCAGTTTCACTTATTTCCCTTTAGTAACTCAGCTCCCCAGAAAATGCATGGAACGTGGAATCGAACAATCTACCGCAGTGAACTAAATAAAGTGTTCGAATTGAAATTTCTTGTGTATATCACCTGAAGAGTTCCTCGAGAAAAGGCTAGACGAGAGAATAACAATCAATAACGTTCTCCAATATGATGGTCCCAAGCAATGAAATTAACAAGGCCCACAAGTCTTCAAAGCAAGCAAGAAGTGTCTCTCTTCAACATTATCTTTCATTTTCCGACTTCACGTGATTAACCAGCTTATCACTGACGCCAGTAGTTTTGCCATTGTTTTGAGGATGACCTCTGATTTACAATAATATTATCGCTTTTTCCATCTTAGGATAATTGGCCTGTCACCAAACGCTAAAAAATGGGCTATGATAAAATTTGACTACTTCCACTGCAGCCTTCTCTTCTCCTAATTCACAGAACAACGTTACCTTACATATACATAAGAACCAATATCAGTTTAGTAATGCGAAAATATGACTGTTATAAATTTCTTTTTGCAAATTTATACTTTAAGACGCATGTGAATCAAAGCTCTGAGATGGCTGGAAAATATTCAAGTCGACTCCAATCCTAAAGAAGTAATCTATTTTATAAAAAAAAATCCGCTGATGATATTCGGTCCGTCATGAAAACTTGGTGAAACTAAAAGTACAAAACTACTGTCCGCTATAAAAACACCGTCAAATTCGCGGTAGGAGAAACGTGATGCCGACTATGTATTAGCCTATCACATTACAAAAAGGATTAAAATGTAGCTAAAGAAAATAAAACTGAGGAGAATCTGCTGCTGATAATAATCAAGACCCTCTAACCTATTGTTCCTGATGGCTGTTTTCTAACATCAGGAACAAACCCTATTTTCTTAAAAAATAGTTATCAGTTATGTTTTAAAACTGGTGACAAAGATAATAGCGCCCAAATTGGCTGAACTATATAAGTACAGCTTCAGATACCTTTACTAAACCCCTGGTTACTTTGAGATTGCGCAAATACTCGCACATTTGTTTAAATCCTTATAGTAATTGAGGAATCACGAAAACAAACATCATATCGATTTCTACAGCACAATCCCCCAACCGACCAGGAAATTAAAGCAAGCACCCAAAGAATATTATGTGAAAAAGAATTGAAATCATTTTCATAGACTCGCAAGGTCAGCGCTAATTCCCAGAGAACTTAATCCCGCGCTTTAGCATCGTGTCGTGCGCACTAATGCGAAGATCTTTAGCATTTCTCCACATTCTTCACTCGCAAGGTTTACAGAATATCTTTTAAATAAAAGCTAATCAAACAGAAGCTCGATGCGAAATAGTGGCAATATCGAGGCCCACAATGAAAAACGAGGAACACACTGTACATACTGTGTGTAGAGAAAGTTTGAATGGGCTGACGTCTCCGAATAAAAATGCTCATCCATGACGTCTCCGAATAAGAATGCTCACCCGCTCTCAATAGCGCGACTAGTGTATAACACACTGTTTCATCACAGGTCGCGATTAAGCTAAAGCACTCAGCCAACGAATTAGAAATAACTCTCAAATTTAATGTCATGCCCAGATAATATCACAGTCGGATCACTTTGGCAAGTTGTGAAGCCGGTCGCAAAACAGAATCCAACTTGAATCAACTTACACACAAAGCAATAATATTTAGTGACTGATTTTACTTGATCGGTCACAATCAACGGTAGCGTCCTTATAATGATGATACTGCCAAAGCAAATGGTGCATCAGTTAAAGAAAGGAAATTGTTTGCATAAATCACACCAAGGTTCGACAAAATTGGACCGGTCCAATACATTTAGAATCTCAAATTTAACTGTATTTTCATGTATCACTATCGAAGCAATTGGCAGCATCCCTCATTAATGCTAAGGGCAGGTAAACATCAGGAACTACAAATCCATGTAGACAAATCGCCAAAATCAAAAGTAACACATCAAATAATCGAGCTATGATTGGTGAATAGTTGCTGCAACTCCGCTACAATCGGACGCCTCTAACCAGAGGAATAACAGAAATTACTCTCAGTATCTTCCTATATTTCTGAGATGAGGTATTATGTACACTATTAACCACAGTATAATAGTAGAATAATGTAAATAGTGTCAAATCTCTCATTACAATATAGGGATCTCACTATGCAATAAATCATAGCTTGTTACATGCATTTGGGATCGTTTATATCTTTTATATTTCTTCCACATAAATTTAAGAGTTTATGTATGAATCATAAGTGTGGTTCAGATGTTTATAGATATAAAAAGGTAATGAAAAGTCCCTTACCGCTTTTGATTTATTAGAAAAATATTATGCACCAAATTTGACAAACCGTTATTCCTCAAAGTCATATCCATTGATATCCAGAATCTTTTGCCAACGTGCCTCCAGCTACACGATACCCACCCACAAAATTCAGGGGTCTTGGATGCAAAGACGTCTATGAGTGCCTGCCACAAAGCCGCTTCATATGCGACAGATTTTTCACGAAGGTAGTTTTCCATGAAAATGGAAGAGGTGGCAATATGTTGGTGCCATTCTGGGGAGTAAGGTGGATCGAATAGTGTCTCCCAGCCAAGTTACTGTATAGTATCGCTGGCCACATGAGTCCTGACATTGTTATGGAGGAACAATACACCTTTGCGATATGATGCTGTGTCGAGAAAGCAATGAATAAGAGGCTGTTACTCGTTTTTGGATTCCGCTAGTGTGAACGCCTTACCTATGCAGTGCAGGTGACGACTTTCATCAGAAACCTGGAAACTTTCGGAAAGCTCACCACAGGTTTGGCTGTTGTCCTCCTTTATGGCTGCCTTCAGGGCCTCATCACGCAGGACTTGTGACCGGTCAATGCAAAGTTAATCACAACGGGACCTTCTTCCGACCTGAACTTCTGGAGCCATTGCCTGGCGATGCATTGACTCACAGAAATCTTTCCAAAGGCCTGATGTATTCGGCGAATTGAGGCGGCTGTGGACAAGCCCAACTTAAAATGATAAAACAGACAACCCCGAACGAGTTGCTTAGACACCGCCATATGTCCTCGTTGCTGCTCGAGCTACGAATGATGTGTGTGCGCAACGCACTAGCATTGGTCAAGTGTAACGCCCCCATCACAACCGCTTAATGAACAAATTTGCGTATCAATGACAACTTCGTCGCATACGATGTAAAAATCAAGGACATTTTTGGTTATTT
This sequence comes from Acanthosepion esculentum, assembly GCA_964036315.1. Classification (NCBI taxonomy): domain Eukaryota; kingdom Metazoa; phylum Mollusca; class Cephalopoda; order Sepiida; family Sepiidae; genus Acanthosepion; species Acanthosepion esculentum. The sequence continues at coordinate 93,436,768 of OZ038491.1, forward strand.
ACGTATTTTTATGATTCATATTTAAATGTGAACTCGACGAAACTTTTGTTTAAGAAAGAAACGAATTTATACCAGATGAAAAAAGAGGCTAAAGATAAATTCAAACTGCAGTTGAGAAAATAAACTGTAATTTAAGGTCATATATGATGGATCTTTATGTTTTATTTCTATATCGCTATGATATGTGTTTAAATTTAGTTTTAAATAATGTCATTACAGTACTTTATAATTGTAATTTGATCACTGGCATATCATGTTGCATTTCTCAAGTGACCAAGAAAAGATATTTCATGAGAATAGCTAATAGAAGTCACAATAAAGAGGATTAATTGAAGCGTTTTTTACGTCTTATCAACCATTTGCATCTTATTGAAAGAGAAAACATGTCTACATTGTAATGACTGATTGGAGATAATTATTTATTGAGACTTATTAACTAGCCGGATGGGAAGAATTCCATTCATAACTCTGCCAAGGTTATTTGCGCATAAATTAATATAACGAATCCAACTGGAATTCGAACTCGGTTCCGTGATCAGAACCGTTATACACAACACCACAGGCACATCTAAGCTTAAAACGCCTGTTATTCACAAGCGATCACCTATCTAGTTACTAACCAGGCTCGACGTTGCTTAACTTTGGTGATCGTACTAGATGTTAGTAACTAATTTGAATGTTTATTGTAGAAGATTTTATGTTTCCATATAATGACAGCGATTCTTTTTTAAATAATTTAGAAATGGCATTATAAACATACATGTTTTAGCACATGTGATTGCAAGAATTCAAGGGATATTCGAAAGAAATTCTCATTATCATTACCAACAAACATGCTCTTATAAAACACCTGATGATGTGAATATGGTGTTAATGGAAATGAGTCCTCTACTATTAATTCTTTTCGAAGAATATAATCATTCTGTAAATAATTACTGCCATTAGTTAGGCACTGAAAAAGCAATCCTCAAAGTCAGCAAGAATTGTTTGAAGAAAAGCGTGACATATTCGACTAGGATGAAGGTAGCCCATGTGCTTCTTGGTTATCTAATAAAATTGCGATATCTTCCTGGAAAATTAAAGATTATACATTTATTCAACGGATAATGGATGTTGGGGTTATCTGTCATTGTCGTCTCTTTAGGAAAAAGGATCTATTTAACGAAAGACTACGAAATACACATAGACAAATATAAAAAGAAATATAATCTTGTAGGAGGGAATTTAAGATGTGACCTGACAGATGACTAAATATGGCATACTAAAACATTTTGTTTACAGTTTGTTTAATAAATGTTGAAAAGAAAATTTAGTAAAGCAAACATTTTACCCTACCAAAAACGTTTAATTCTTTAAATAGACATGTCTTTCATGGTTTTGATAACACATAACTTTGGCGCTATAGATTTTTGATCGAACAATCAATTGACAAATAATACTTACAATTCTTTTAAACTTCATTTCTTAAGCTAAATAAAGTAAAATCTCTGTTGTGAAAGGCTGGTACTTTTAATTATATTTAAGAATTTTTTTAATACCGATTTTTATAAAGTGGTACTTGTAAAATCTTATATTTGCAAAAAAAGTAGCAAAGTAAATTATTCAGCAAAATGTGAAAGAATAGCATAAATATTTCTTTTGTGCTGCACCGTTAAGGGCGAAATAGCAGAAGGTTCCAGAAAATCAATATCCAATGTCATGATTTAACTTGAGTACGAAAACACCCACGGAATATTCCCCAGTTACGTGGAAACTCTCACATAATAAAATAAAGAAATCAATTTAGAACCAGTAGTGCAATAATTATTAAATCCAAACGGTTACAAGTTGTAGCATGTTCCCAGTGCAGATGACAGCAACTCACCACAGCGATGAAAACATGTAACGAATCTGTGTAACTTTCAGTTTTGACATTTGCAAGTTAACATAACTGCAACTGATTACATAAAACTAATATTCCTACATGAAGGTGATAATACTTTACTATTTCTAATTTTTTATATTGTTACCAAATTCTTTAATTATAACTGCCTGTGGTATAGAATTTTCCTGACAAAAATGCATGTGATTCATACCTTGATGCCATAGAAAGTAAACACATTCCTTATTTAATAAATGTGTTTGCGTATCCCTGTGGGTACGCATAAATGCTCATATATAATTCACAACGGTAAATTTTAATCCATTTATTTAAAATATATTACCATATAAGTAGAGTCTTTATATAAAACCTTGCAAATAATTTCTTATTTTTTAGGTATTCCGCTATTGACCAGCAGTCAATATTTGTTTTCTTTCACAAATGTCACACAGTATATTTTTAAATGTTACTTAGGATTGGAAGAGACTACGTTCAAAACTCACAATATACTCGTGAAGATTGTTTTACCTTTCATACGTAAGTTGCTATTAAATTCTAGTTTGTTCTGGCCCCTCCATTATGCATTGCAAGTGAAATAAGATTACTTACATATGAATCTGTTTGTCCTTAGCAACTGGAAGAATTTAGAAAACGCTATTATATTCATATTGTCAATTCAAAATTATATCAATGACTGTTACGTGTGAAAATATTATTTTTTTGTTTTGTTGACTGATTTTCTTTTGATTTCTTGATACATTCGTGTACGTTTATTTTGGAGAGTAATAATTCTGTAGCGTAGATTAATATTTGGCTAATATTCGAAGATTTTCCTTCTGAGTGAGTTATTTTCTTTTTTATAAGTGTAGCATTTTTAAAATCAAAATTGTGGTTGAATTTATTTGTATGTATGACTATATCAAGAAATCAAAAGAAAATGGTTGAATCCGTCAACAAAACAATAAAAACAATATTTCCACACGTGACAGTACTTGACGTAATTTTTAGTTGAGTTTACGAATATAATAGCGTTTTTTTTAAAATTCTTCCAGGTGCTAAGGAGATTTTATTTTGTTATTAATAGTTACTTTGTTTTAATTACTTAATTTCGTTGTTGGCTTGAAAATGTCCACACTGGATGAAACCTGTCGGCTAATATTAGTTTTCCTATTGCCTTTTAAATTTATATATATATATATATATATATATATATATATATATATATATATATATATAGAGAGAGAGAGAGAGAGAGAGAGAGATGTGTGTGTGTGTGAATGAGAGAAAGACAGAGACGAAAGGAATATATGTACGGTGTATGTTAAACAAATTTGTTCTATAGATTTATTCAAACGCACATGAACTATTTTCTCTATAGATTTTCAACATCGTTAGAAAAGCTTCATGAATTTTCTTCAGAGAAGTTAACAGCATCCTTGTAGATGAACTGGTTTACGTGATAATTACAGGATTCTAAAAGAAATGAATGTTTCACATAAAAATGATTATGTAGGGATCAAAATCATTTGTAATCTTAAGAGGAAAGGTCAGTTATGTACCGTAGGTATCCCCGGCAATATTTTAAAATTTCTACCACGCCTAAACGTGAGGTAGATTTTATTCCGGTGAAAGACGGCACCCTTGGACAATTTAGGACGTTTTGAAATCTATTCGTTTTTCATCAGTCAAGTTTAGAACTATAACTGCTTGAATTCAACATCTGATTTAGCGGGAAAATTCATTCGGTACCTTTCCATTCACAACCTATACGCAGAATCATCTTCGAATGCAAACGGGAATTTAGACATGTTGAGAGAGGCTTGTTTTTCACTCGGACTGTAAATTGTGATCATTCTTTGGGAAAAAGAGTTATCTATATAAATATAATATTAAAGAAAACAACATTTGCCATCATAATAAAATCGTCGGTGACCAAACGTTTTTCAGAGACACTTAATTACGCTGATATTGCAATGATACACAATAATCCAGATGTACACCATAACAAAAATAATTTACTATTATCAGATTCATTTCTCTTGTGTTTCTTCATAGATTGTATCATGTACGCATACTACCACAACCACACCGACATCTACTCTTATATTCAAGCGTGTAAGTTTATCTATAAAGGGAGCTAAACAATTCAGGTGTCCTCCTCTTTTTTGAGGAAAAAAGACATAATTTGAGTGTAACATTGTATAGCTACTTTTCATCTACCAAACAATTTCCCTTTTCAGGAGCATTGGTTCTGCATTTTCACTAGGGAAGGACAAAACATCTGCCCTTGTTTACTGTGTAATGTCGCTCGAAACCTGCCCTTGCTTCTGTAACTGAGTAAATTTGTTCATATTAAATTCTTGGCCTCTGCAATCATTTTAAATGTCTCAATGAATGCCAATAAATGATTTTTTCCGCAAGGCGGACTCCAATGATCCAACTCTGCTTCGTAGTACTTCCATGTCAAACCCAATTTTGATACACGTTGTCAATCAGCTGATATCTGCTACAAAGCAAAATATTGTCAATTATTGCATAAAAAGTTTAGCTGTTGTCATACCGCCAATGTCAAACCTGACGTTATGAGACAACCCCGTGAAATAGGATGTATTCCTTTTAAAGAAACTTTCTTTAACTTATTTTCCTTATATTTGCAAGTTGAAGATGGGCAATATCTGTTTACGCATTCGAAGTTAAAATATAATTATCAATTTATACATAAATTTGGCACCGTGAAATAATGCGTTGTATGATGTATCATCATTTTTCTTATTATAATGCACAATTTTTACAATGACAAATCTCAAAGTAAAATAAATAAAAACAGATAACAACTAAAGTTAGTCTTAAAATGAGAATTTTACTTATCCCTATTGTTTTTCAGTTTCAAGCGCTAGATATACAAATTTTATAAAGCACTTCCGCTCATTTATTCAAAATATCTTTCGGTTTTCAAGATCACTCCAAAGCTCAATTAGAACTCATGTATAAAATCCATCGCTAAAATACATCTTATTCTATCACTCCAGAAAATACATGAGTCCTTCTGGCATGCTTTATCGATACATGAATGAACTTTCATCAGAAATGGTGTATTTCCCTCATATATGGGCTGGGGCTGCTCAAACTAAACTTTCTAAAATTGATTCCAAAATCATTTACACTCTATTTTATGAGAATTGATTATTCTCAACACTGCAGTGACTTTCCCACATACTCTAATTTGCAAGCATATTTAGATAAGCTTGATAATATTAAGATGATCTTCGTTGTTTACTTATACCACTTCATAAATTTATTACAAGGATATGCCATGTTACTCCCACGGAGGCTAATTCCTACGTATTCCATAAAGGAAAGAGAAAGATCGACGGTAGATTTTTTCTCGAAATCAGCTACCATATGGAGCAGACTTCCACAGATGCTGCCTTGAAAACTACCCTGTTAACATCTTCAATGGAAATGTCGCTCATTATCATTCAAGTCAGTACATTCATGAAACACAGTGCAGATCGGTTTGGGAACCGTGGCATTCCACTCAATTTGATAGTTAGCCTTTGATAAATAATATGACAAATAATTAGACAAAATTATGTTTCCATTCGTTACCGTTTTTTGAGGAAATGAGTTTGAAGATTAAGTTTAGGTTCAAAATTCTAGCGTTAGAATTCCAGTGATTAGTGAAAGCCTTTTAGCACAACCTTATAAAATTTATAATTTAATGAAGCTTTACAAATTGTATATAGACAAGATACATGGCAAAAGCACATTATTACTAAATTATTGTGCCATCAAATAAGAGCTTCATTTACTTCAAAGGTAAATTATACTCACGGATTTAGCTATATTATGATGTTATATATTAGAGTGTGCAATGGTTTTATTGCGATTTTTAATAAACAATGTAAATTTAAATAATTTTTTATTATAATTTCTGCCAAGCTATGATGTCAAATACGCGTTATCTACTTTTTACTGTTATTAATTATAATTTATAATTTAACAAATCTTATTCATCTAGTAGCCATTTTTGTAATCCTTGACATTTTCCAAAACATCAAAAAATTACATATTTTCTTGTGATCATTAATTAAAATTCTGGCTTGAAAAATACGTAAACGCTATAAATCGAACTTAGATTCATAGCCTAATTAATTTAATTTAGCTTCTTTTTGTTTATGATTTTTTATTATGTTTTCATGAACTATCCCGCATTATGATAACAGAATATCTGCCAGGAATGGTGGAATGTTGTAAGAACCTATCTCATCAATCCCTAGTTTGTACATCGAGTACAATGTTGATTTTCTAAAAGTGAGAAATCAACCTGCCCTCACAACTTGAATGTTTCTCGACTCTATTTTTGGGATAACTTTAAGAAATAATCTGTAGGTAATAAAGAAAATGTAATTAATTGCAAAGCCTTTATCATCAAGCATGCATTAAAGTCTCAGCTTAATATAGACATTCGTGGTATATATTCTGCCTTTAAATTTTCTGACTATATTATGAATTATTTTCGAACGAATTCCTGCTAATACATTCGTTCCAGTCATTACGTGCGAGATCGACTGACATGGCTTTAAATTGACTGAGCATTGCCATTGTTTGCTGAACAATCGTAAAGAAGTCAAAGTCAAAAGAAAAAGGCGCACCTTTTGCTTTCACACTCGCCTCTCGAGCACTGCCTTTTCCATTCCCCACCCATCGATCACATTCAACCAATCTGTTTCTATTCTTTTGCATGTCAAACTCACCCAATTCAATTCGCTAACACGTTTTAATGCTTTTTATATGCACTGACGGCACAATGTGTCGCTGGATTATCTCAGGTGTCTCGGATCGCACAACGCCCAAAACGTAGAAATAAATACGAAAATAATGTAATATATATATATATATATATATATATATATATATATATATATATATATATATATATATATATATATATATATATATATATATATCCGAAACGTTAGCCTGAAAACAGTGAAATCAAGCCCCAAGGCACAACTGCCAGCTTGTAAATTTCTGTCGCTTTAGTGATTTCATATCCGCATCAATCCTTCATGGCGGCTAAAATGTTCTGTCTTGCTGACGAGCAGTACATTTTTACAAAGAACCTAGCCATTAGGGATAGTAAAGAATGATAAAGGACAATCTTAATGGCGGTGGCAGTGAGGAGTGATTTGTAGTCCTGCGTTGTCGGGACCATCATTCCATTAGTCGTTTCCGGTGACTTCCCACTTCCGTTTTTCACCTCTATCCAACCCTTCCCTCCTTATCACACCACATCACATTATGTCCCCGTTTTCTCCCTTCCGTTCAATAGCTTGCTCTTCGCCTCCTAGATTCGCTACCTTCAGCTCCGTCGATCTGGCCTAACAATAACAATAATGATTCTTCATGCTTGCTATTGAATATGGTTTCACATCTTTCACTCGCTTTCTGAATCAGTGACTACAAAACATTTTAACGTCTCATGGCGATTTTCCCAGTTTTATTTATTTATCTTTTTGGCATCGTATTGCTTTTTCATTCGTTCTTGTGTAAGTTAAACTTCAGATGCTCCTTTCTTTCTTCGTGCAGCCAAACTTTTTCAGCTTTCTTTTCTTTTGTAATTTTATATTCTGTAGCTGATATAACTTTCTTCGTGTTTATCTGTTGTTTTCTCTTGAGTTCTAGCTGACTGTTTTCTTTTTCTTATCTGCTTTATAGGATTTACTATTTCTCTGGTCATCACAATTCGATTTTTAGATTTCTATTTGACTAGTCTTATTGTCACATTTATATTATTTTCATTCATTTTAACTCATTCTCTAAGTTCCTTCTTTTGTTTTATCATCATTTATTTTCAACACTTCGAAGGTGCCATATTTATATCTTTCCGCTTTATCACCCTTTTCCGTAAACAGGTTTTTCATACAGTTCAAATAAACTTTGTCTATTTTCTTTTCTAGTTAAGCTATTAATATTTTTGTCTACAAGTACAGCAGATCCTGCTTATATTCTTGCTTTGAATATATGAGGAGATATGTATTATTAACAGATCGTTAGTTTATGAACATTTGAAACAAGAGATCCAATTATATGCTTTGCGTTCATTTGGTCAATCTTAAAAATGATATATTGGACTAGTCGGAAAGAGAAAAGAAAACACGATCTTGCCCAAATCATTGTATTATCCAAAATTTTACCTCAGTCGGAAAGATTGATAAATGTAGATATAGCTGTGCCTGACTATGTGGAGGTATTGTGTCCCAATATGTTTAATATATTTTAGACTCTTTTACGAATTTATAAAATCAAATATGAAGAAATGTGTTGTTATATTTAAATTTACCGATGTCTACTGTCAATATGTGTATTACGTAATAATAAAATGACCCTTTTCTTCCGAAAAAGATGACAAAAAAAAGCGTATGTAGTATTTCCGTCAACTTAGACAATTTAAAGATTTATTTCATTTGCACGCATTTCTTCCTGGTTAGCATAATCAAGATGAAGGTCTTTGCGACAGCATAAGAGAATCTGTATGTTAAATTCATTTAGAAATAATCCCATTTTGAATTCCATGCTTTCTTTATCCCATTTTCTTTCTTAAAAAATCAGCTTTTGCCTTCTTTCGTTGTTTCTGTCCTCTTCTAAATTCTATACTTTTTTTAAAGTAAAACCGTTTAATATTCAATTCGTTTTTCTCGTTACCCTCTCAACATCCTTCTTCATCGTCTTCTATTTTTTCCACAAATCATTTTATTTGTGGCAATCACATTTCTTTTCTCGGTCTGTACACCATTTCTTTATCTGTCTGCTTGTTTCACCGTTTCGAAACCCTTCGCCTCACACTATATTTTTCTCATTATTCCTTAACTGTCACTTTTGTTCATTTTTATGCTACCATTATTTGAATGGTATCAATAGTTTTCACTAGTACAAGTTAATTCTATTTTCACACGGATTGTTTGCGCTATAAAAAACCGAAATCAAATACAGAAAATATCATGTGGATGATGTCGGTGGGGGGCAGCAAGGGGTCATAATAGGTTTGATGAGATGTTTCAAAACTTTAAAACTTTGGACTTTACAGAGAGTTTTTGAATCAAAAAGGCTCATATTGTCGCAACTGAAGACATTTCCCGGGAATATTCCCGAGGTATTTATGTTGAAATTGTTTTTTTTAATATATTACATGAAGATACGGAAATACAAGTTTAAAGAAAAGAGAATAAAACCATTAAATGAATTATGAGGAAATAAAATAGAGACAAAGTGAGACAAAGATGATAAGATTGTTAGAAGATACGGAAACACGAGAAAAAAAATAAAAATTTTCAAGTCTGCAAATATTTATTTGATCAAAATTAATGCAAAACGAAACAATGCAAAATACTTCCCATTGATTGCTGATAACAAATATATTAAGAAGGAAAGACAACTGCGTAAACAAAGAAGCATTATACTACGAAGACATGACATTGATGAATAAAAAGTCAAAAGAAGACGAAGATTGGAGTAAATAAATGAATGAGGAGGTTGAATAAATAAAAAAAAAGAAAATATTAAAGATGGCAGGTGAATTAAAATAAAGACAACAACAATGAACTACGGATAAATGAATTCATTAAATGCAAGGAATTACCTTGGAACAAGCTTGACTTACAACAACCTTGGAATTTTAATTATTTTAATAGTTCTAATAGTACTAATAAATTTTAATAAATATTATTAAGAGTCCTTGGGGAATACTAAAGACAGGAGTTATATTAAAATAAAAAGAAGACAGAAACGATCATGAAAAACAAGAATAAGAGGTAGAAGACAAGCAAAACAATCATAATAAAAATGACGCCATAATAGTCAGATAACGAATCAAACAAAGAGGAGAATTAGATTAAGGCAAAGATACAGTGTGAGTGAATGAACTAATGAAGATACAAAGGAACATAATACTTTTTTTCTTTACATGATCGTTTACTGTAAAATACGATTTATTGCGACCGATGTCGAAGGTGAAAAAATAATGATACAAGTAAATAAATATTTCTAAGAATAAAAAAGGAAGATGTCTATAATATATAGGATGACACTGCGATGAGGAAGAACTAGAATTTATTCAAAGTGAACATTGATATTAAAATAAGAAAGTAAAGAGAGAACATGCATGAGAAATGAAGAAATGTATTGGATAAAAGAACGATAAACGAGAGAAAAGAACAGAGTCTGAGAAAGTCAAATAAAATGAAATTTACTCATCATTGACAAAATAAAATTCACACTCATATGTGTAAGCATTGTAATTATAAAATGCTGAAATTAATAAAAAATGCCAACCAATATTTAATTACATAGAAAATAAAAGCATTATTCCAAAAGGAACAGCCCACAAAATTCAAGTTGAATATCAAGCTGCCAAAGACTTGAGAAACATTGTCTGACTTAGACATAAAGAAAAAAACTGAACGAAAAATATAAAATTTGGAGAGAAAAAAAGAGAAAGAAGTGAAGTCTTGGAACTAAGAGCGAAGTTTGGAGTCTGTTCCTGTTGGCAGGAGATCAAGCGAACAACACTCAATGTTGTATGTCGTTGAAAAATCGCTGGAGACATGCAGCGGATATTGCCTTCCCCGTCTGTCAAACAAATTCTAGCCAGTTAACTCGGTGGATAAACTTGGCTAGTTCAGTTCTACATTCCTGCCTGTCCTTCGAATTACTCTTTCCTTCATCGTTCATACTCCTTTAAAACAAATTCACATATATTTCCTTTGAGCTATTTTAGTATAAATTATCATCTTCTATATTTCTGCATCTTTCACACTTTATTCTTTTCCATAAAATCATTTCCTCCATTAAGAACATGTATACTTTTTCTGACATTTCGTTTTTCTTAGAATCGCATACAGACTAAACCTTACAACAATAGGTATAAAAGATATAGTTACAAATAATTAACGATAATTGTTTTCTTTCTTTACATTTTACATCTATATTTAATAAAAGTCAATTGTGAATTTGTAGAAGTGTCATTTATTATTTTATTAACATAACTGCAAAGAATTGCAGAAAATTGTTTCATTTAAATTTTGATTTCTCAGAAAATCGCGTAACAAAAGAATCATCGACTGTTGGTGATTTTTTTCTTAACGTGAGCCAATGTTTAGCGAAATCATCTCGCAGACATATGTAAATAAGTAGTTTACTTCTAACTAGGAATGCCCGTATTTAAAGGTCCTGCGTGAATAAGCAAAGTTTAGTAAATGTTATTTTTTGCGACTGATTTTGATTGTTATATTTAGTAATCTATAGATGTATTTACTATAATTACCGTTACGTCAATTTGGAAAGTATATAGTTTCCGCTTAGGTGTGAATTGTGTATATACGTAGAGATTTTCATCAGAAAAATCAAGAACGTTCGGTTAGGTTTTCAGTCGTTGATAATGAGAAAATCGGAACGCAGATTTTAATTAACCCTAATCATACGACACGGGACCTCAAGTAGCAACTTCAATTATATTATTTGTATTCACTTGAATACCTGAATAGCTACGATGATCGTGTGCCTCATGCTTTACTGGAAAGTATTTAATGAACCACCAACCCATTTCAAAAGTGAAAGATGACACGTTTTTGGAAAAAATGAAAGGTGATGAAAATATTTTTTTTACACCATGGCGGTGCTAAAAACATTTATAGGAATGCGGAAAAACGATCTGCATTCGATAAATATTATGTTGTGTGTCTGTTGCGATTGGAAGGGTGTCGTGTCCTACGAGCTCCTAATGCAACAGAAAGTCTAGATAGGTACTATTCCCACTTAGAAAATTTAAAAGCAATACTCAATACAAAGCATCCAGAATTGGTCCAAATAAAGGGTGCTTTATTTCATCAAGTCTACGCTAGATTTCTCCTCATTTGCAGTCCCAGGAACAATTATTATAGCTTGGTAGGGATGCCCTACTACACAGTTCAGACACAACAGATCTTTCAAATTCGTATTAACAATTCTTGTAATGACTGCAATATTCTCTTAAGGGAAAGAATTATAATAGTCCTGTAAAAAAAATTCCAACAAAAACTTCGACCATTTTTATACCGAGAAAGATGTCAAGTTCTGTGAGGAAAGAATAAAGGGAACAGAAATGGGACAAGACAGAACATTCCTGTTTTAATATATCTATGTATAAATGCCCAGGTAAGTGTTGCCTATGTAAGAGTGTCCACGTTTTGCCTATATAGGAATGTCCAGGTGTTGCCTGAGTGGGTGTGTCCAAGTCTTGCCTGTATACGAGTGTTCAGGTGTTTCCTGTGTACGTGTGTTCAAGTGTTGCCTGCGTAAGAGTGTCCATATATTGCTTCGAAATTTAAATAACAAAAAATACACGCGTTTGTTTCAACCTGAGATATATGCAATCTAAATTAAATTAATATACAAGGAAATGTGTTTCTATTTAAACAATTTTGCAATAAATGTTTATGTGCAAACCAGTTAAATTTCGATTCTACAAAAATTGCATTTACATAGCAGGACTCATTTTCCATTAGTCATATTTCCAGAATTTCTTTTTACCATTTACGTACCTTTTTACTTACCTCAATCTCTCAGAGTTCTATATTTTTCCATCGGTAAAATTTTGCCTCATTTTGGGTTCGCATATTTGCTGAACTTTGTCCAATATTCTGTCTCTATCGATCTGATTTTGTCTGCCACTTAACCAAACAGGCACTAATCTATTGTTTTCTGTTTCATTTAACACGTCTCTCTTCTTGTTTACAATATGTGAGAACACTCTTCATTAGAAAAGTCTCGACGCAGATTGTGTACTTTAAACAAGATAAAAACGACTATTTTCTTTTAGAATCTTACAGTTGATTCATTACATTTTTATATCGATTCTAGCTTAGTCTGAAAAAGAGAACGTCATGGCTGCGTCATCCATATCGCAGATCATAACATGGATATTGTTATAGCTATGATATCGGCCTAAACCTAATTTATGAGCCGAAAATCATTTTTCGGAAATATGTATCATCTTGTAGAGAAAACATAGAAATACAAAACAATTTTGCTGCCGAATCTGCAATAAAACAATCTCCAATCAAAGTCTTAGGCACATTTACCACATTTAAATATAAATCAGAAAAAAAAAGTTTCAGTGCCCCTGTTATGAAATGTGAGATTCATTTAATACTTAATTTACAGGGCGTTTTCCCTTGGTAAACGCTATTTATCATTACGCTTGATGTCGAATGATATATGCCATTGTATGAGATTCTATATATATTTTCTGCATTATTTTACTTTCCGCATTATGTCCCCCCAAATATTTCATCTATAGATTTTTGATTCTAGGTACAAGTTTTGTTTTTATTTTCCTCAAAAAGTCTTCGCTTTTTTCATGTTTTATCCATGGTATTCGCAGCATCTTTATGCTAAATCTCATGTCTGTTGCTTGAAGACTCCTCTACATCGGTGAGAAAAGTGTCTAGTATCCACCGCCTTTTAGAACGGACATTGCATACCAGTTCAGCACTCCTTTCTTTGTTTCTTAGGAAATGTTCCTGTTACTTAGTACTTAGTTTATCTTTCAGGAGACACTTACACTCTGTCAGTGCGCTTTCCATATTTGTGTTTGGCATTTCCCGTCATCGGTTAAAACAATTCCCAGGAAGTTAAATTCTACCTAAATTAAAACAATAAGTTCTCCCAATGGGTTGTATCCTTTTAAAGAAGTAACAAGTAATATTCGTCTTAACCTTTCGATTAGTCAGCAACTAAAGTCACCTTTATAAAATGCATCTAATCTTTCAGATGCATCGGGAAATATTTAATCATATAATGGGATAGATTTTCATCATTTAATGGGATACATTTTAATGAAAACTTGGAGAACAACGTTTACATCAACTTAAAAAAAATCAATGTAGAAACGATTGATGACATAAATTAGATAGTAGCTAACGTTATGATTAATGTGAACAAATACGCCGCACTTAAAAATTGGACAATTTTATTTTTTTCAACATATAGATATCATATATATGTTATAAAGACTGCATCTGGGAAAAGATACCATATCATCTTCATTCTGCAGATGTAAATTCATCAGGAAAACATTTATTCCGAAGTTAAATTTTGGTTGATGGGCAAATTCTTCAAATATATAAAAAGGTGGGAACTACAATATTTTAAATGTTTTCGTTTCAAATCAAAGACAATTATCAAAACGGCATTATGAAACATTTGAACATTTTGAAGGAATTAATTAATAATGATGCAAAGTATATTAATGAATAAATTCTAATAAAACAATATTTTCTAATATTTATTCTGATACTAAATTCGAAGTTTCCTCATCGGATGAATTCTTATATAATGTATAATAAATAGCAGTCCATATGTTTTAAAACATAAAAACATGTTTCATGGATTAAGATCTACATCTTGAAATTAACAAAAAAATACATAATGAAATGCATTTATTGTTATGTCTCCAAATGTACATTAGTTTAAAAGATGACGCGCAAATACCATCAGCTCATTCCTGAGATCTATATCTAAACTGTACTTGAATCATGAATTCAGAACATAAATCATCGTTTCTTATTCTGTATCAGTTGTGCATTTGTCTCGTAAAAGACAATGTAAACAAGGATTCATGAAATCCAAATTTTGTCCTCGTTTATAAAAATCGTACCACATGTTCACAAATATATATTTGTAATTCATTATATTTAAAATTGTCTTCGGGTAGAGTAAAGTATATCGGCGCTATTGCGAAATCGACAGCCGAGTTCAAATTCAGGGCAGTAGCGTTCGCTTTCACACATATATGCCCTTATTAATTAATCCCTCTCTCCTCTCATATTTAAGTAATGTACAGGCATCCAGGTTAAAATCAGAAACTCTAATTCGCGGATAATACAAACAAAAATCAGGCCTCTGTATTTTCTATGAATGCATGATAATCCACAGATAATTCTGTGACGATTTTTGATCGCCTAATTCCTGAAGGGGTTAAAACATTTTAAAATATTTTGTACTTTCATATTTCTCTTAAAAGTTTGTTACTTTCGCGAATCATTTTTTCTCTACTGACTGAATAAATCTCCACGTCTAATGGAATCACATCATTTCCATATATCCATCTCGATGGGCAAATATCTAGCTCGTTGGCCGTCTGAAACACAACTTTTCCTGTCTTCATACATATATTGTTTTATCTAGGTACTATTTAT
Source organism: Acanthosepion esculentum (assembly GCA_964036315.1). Classification (NCBI taxonomy): domain Eukaryota; kingdom Metazoa; phylum Mollusca; class Cephalopoda; order Sepiida; family Sepiidae; genus Acanthosepion; species Acanthosepion esculentum. Next base: position 93,451,867 of record OZ038491.1, read on the forward strand.
TTTACACGTATATTCCCACATCTTTAAGTGAGTGTTTCTCGCGAACCAATTAGTTATTTTATTCAAAGACGAGACTAATACAACGACATAACGGAAAACGTCTTAGCCCATATAATTAACCGCCCTGGAGACATATTGACTATCAATAATTATAAAGTACGTCCATCACTACTGAAATTTAAATCGCAGCAAAGCGGTATCTTGGTTGCAACAGAAACATTCAATCGATAGATAGATAGATTTTAACACTAAATAATAATATATTTTACAAGACAATGCTTACAGAATTAAATTTGAAATAATTGATATTGGAAATATTACAGCTTCTATTTATTTTCTATGTGCAAACAAAGAATTTCAACTTATATATATTTTGTAAACAATGGGATGACCCTTCACAGCATAAGCGACAATGCTCTCCAAATATACCTTTTCTGTACTATTTGACAAATGTCATTTCGCGGGAAATATACTGCAGATTTTACATGTTGCCTTCTTGATGGTGTGCGATTAATAAGTTTCTTTTCGGAGATAGATTAATACCAAAAGCTAGAACATTTGCTGATATAAAATCAGTAGCTGGAAGTTGGAAAGGAATTGAATTCTTTTTAGACAAATATGAACGCACCAACCTAGGACAGAATTTGTGTCAATAAGCTTAGAATTCCTGTGCGGTCTCTGCATATAATATCGATGCTTAATAAATAAATAAAAAAACTTATAATAATTTGTTTCATAATACCATCGCTTTATATTGAAACTAACTAAGGGTACCATAAGATTTTATTGATGAACATAATACCTCATGGGAATGTAATAGCTATTGACGCATATCTCATAGATCTGAATAAAATATTTTGCATATGAATATGGTCTCCTTAACGATATATAATCTTCATCTGTTTTATATCAATTTTTCTACTGCTTCGAATGTAAGTATATTTGATCAGGTTTCAGGGCTTCTTAGAAACTGCCTTCGTTTGAATATTGTGTTTCATACGTACATAGATATTTCATAATAATGGACTATAAAATATTTGAATTACAATCTACTGGGGTTGTGGGCCACTTCATTAACATGATATCATTGAATCCTTTTAGACAAAATGGTTAATTTACAAGATTGCATGGTGTAAAGTAGGATTGGTCAGTACAATGTTTAGATTAAATTTTATTTGTTGTAGACTATACCAGCTACACATAATCTTGTCAAGAATTTACAATTATTCTCTGCATGTATTTTGACATCATAACCAGATATAAAGAGACGTAGAGTTATCTATTCTACAGTCTGAGCAAACACTATTTCTCCAGTCTTCTTATGTTGCAATATAAACCGTGTTCGAGGACAATTTTCATGAAACTATTAATATTTAACAGCCCACCACGAGGGAAGTATGTGGCACAAGGCCGAGTTTACCGTGGGTTCTCCGAGCCCGTAGGCCCGTCCAAAAGTATTCCCTCAGTTTCGTCCGGTTCCTCTCTGCTCAGGGCAGAGAGTTTGACAGTTGAACATGCTATAACGTTGTTCCCAAGTTTTCATGAAACTGTTACCAGCCTTGTCCGTAGTTCAAAATTAAATAATAAATGTAAAAGTTTCTCCATTTTTGCTCAGTTTACATATTTCTCTTTGTGATGTTTACTTAATTGTGGAAACTTGTATGTTTCACATCTTTACCCAATGATATGAATGTTCTGCTTCTTATTATTCTGAAAATAACAATGATGCAAATTCTGTTGTGATAGTTCTCTCATATTTGGTCAATAATTCCTCAGTTCCGAACGCTCTATCACCTTCTGTAAAATAACTTTGCCAATCATGGTTTATCTTTTGATTCTCTCTGGGTCATGTCACACTCTGTATATCCGAAATAAATAACATATCTATTCTATCTATCTATCTATCTATCTATCTATCTATCTATCTATCTATCTATCTATCTATCTGTATCCGTATATATATATATATATATATATATATATAAAATAACATGTTAGTGCTAATTTATTTCATAAATATATTTAAATATTCATCTAGTCAGAACTTTTTTCCTTTGTCTGGACAAATTGATTTCATTTCTAAAAAATCTTCGATCTGAAGAGATGAATATTTAAATATATTCATGAAATGAATTATAACCGAAATGGATTTTTAAGTATTTTCTTTACATTATATATATATATATATATATATATATATATATATATATATATATATGTATACAAGATGCAATATTTATGGGTTAAATTTCTCAACATCAGGGATAGAGCATATGTAAATATAAAAGAGAACGTTGAAATCACCAGCCAGTCTGTTTCATGCTAAACATAATCGTGCGATGGCCTCGTTATTGCGTTTAGTATATAGGGACTATCGCCTCTTGGTGTTGACGTCAAGGTCTTCTTTATCTATCTATCTATCTATCCATCTATCCATCTATCCATATATATATATATATATATATATATATATATATATATATATATATATAATAAAATGAACAATATTGCAGATATTAAAGAACACTTACCCCACAGGATCTTATAAATATTTCTACTATGAACAAATACAAGATGAATCTTGTCGTACTCTTAATAATCATATAAATTATAAGTATAATGTGAAAATGTATGCATAAAATGCTTAGTAAATTCCAATTCTCTACGAACTCAACTCGAATTGCATCATTAGATAAAATTTTGATGTATACACAATGTTCAACAGTATCTTTCTGTTTTTTTAATTTAATTTAAATGATGCAACGAGCTATCTCATTTCTCTACAATATTTTACACTTAGTTATTTGTCATTTTCTGTAGATGTATAAGAATATTTTAGAAATGCCTAAAATTATTTTGAATTAGCATTTAGAGACATAGGCCCTTCTTACATCTGCTGTCATAATGCATTGTAGACTCTAAACGACCCTTCACTCATTTTAAATCGCTGTTGTCATCCTCGGCTTTAAACAAATTGTTTAATTTAATACTGTACACTTTTTCTCTACTCGTGAGAATGAGGGATATAAATAGGCCTCACAAATTGAATAGCCTAGGGTTTCTCTTCATCTAAATCTGTACCTGAATATAATATCCATTAAAGTATTATATTTGATAATCTGTTTAATAAAAAATTTTTTTTTTATTTGTGAGTGTTTTTCTTTTATTTTACCGTAACACATCCTATTCGTTGCGATATATTTGTCAGCGTTACATTCATGAAATGTTGTACATACAAAATATGGGAATTTATAGACTGACACTTAATGATAGTTTGCTTTATTTGTATATGCTTAAACCGATAAGCAATATATGAATAATCACGGTTGCTAACTCTAGCTATTAATTATACATTTGCGTTTATTTGTTTACATCTACATACATGTCTGTATTAGAAAGTATCAATTTAGCTGTGCCGTCATAAAGCCCAAAAATTAAATATAATAGTGATATTGTTTACTTGCCTAATAATTTTAATTGATCTAAATTGTGGAAAGAAAACAAGTCAGTGTACAATTTACAAATAGCTGTCAGTTTGGTGACAGCGTTCACGCTCACTTGTTATGATCCACTGTCTCAACGGATATATTTTCTGCTGTATGAAATGATACACAGTGATGTGTGCCCTTTATTTGGAAAAAAATCATATCAATTATGTGAATACGAAATGAATCTTTCAGTATTTGATCGAATAAATATACATTGGTCTAATCATTTTGAATTCCCTTATTCAAATGAAAGTCAGAAACGAGATGTGTTAATTCATGCATATAATTATGTTTAACCTGTCGCCATAAATGTTCCAGGAATATCATTAAAAGAAAATCCTTTATTTTTCTAGATAATCCATCCTTTCGTCAACGGATGCATATAAAATTTCATATTAGAACGTCCTGGGTATGACAATGAAATACATTCGTTTGCTGATACGGCTGGTTCGAAGGAGCGTGTAAACACTTCTGAATTGATGTTGTTCCCAGGTCCATTCTGCCCCGTGGTGCGAGCACCTGTTAGGTGGGTACCTGCAATGGGCTGCTCTTGGGTCAAAACACTATGAAAGTATAAAAATAAATGTTTCTGTAAAAATTACCAGCAATACACATTTTCAAAATTATATATATATATATATATATATATATATATATATATATATTATTTTTAAAAAATTCATGTATATATATATATATATATATATATATATATATATATTATTTTTTAAAAATTCATGTATATATATATATATATATATATATATATATATATATATATATATATATATATATATATATATATTACCTGCAATGAATATTACTCTCGACAAAACCCTCTTTACTAAAACAAGTTAATGAAACCTGACCTACAAATTAATTTCTTACAAAGAATACATATTCTATTTATACGAACCTGTCCTAAAAATCTTGTCGGCATTAACTAATCCATTGAGCTTGGTATGCTGTAAAACAAAAATAAAGCAAACCAAACTATATAGTAAATCCAGGCTTTAGTTCAGAACACAATTGAGGCAGAAATATTAAAACAATATAAATTCGTCAATCCATACGAGACCCTCATATGTTCTGAGTACTTATATAGATAGATATTTCATAGAATCCATTAACACATTAAAAATTTCGAATGGCGAGAACAGATGTCTTTTGTTGAGTGATCCTTAACAAAATTCATTTGCGGACAATTTGTAGCTTGGTGATATCGATCAATATTAGTTTCTTCTACTTAAGCCAAAGTTACAGATTAAACTAAAATTAGCGTCGTTTCCTTTATAGAAAGAGCAAACATTCGAAGGCTAATCATAGTTTATGTATTTGCCTTATGAAAAAAAAAAAGTTGATTTAGTAAAATTATAATCACCTTTAATAAACTGAGGATTATCTACAGTTACATCAAGAGATCAAGCCATATATTACTCGGCTGAGAGACACGTTGCTGAGCGCACATGAGATTATAAATATCAGCGCATTTAGATTTGAATTTCGTCTATTGCTTCAAGTAAAACATTCGCACAATAACATCTATTCAGACTATCTAACATATATTTCTAAACGCCGTGTTTTAAAAACGGACATTTATTTATATACTCTCACAAGAGAGATTCCAAAATAAACGAATATTATTCACACTTAGTGTAATAGAATTTGTGCCAATTCTCATTATACAGCATTGCTATCATTTGGGGTGATTAAAGAGGAACATATCTTAACTAGAACAGCAATCAGTACAGTAAAATAATACGGGAAGTTTATCAGTTTTTTAAACAATCAAACATTTGGAAATGATTTCTAAACAAATCTTTATTATCTCACACTACTGAGAATTAAATTCACTTTGTTAGACGTGCTCCACAAAAAACATCATGTACTGAAAAATCATTTCTTAATCAATTCATTCTAAGTAAAGCGATGACACCACTAAAACGCGCGGAGCGACTGGAAATGAAAAAAAAGGAAACAAAGAATGTTAGAAGGAACCGGAAACCCGATCTTAAACGGGAAACAAGGGGTACCTTTACTCCTGTTCAAATGATCGCGGACGGATAATATTATAATTATAATCGTACACTACTTTCACATTTACCGCTTAAGAATTTACCCTTGTTTTCAATATTGATAACTTGTTAAAGTAGTATCAGGTCTTAGGAGTAAATAAACTAATGGTAATACAAACTTGTTCTTCATAAATATATAAAAAAGCATAGCCTAAAGGAATGCAAATTTTAACACAGTATCTAGTATACCGGAATACATTATTTTACATAATAATATGGGCTCCTTTAAAATATATTTCCTTAATAACTTTTACACTAATTGTTTGAGAATTTTTTCTATTGTTTCGAATTTAATAAGATTTGCATATTTTCTTTATTGATTCCATCGTTTCTTTTTCCCACATACACCATACATATTTTAATGAACTCCAAGATATTACATGAAGGGAAGCGGAGAAATGTCCTTAGTTTGATGACATTGAAATACTTTTTTAGAGTTGGGATTGTTCAACCTTGAAAAATATAAATTAGGATTATCTAATATAATCTTCAGCATAAAGCTTGGTTTTATGCTAAAAAGAAAAAAGTCCTGTCAATAATTATACAAGGGCTGCATTAAAGCAGACACACAAGCTGATAGGCTAAGTGAAATGTTAAGTAACGTTTTACCTAAATAAGTTAAGTAACATTTCACATATTAAGATGTACAAGGATAATGGAAATTAATATTTACTGACGACCTGAGAAACAAATATGCAAATTTATTTTATATTTCTTTTTGTTGATCATGTATTTAGCAGGCATGTAACAAGAAATCAACGAACGCGATTCGAATTCCATTCGAGTTTGTTGCATTCACTTTCGCGCCGCAAATAACACTGGGTAATAGATAAAATGATAAGTTTACCCTCAACTATGATTAAAACAATAGCGCAGAGAAGACCTTGGTTAGCAAACAGTTTAAGGGAAGCAAAATTCTGAATTTAAACCCCGTTACGGTTAGCAAATTCATCCATTCAAAAAAAAAATGACTAGCTACGGAAACTACAGCGTTAACTCCTTGCGTTTTAAGAATGGTCACCATGTGTTCCTCAGTGAAGTCTATGCGACTTCTGTGAGTGGGGGAATTACGCTAAATCTCATATTTACATTAAGTTCAATGTGTTTATAATTAATGTGATTATTGTGCTCTAAATATACAATTAATTCTCATTTAGTCTAATATATACTGTCACAAAAACTGTGTGATATAAATACGTATTCAAACAAAGAAAGATTAAATTAAATACATACAACTTTTGAAATTAACTTATTTTCACAATATGTTAATCAATGGAAACAGATAAAGTTTCGTACTGTTAAATGACTACATCTTCTGTAATAGGAAATGAGCGCCAGGAGCACCTAGAGACAGACAACCTAATAAAGGTCTGATTGACTGATAATATTTCCGAAGCTATAAAATATTTAACATATGAAAATGTGATTGCAATTCATCGTTTATCAGAAGACTTCATTATATTTTGGTGGCATTTGTATTTTACTGTATGTTCACTGGTAAGATTTAATAGGTGAGTCGTACTTTTAAATGTTATTGTGAACATTCAAAAATCAAATTTTCCTTCATTTTTTTATTTCCCAAGAAATTGGTATAGGCCTCAGGGAAATTGTTAAATATTCATCCATCGACATTCTATATGTATATTTAAATTTGGGTAAGAAAAAAAAACACAACTTCACGGATATATATTTAATTACTGACGTATTCATAAAATCAGTCAATAATATTAACAACTAAAAGATGAATGTGTATTTTGGGTAAATATTAAATTTTTCAACAGAATATATTAAATCACACACAAATTCAATCTGATGAAATTTTGCTTTAAGAAAATCTGCACAGTACTTTAGGTATGAAAATGCGCACGTTGATATATAACGAGGTATTTTTGAATTCATAATTGGAAGGCGAAAACGTAATATTATACAGTATACAGTAAAATTTCAACATCTCATATTTGTTTCGTAGGTACTAAATGAAACAACACAGAGTTCAAGTCCTGAATTGAGACCGTAGATTTATATGTTCCAAAAAGACCCTGCTGACTTTCAGGGGCCCAATAACACAGAAGTTGTTAATTGAGAATTTTTATGACTGAAGTTGTGACTTCTTGCATATCTTGATTTGAATACGTTGGACAACTATATTTTGGATGTGTGGTGTGTGTTAATGAATAATTGCTCAGAATGAGAAATCGAAGAGCCGAGTTCGAATTCACTTATGATTCATTACATTCACTTACACGCAAATGCCCTTGAGAGATGTATGAATCCATCCGTACTCTCTATAGCTATGGGTAGAACAAAATGGCACACTGAGCAATACAAGCTTCCTTTGCTAACCAGTATACCAAAGAAAGAAATGACAGCTTACTGTGGGAAAACATACATCTTTTCTGTCGTGAATCGAACGAGACATTGTCATACAATCTTGTATTGCAAGAAATGCGAAAACTACTAAAAAAAAAAAAGAAAAATTGTCAATATCTATAAAAGCTTACATCGTGGGGCTTTTAATAGGTTACCCTGTGAGTCTGTGGAATTTTGGAAAATGTAGGAGTGGGTGAAGAGAAATGTGTTTTTGTTCTATGAAGATGCTCCCGAGATCACCGTAAGTTTGATGGACGATATAATAGTTCAGCATGTATAAAAGTTTAACGTAAATTTTACAGTTGTTATTCTTTAGAATACCATCGTTTCATTTTGTCTCAATTATTGGATGCGCATTGTATGTATTATGTTGTATTTTGCCTACAGTTAAGGATTTAGAATGTTGCTTTGTTACAAAAAGAGTATGAGAATTTACAAAAAAATGTATTATATATTGTATTGTATCATTTATACAACAATAAACACAGGGTGTATAGAAATTATGTTTACAAACTTTGGGGGCGGGTTCCTCAAACAAAAACCAGGACAAATGTCTATATCAGAATATGTCCACAAATCTTGCGTTTTTGAGTTAAGCTTGAAGTTTATGACAGACGCTGATAAATGTACCATCCAAGATAGAATACAAAATAATCATTTATACATTTTGGGACGGATTCCTCACAACAAATAAAAGGGAAAAATCAATATAAACATATGTTGAAAAGGCCACCGGTCTACCTCAACGCATCAAATCATAACAAATGTTCAAATATCCTCCGCTTGCTTCTGCAGACGCATGCACCCGTCGGATCATTGACTGGCGGACCCTTTCAAATACTCTGAGATATACGGCATGCTAAGGTCACTTGACATGTGCAGATGCCTGAATTGTCTCCGACAGCTTGAGGTCAGGCGTACGAACCGATCTCGGCCTTCCTCGATCTGTAGTTTGTGGTGCTATGAATTCTGTCTCATCAATGCGACGATAAACAGCAGCAAGTGTCGGATGACTCGGCTGCCTTGGTCTGGAAACACAATCTGATAAAGCCATGCAGCTTTGCGACCATTACTCTTCTCGCGTGTACATGTAAAAATGATGTCTCCTTACTCAAGACTGTCCTGCCATTGTTAAACTGAACACTTCTCAATTAACTCACTACTACACACGGTAAATTTTGAAACAGTCTAGCCACAAATGTTATAAGAAATAACAAATGGTTAAGAACAGATCTTCTACAGTTTTGATACCATTATGAACTGTAGATGATCTGTTCTTCTCCATAACAAAGCAGAATAGATTAAGAATGACAATTCGATACTTCCATGGAATAGTTAGATTCTGCTGGGTCTTCCGATGATTTTGGATTATTTATGTTTCATAATCTTAGTGCCTACCAATATATCAACTTTGATAATATCGGGTTATATAGAGATGATGTCTTTTTGGTGATGGACAATTAGACAAACATTAAAGCTGGTAGAATCAGGAAATTAATACATAGAAAATTTAAAAGTATCAACCTTAAAGTTAAGATCAACCCTAATTTTATAAAAGTAGATTTCCTTGATGTTACATTAGACCTAGTTAATAATGTATTACATACCTACATGAAAACAGACTCAAATAAAAAAAATATATCCAAGCAGATTCTAACCACCTTACATCTGTAACCAAACACATACCCTCTTACATAGAATATCGGATTAGCAATATCTCTTCCAGTGGAGATGATTTTTACAAGCATAGTAAAGTTTATAACAGTGCCTTAAAATAATGGCTATACGTGACCTGATATGAAATATATAAAACATAGCAACAGCGATCGTAGGGATAAAAAAATCACCTTGTACAACCCTAAATAGACTGTACTAATGTAGGGCAGAACTTTCTACATTTAATTATGAAAAACTTTCCCACAAATAATCTACTTAGCAAAATTTGTAAAAGAAATACACTAAAACTAAGCCATAGCTGTACCGCTAATCTTGAATTTAAAAGAAAAACATAATAATAAATGTTTAAATAAATACAAAAACCTGAGTAATAATAGTAATTCCAAAGCAACTAACGCAGATACTACCAACACGTGTAATTGTAGAAATTCTAACGAATGTCTTTTGCAATAGCGATGTCAAACAAACTCTTTTGTTTATCTAATCACTATTTCTACTACAGAAAATCCAAAAGTTAAAAAAGAGATATATGGGAAGTACAAAGAATCCATTTAAAACTAAGTGGTACCAACATATATTATCTTTCACAAATAACGCGTACAGAAATAGGACGTCTCTTTTTAAAAAAAATATTTTTGAACTTAAAATAAGTTAATAAAACCGGTATGGTAATCTGGGCAATACTAACAAAAACAAAATAGAACTTGTAAATCTTTAAATGAAACTTGCTTCTTATGTTTACATAAAAAACAAGAAACTTTGAAATTTGCTGACAAAAATGTTCTATTAAAAGAAAGGAGTAAATTAACAACACAGTTTATCTTTTATCTTAAAATCTAATTACTTTTTTAATTTACGTATTACCATTTCTTATAGCCATAATTTACAATTGTCTTATGAAATAAAATAATTAACCAACGAATAATTATCTTTTTTATTAATTCAGCTTTACTATTTCTATATATTACTGTCTAGTTAGTATTATTTATCCCTTATATAGATGATCCACGTTTTTAATTTTATCTACAGCCCCATTTAAGAAGATTCCTGAATCTAAAATTTTAAGAAAATAATTTTTCTGTTGAAATTATCACACGTCAGATTATCCAACTAGTCTCCCCTCAACATCCTTTCAAAAATTAAACATGTCATATTTCTCTACAATCAAGATACATTTGTTAATTACATATTTTCCGCAATTTTCAATGATGGCCTGTCTATTTTTCAATTTATGATGACATGAAAAGTTGCACCCCTCCTACAACCACTGAGCTTACTTTTCTATTTAGTGGAGATCTGACATTTTATTGGTTAATCAAGACAGACCTACAAGTCTATTTCCCCCCTCTTTATCTTTCGGATAAGAGGTAACATTTTGCCTTTGAAATTTTCTTAAAAAATTTAATCACCAGTTACTTAACATCGCCTGAAGAAGTACAATCATGTTATTGAGATATGAAAGCTTTGGGTAGCCATTTTGGCGTTTTTATTGTAGTCCCTTATAATAAAATTTATATATATATATATATATATATATGTATATATATATATATATATATATATATATATATATATATATATATATATATATAGAGAGAGAGAGAGAGAGAGAGAGAGAGAGAGGGGGGGGAGAGAGAAATAGAGAGCGATGCCGATGCATAAATATCGTCTCATTTACGCAAAATTGAAAATAACACTCACTTCTGATTTCAACATATATTTACCAAAATGACACAAACATATCTTGAAATACTAAAGAGTAAATTTATTCAATAAAATTTCTTTTGGCTTCAACCACAGCCTCAAGTCGTCTTCGGAATCTCCTACATCATTTCTGGGCATTATCCTTAAGTTGGTGAATGCTGCCATAATCGTTGCTTTCAGTTACTCTTTGGTCTTGCAAGGATTTTTGGTCTTTCACTCAACTGCGCCCATCACATAATAATCAAGAGGTCTCCGTCTGCAGAGTGAGGTGGCCAGATGTAAGGGTTGATTTGGCCGCAGAATTTGTCTGACAGCCATGTCTGGTTTATCCTGCTTGTATGGTGCAGAATCCTGTTTCAAATCAGAGGTCTTTCCAGCAGCCACCCTCTTCAAGGAAATTGATGTAGACCTCCCCGTTGAGACTTAGGCCTTGTGGGAAGATTAATAGAGGCATAACTTTACCCTCATTAGTTATAATTCCAAACACCATCATAATCATTATTAGACTTATTCAACTCTTTCCGAACCCTCTCCACTGTGCTCCGACTGACACCCAAACACTCTGAAAGGTTCGTACTGGGGCTTCCGGTTCTAATGCCAAGCAGTAAAGCATGCCGTTTCCAAATTACGCGTGAAGTGAATTGAATCATGGTAATGTTATTCTCACTGACGGTACCCAATGGAACTAATATACTTTGCAGTCGACAAAATCAAAATCAAAGTGTATGGGTAGCATTATAAACCTAAAATGGCGACATTTTACCTATCGCCCCCTGCGCATATATATATATATATATATATATATATATATATATATATATATATATATATATATATATATATATATATATATATATATATATATATATATATATATAGGCAAACTGCATGTGAATTGGAATGCGCATAACATAAAAGATCTAGGTATACTAACATATTTATAAAGATCAGTGAAATAAAAACGCTTCCCGCCATTACAAGAAACATGAAAGAAAATAATATCAATAACTTAAGGAAAATTTTTAAAGTTTGAATCTATTTTTTTTTTTAAGTAATCTTGAATGATCTTATCTGACTAATGACATTTAATACCGCCCAGTGGTGGTCCTACGCTAAAATGACCTTCCATCCGCTATCAGAAAATCAGAAAATATAAATAAAACAAAAATGCATTTGATATTCTGCTTTTTCTTTGATATCTTATTTACTCTCTTTATTTTACCATTGATTTCTTTTTTAACATTTTGTACGAATCTTGTTCCGGCTAACAAGCAAATTTGCTTTTCTCAACATTTTTAAGACGTATACAACATTAAAGAAAATAAAGTTATATGACATAAATATGTAGAATCCTGACCAGAATAGTCAGCTAGCATTATCATCAAAATATATCGAATAATACGGATACTGGGTAAACATTTACAGAACTTTTGCATTGTGTTTGTTTATAGATAATTAAATTATTAAAATTCTTTCAATTATTTTGCCGTCAAGTTTCATAATGAAGCAAATGAAGTTTGCCAAAAAGTTCGCATACATATATTGGTCAAATATATGTAGTAAACTTTAAACAGCCGAATCAGTAATCAGATTGCCTTTACATATGAAATATTGCTTTAAAATAAATCCCTTTCACAAGAAGTATATATTCAAAAGTTATATTTAGGTCAGAAATAAGTTAACGATTTGCAAGAGGTGACATTTTAACGCGTGACTGCTTTTCAAACGTGAAGGAAATTTGATATATATGATTAGTTTTACAGGCATAATACATGTATAGGATTTCTTTCTTTCTGAATTTAGAATGTTTTCAATTTGAAAGTGAAAATGGATGTGGATGAGATGCATTTCTTTTATTTGATGTTCCTTTATTTTAGGAAAGGCAAAAATAAATAAATAAAAAGATATGTACTGTTTATGGAGATGGTACCATAGCAGAAATAATGTTTCATAACTTGTTCGCTATGTTCTGAAGTGGAAATTTTGATCTGGAAGAAGATTCCGGTAGTCATGCAATCACTGATGGTGACCAAATTGAAATTTTGATTAAAGGCAATGCAGGCTACAGGGAATTTGGCATCGTGGAGCTATTGCTCATATCTCATATTATCGATGTAAGTCATTAAAAAAAAAATGGATGCGTGCATTGCTACGATGTTTGAGTAATTTGCAATTTAACGGGAAAATAATTCACCGTATCTCTCTCTGCGACTCTCTGAACAGACGGTATATTTCTAAAAGGAGCAATCGCAGACTATCAAAATCGATTGCTTACAATGTGGAGCAATAAAACACACGAGAAAAACGAAATTAGCCAATGTTAACAATTTAAACGCTGTTCTACATCGAAAGAAGGCAACGCTGTGTGTCTGGTTGGATTTGTAGGATATTTAGTTTTCCTCGCAAAATCTTACGTTGTATTCTGACAAGTGTTTTTCTAACTGAATCAAATAAAGGTAGCCACCACTGAAAAGTGTCAGACACTGGCCAGTCGGACGGGTTTCATCTTTAAACAGGGCAACCCAAGACTACAAACCTCTTTAAAATCCCAGCAGCTATTGTTAGAGTTTGATTCGGCTGTCGTATTACACGGATATTAAGCTTGCACCATGAGATTACCAATATTCTATGCATATAAAATTATCTTAATGTAAGTTGGTAAAAATACTTATACCAGTTCATCACCTCGGACGATGATAGTTGTGGGGAGGATAGACGCATTAAGCAGCCTTAATAATTGCGAAAGATAGTTGAACAAACTCGTCATGTCTTCATCTAGTATCAATCCAACTTCTTTCGATGCATTTCAAAAGATAAAAAGAGTATTAAGATACATAAAATTATCGTTAGAAACAATGAAATGAGTAATGGAATGTGACATTATAACTGTCCTCATATATGGCAGTGAATACTGGACAATCTCCTCAAAGATGTGGAAGAGACTTGTAGTAACAGAAATGTTGTTCTACAGAAAGATGCTGAGGATACCGTGGACTGACATGTAAGCAACAACGAGGTTTAAGAGAGAATAGAAACAAAAAGAACATTATTCTTAACATCAGGAATACGCTTCTGACATTTCTGAGACAAGTAATGAGAAAGGAAGGCTTGGAAATTCCTATACACAAGGGGCAGATTGAGGGACAGCGGAAAGCAGAGCGTAACACACTTGAGCTTGAGCATTTCAAGGTTTGGGAGAAATAATAATGAGATAAAACCTATTAAGAGCCACAGGAGCAGGAATAATTGAAGGCCATGATCTCTTATATACTGAAGTGACACGGCACATAAAAGAAGTTGCACAAAATGCCATATACGTGGATGAATATATCTATGTATAAGTTTGGGGGAAACAAATATTCGTACACGTCAAATTTTTAATATAATTTATTTCCAACTAATGAATAAATATAGGTATCAATTTGTCGGGAATTTCTTGCCTTATCCAAAATTCCAAATGATTTTTCTGCACATTTACTCTAGATGGCGCGGCATTCGTTGATATGGGGACATGTGTTACTTGATTTGTGGAAAGTTTCATGCGGCCCTAAAATGGGGGATCAGTCATAATTTAAATCTTTATATCTTTTTCTCAGCAAAAGAAATATTTTCACATTTAATAACTGTATACAGATAGATAATAAATAAATTTGCATAGAAAACAGAAAAAAATGATTGAATAGAAAGAATCCCATTTATCCATTTTAATGGGTGAAAACGTATTCGTACATTACAAATTTCAAGTTTTAAAACTTTTAAATTGCTTTGATAATCTAGATTATTTAAGTGGAATATTCTAGAATGTTCTAGTAATGCCATAAGTAAATGCTTTTGTCCTAAAAATTAAAACAGAACTATCTGTAATTGATATTCGTGTAAGAAGTTTATCATCATGTCAAGAGGTACAGAATTGAAGAATTAGTAAAAAGAACTGATTGTTAAGCTCTGGAAAGAAGGTAAAAAATTTACAGGAAATTCTGCGACATCCTGAATATTCCATTTATTACCATTAGTTCACTCATTGCAAGGTATAATAAACGCAAAACTGTTGAAAACCAGAGAAGAACGGGTGCTCGATGGAAGATATCTTCAAGATCTTCAAGGAAAATAATGCGTCAAATTAAAAAAAAAATCGAATGGTTATACGTCAAGAGTTGCAGGATGATTTTCTTTCATCAGGAATCTGTGTTACTATCTGGACAATAAACAACGAAATTCATAGGAACAATGTAATGTCAGCTTCCCTCAGGAAACTCCACTGCTGTTGAAAACACACAGAAATGCTAGGTTTCGTTCATGAACCTCAGTATAAGGAAAAATCGTATTGGAAAAGAATATTATCGACAGACGAAACCAAAATTGAGTTGTTGGACGTAATTCCAGAAATCATGTATGGAGGAAAGACGGCTATGCCTTGAAACAAAATAACATATTTCCAGCAGTGAAATTTTGTGATGCGAGCGTCATTGTTTTGCGGATGTTTTACTTCTGCAAAAGGTACTGGCAACATATTAGTAACAGACGGTAAAATGAATGCCGCATCATTTCAAAATATTTTGGAAGCAGATTTAATGTTTTCGGTTGAAAAATTTGAACTTGCTCCTGAGTGGATCTTCATATAAGATAAGTATCCTTAGCACACTGCAAAATCTACAATGAAATGACATGCTGAAAATATTGCAAATATCCTGAAATGGCCAAGTCAGTCTCCAGATTTAAACCCAATTCAGAATCTGTGGCGTTATTTTAAAACTCACGCCCATTCGAGTGCTCCAACAGACGTCCGGATCTGAAGACCATATGCAAAGACGAATGGAACAAAATATCAAATAAAATTTGCAAATCATTGAGAACTGCTTCAAGAGGTTGATTGCTGTAATAGTTAATAACGGATATTATACAGAGAATTAAATGAAGCTTATGCATTCTTTTTGAATTCTACGAAAACTTTTCACCCATTAAAATGGATAAAAGGAATTTATTTCCATTAAATAATTTTTGTCTGTTTTCTCTGCATATTTAATAATTATGCATCTGTATGCAGTTAATTTTATAAAAATTATGTTTATTTATTAATTGGAAATACAATAAATTAAACATTTGTATGTGTACGAATATTTCTTCCCCCACTATTATTTTGCCCCCACCCCCCACACACACACTGCATATTATATAAATATTGTCTTTGACTTCATAATTTATGGACTTTTGTTCCAATCCAATAGTTACCAGTAATAGTATCTATTAATATATACTTAGCCAATTTTAAATAGGAACAAATTTATTTCCTACTTGCTTGTCCTTTTGGCCTTGCTTTAATTTACTGCCGAAGAATCTGAGACTTTTATCTCAAACTATTTTTTAAATTTAAGACTGTAAAAGAATTATACAAATATAATACGAAATATGGTTAAAGTTGTTTTACAGGAATATGGACGCCCTTGGCAATATAAGTTGGCTTAAAAGTGTATGTAGAAAACTGGATCGCTCTCGGTTAGACCAAGATTTTATTCCTTATAAATCTGATGTGGAATGTATCCGTGAGTCTGCATGTTTGTTTACAAGAAGTTAGTGATAGTATTTTTCCAATGCAAGACAACATTAAATAAAATATAATTAACTTGCTTACTAAAAACTGTAGAGAACCTGGTTATATTATTTAAATGTAGGTAAAGCAGGCATTCCTTACTTCAAAATATATGGTATACTTCGATTTTATTTCGTTCCTTCTAATTCAATTTCACTATTAAAATAGATTTTTTTTACAATGAATGAACGAATTTACTTCGTTCGTTATGAATCGTTTCAAATAGCCTCACAAGTTAATTTACAGGATGTTTTTACATCTACATTTCTTCTGTGTCAATGAATTATTGCTTAATAAAATCTATTCAGCCGCTCAACGAGTGAGTAAAAATTTAGTGAACTTTGCCATTAGCCGAATATGTTCCGGATAGCTTGATTTCATTTCATAATTGATAAAATCATTTGAATGATTGCTTATTCCTTTATACTATATTTCTAAAGTTTTCCGGTCCTATAAATATCTAATTGGCATCAAAATTATACATGTGTATAATCTTCTTTAGTTGACGACTACTATAAATTACTGTTTATTAAGGGTAGCAATGCTGAATATTGGTAGTCCAAGTTGCTACTTAAAATGCGAACGTCATTTTTTTCAGTGCAGGTTGACGTATTTCAATCTTAATGTGCACCTGTGTTTTATATACTACGAAAAGGCGTTCGACAAAGTACTCCGCAAAGGTCTGTTAGAGCTGCACAGGAACCTTGATATATTCCGGAAAGACATTAATATCCAAAAACGTCTACTGGCAGAAAACCGG
Source organism: Acanthosepion esculentum (assembly GCA_964036315.1). Lineage (NCBI taxonomy): Eukaryota > Metazoa > Mollusca > Cephalopoda > Sepiida > Sepiidae > Acanthosepion > Acanthosepion esculentum. The sequence goes on from OZ038491.1 coordinate 93,469,528, forward strand.
TTGCATAAATAAAAAAAATGAGTTCAACAGATATACAAAAATAGAAAGAAGGTAGGGCAAGTATGTGTCTTCTCACCGGACTTGTTCAAGATATACAACATGTCAATTCTTAGAGAACTAGTGGTCCTGCTAGTGTTCATCATTTGCGGCCACAATGTCAACGACATAAGATACGCAGATGACAGAGTGCTGGTAGCAAACACGGAAAAGAATGTGCAAAACCTCCTACAGAATTTTGCGAAAGAGAGTGAGGTAGGCCTTCATCTTTATTAACTTCTAACAATAGTAATCGTGGTCATGATCTTAGTGTGATCTACTAATGTGAGGCAAATTATATGTTGAAATTCAACAGATATTCTAAGAACGCCTTTCGTTCATCACTCATGAGCAGATATGTGTGCAGAAGCCAAGTAAGCATTAACATGTTTTAATACAGCTCAGAAAATCTTCATCTTTAACAGTGTTGTTAATTTTAATAAATAACTATCTTCTTAAGAGCAGAGCTCCTTGTCAATGTAAAAATAATTAAGGGTCAAAGAAACAGGATTCAAATATGTAACTAATATTTTGAATTGCCAGGTAAATATTTGAAATAGCATGTACGCTTCATGAACAGTAAACGTTTAGGTCGTAAACCTTCCGAGGATTTCTATCATCCGCTTCCTTTGATACCATACGTTACATTTAGTTTTATTTTGTTTGCAGCATCAGATGCAGTATTCATAATAGCAATGTGCAACCCATTCTTTGATATACAATTTTAGCGCTCCCCGTTTTCTCTAATTAACGTATATATATATATATATATATATATATATATATATATATATATATATATATATATATATATATATATATATATATATATGTATGTATACTTTGGTAATATACATAAACCGGTCAACTGCTGAAAACAGAGATTCGAACATGCTTATTTCTCTTCATACGATGATTATATTTGGGTTAAACATTCGTAAAGATATTTACCCGACCAAATTTGAACTGTCATAGCAGAGAAAGCCTTGCATACTCTATAATTTATGCAATTTCCTGATTTTAAAATTCAAGCAGGTGCTTCATGAAATCATATCAGATAGATAACAGAAAGAATTGTCAAACGAGTATTTATCAAATTGAGGAAAACAGAGAATTATATTTTGAAATAAATCTGAAGGAGACTATGAAAACGAAATACGAGAAAAATACAAGTAAATACGGTTGAGGAAAGAGTGGTGTAAATATAGAGTATTTTTAAATACAAATGGAAAGATAAAAAGATAATGAAAAAAAACTTTGAAATAAAAAGATAATATGCATGAGAGAATATATTTTAAAAATGGTATATACAAAATATATGTAATGTTTTTAGAATCCATTAATTAATAGTTTCATCAGATGAGAGAAAATATAATGAAAGAGGGGTTTAAATAATTTTAGTTTTGCAGAGAATAAAAACCGTAAAGTAGAAGCACGCGGAAGAATTATTCCTTAGAACGACATTAGAATGAACTGATTTGAGAATAAAAGCGAAAGGAAGATAACTGGAATGAAAGTGAAAAGGACATGTAAAATTGCACCAAAGATTTAGAAATTACGTTATTAAAAATAAATAATGTTTTGGGCAACATATAAATATAAGAAAAACGAAAGATTATTAATATATTCGAGGTGAATATATCTTTAAGTGCTCAGAGTACACTATTCTCTGTTGAGGCAAAATTACACATGGCAATTTCTTCCAGCGCAATATTCCAATTTGATTAGAATGCAATTATTATTATTATTATTATTATTATTATTATTATTATTATTATTATTATTATTATTATTATTATTGTTGTTGTTGATATTGTTATTCTTCTTGTTCTCATTCTGTATTTTCTTGTTCATCTTCTTCTTCTTTATCATCTTCTATATACATCGCCTATGGGGAAAATGTCATCGGTAATGAAGGCGTCGGCAATTGCAACTCCAGTGGACATCTGTTATTACGTCTATGCATGGAACACAATTTATTAATCACGAATACACAGTTCCGACTTCCTACTCGATTCCAGACCACATGGATGTATCCCCGATCTGACATCTGCCATGAGATAAAAAGAGATGTCTAATCAGCAAAGTAGGGATTAATGCTGATGACTGATGGAAAGATAATTACCTTACGACACGCATGTTCGTAAAAAATGCAACATCAACCGCACTCAGAGAAAATATGACATCTCGAAACTCCAGAACTCTGACACTGCAACCATCTTTGAAGCCAAATTAAGCCAGGAAATTATTTCTAATACAGTCAACGGCCAATCTGTTGATGAAGACTTGTGAACTATCTGAGATGTAGACACAGAAACAGTATATACCGTCATCATATTCACCAAGCAACAATACTGGTTGGATGAAAATAATATTGAAATCAACAAATTGAATGAAGCAAAATATTATGCTCGTCTGACTCATGAACAAGAACATGGTTCCAGTCTCAAACAGAAGCATTTCCAGAAGCTAAAACAGGTATGTCAAACAAAACTAAAAACTGCAGAAACAATTCGAACCTCAGGGTTATGCGGATGCACGTGATCTCACAAACTTTTATGCAAGAACGGAACAGCTATTTTGGACAGTACAAACAACAACTTCCAGCATCTGATAATGCAAACACCTTTACCGATTCACTAGATATACTTCTACGCTGGAAGGAACATTTGTCCACCCTCCTAAATAGAAAATAGACCACCGAGGACTTCCTAAGAAACGTTTATCCACCTCAGCTATGGATGAATATAAGGCCTACTTTTCAAGACTCCAGCAATCTATGAAGCAAATGAGATCAAGAAAGTGCCCAGGACCAGACAATATCTCTTTCGAACTAATCAAACACGAAGGCTTACCTCTGCCCACCCGCATGTTCCCCTTCTTTCTGAAGATATGAGAATTCCAACAAATTCTGAAAGGAATGAAAGTTGCAGTAATCATAACGATCTTCAAGAAATGTGATTGAAGAACATTTGGAAACTATAGAGGAATAGCATTAATCCTCATCACTAGAAAAATATTTGCCATGATCATTCTAAATCAGCTTCCGACCATCGCAGAAAGATTCTCCCAGAATCTCAGTGTGGATTCTGTGATTCTCGTGGTACAATCGCCATGACACTCTGTGCAAGCAGGAAACAAAACATCGTTTTTCTTTATTTTCTATGGCGCAGACAAATACTTTGATAGAGTTCAAGGATTGATATGTGGAATGTTATTCATCGTTTTAGATGACCCGCCAATTTGCCATGCATTGCTTGAACCTGAGGGATAGTCTCTGGACATGTATTCGACCAGAAGTTATTTCAGAAGAATTTCCAATCACGTGTGGTCCAAAACAAATATACGTCTTGGCATTTATTTTATTCTACTTGTATCTGGCTGCAATGCTTCACAGATTTCCTCCAGACAATCCAGTAGTTGACATCAGATATCGGTATGATGGAGGACATTTCAGCCTGAGTAGACTTCGATCAAAACGTCTAAGACACACGCAACACATCTCAGAAATTAAATATGCTGATGACAACGCTGCTCTCTGTCATTCAAATGAAGAATTCCAACAACCTGTGAAGAACTTTGTTATCGCCTACCCTTGTTTTCTCCTTACAGTTAACATCAAGAAAACCAAGGTCTGTGCACAACCAGCCCATCTTGCCAGATTTTGGTATTATTATCTGTGATACACCTCTAGAACAATTAGAGTATTTTCCATATCTAGGCAACCTTTTATCAAACACGTGCACCACAAAAAGGGATGTGGAACACAGAATTGGAGCCGAAGATATTTTGCTAAACTAATCAAACGTGTCTTTAACAACAAACATCGGAATTTAGCCACAAAACTATTGTCTATAAGGTTGTTGTCATTTCACCTTTGCTATATGGTTGAAAAACTTGCACACGATTTCCAAACATTAGGACGTTTCACCTGCAGAATCTTTGTTCAGTCTTGAATATCAAATGAAATTATATGTCCTACACCAATGTCCTGGACAGAGCAAGCATTCAAAGAACCGAATCGTTGATCATTAAACACAGCCTTCTTTGGTCACAACATGTTGCAAGAATGGAGGAGTCAAGCTTTCAACGTCAAATCTTATTCAGTAAGCTCACATCCGGAAAAAAGACCACTTGATTTGCCCCTTTGAATGTACAAGGATCAACTCGAAACAGTGAAATCCAGTGGACACGAGCAAAAAATAGCGGTACCAAATGCCGATGTTCCAACATCATAGGAACCATCAACTTCGAAGCCACGATAAGAGAAAAGGAAGAAGTCAAATGTAAGAGAAAACGCCTTGAAAAAAAATCAACCTTGGCCTCTACATATATTACTATGTTCTCAATGCTATCAGCTCCTCGATGTTCTTAGTCAATAGCATCATCATCATAAAATGAAGCTATTAGGAAAGAAAAAAATAAATTCTTGTATACTAGATAAAACCGAAAACATATATATGTGTGCGTGCGTATGTATCTATTTTTGTAATTCTGTACATATACTAATTAAGACCTGTTTCTGTTCTCATTTTCACGAAAATATGCATAAATTAATGGCATTATTTAAGATTTATATACGTTTTGCGAAATTGAAGGTGTTGTACTATTAACTTTTCAATGTTTTTTTGACAATGAATTGCGTAAAATATTCACAGTTAAGAAACAAAAATTCACGATCATACTTATATAATGTATGACACTATACGGAAAATAAATTATATCTATATACACTCCATCACTCACTCTCTCTCTTTTCTCCCACTCTCAACGGCGCACCTCTTAATACACACACAGAGACACAGACACACACACACACAAATATATATATATATATATATATATATATATATATATATATATATATATATATATATATATATATAAATTGTTTTCTCTAATAATACCACTTTTACCCAGACGACACTATGCAACTCACTCGCTACTCTACCGTTATTTCAATGGAAATTTTTTAAACGAGCAACATTCTTTAGCTACGCCAACTATAGTCGTCGAAGCTATGACCCGCCACACTGGGTATATTAACGCCAACCTCCCTCATTGCCTTCTTATTACTTTAGGAATTATGACGTTCCACTGAGATAAATTACTGCCAAGATCCGCTGCATGAGAAACAGAAAGCCATGAGGACGCTTTTTCGACCATTAGAATCTTAACTGGCGCAACTCTAGAGTTAACCGTTATCTTCCCTACATATCTGCATAAATTGCAACCCCTTACTCTTATTGATGACACAACAATTTTCGTCAATAACACTCTACCTTGAGTGCCACTTAGGCGTTGTATATCGTGAATATTAGTTATTTATATAAAAAATACTAGTGGATAAATTCAATGACAGAATAGAAGTGACGTGACTTCTACAGATAATTAAAGGTTTTCTTGACGGAACCAATGTGATTTATGCAAAGGGCTAAAAGAAGAAGGATAAGATTTTCGATAAAACCGGTTGCATTAAAAATACACAAATACCTAATACGCGAGATACATGAGGTATTTAGATTTTAATCATAGCTGGTTTCATTCAGAAGTCTTTTATTTCCTATCATTATTTATTTTAACAATCTCTTATCTCTATTATTTTTTAAAGAATCACAGTGTGCTGTATTATTCTGGACTTAAATTTACATTAGGCAATTTGGAAATTAGAACACCGTTAATACATTTTCCATTGGTGGCTTTCACTTTTAATTTTAAGAGCAGACTAAACCAAACTTAAGTTCAAACATATTACGATGGAAATCTATTGAACTGAATATGTATTTTGTAAATTATTACTCTGAAGTTCATATAATGTTCTCTCTAAATATTAAAAATGTTTTGGAAATAGGTGTCTCTAATCTTTAATTCACACTATTTATACTAACTCTACATAAGTGGCTCTTTACGCCTGTCAACCATTGTGGATTAAATTAATCCCTTAAAAACTTCCGTTTTTATTTTATTGTTTTCACTGAAATGATCAATTAATCTTAATAATTCACTGATTAAAGAACTGAATCAGAATCAAACGCTGTTACAAAGAAGAAAAATCGACTTTTATTTTCCTTATTTTATTTTTTAATTTTTCTTACTGTAAATAATTACTTACTTTTATGGTTTTACAGATACCAATTTCGTTTCGAATGTAAATGACTTCGACTTATAGAAGGGCGTCAACAAATTGACAATTAAAATTCTTGTGCGTTATTCAGAGTTACTTTTTTCTCTCCGGAATATGCAGAATAATCAGGCTAATCTATTTTGTTTATCAATCAATCTAAGGAAGCAGGTCCTCTGAGCTGTACCCTAAATAGCCTCTTTCTTTTCGTGTTTCTCTCGTATTTCTGTATATATCTATCTCTTATCTCTCTTCGAGACCATGAATTTGGATTTTATGTTTGATTACTCACACTGCCTTTCAGTTATGTTACTTTCAATACTCATGAGTTTCCTCGAGAATAGCGTTGATTCATACGCCTCTGGATATTCTGGTTAATTGTCTCCATTTAAGAATCTGTTTTCAATTTTGTCTAAATAGATGAATACTATGTCAGTATGACTACACTCATCAGATTTTCATTTACTTTTCTTGCAAAGAAATTGGTCTTTTTTGGATCTTGTTTTATTTATCACTTCTCTAGCTGAGAGCTACCTGTTAGCTCTGTTCTTTTCTTCTCTACTCTTATTTTTTGCACTCTTTCCATATTCTCTTCCTGGCCATGCTTCTGTTCTATGCGACGAATACACATTTCAATAGCCATTGCATAATAAGAAGGTTTTTATAACGTAAATTCAAATAAGAAACCAACATATCACATAAGAACATGTCACATTTAAGTCAACATTATTTTCCTCTTTTATGAGTTTTATTGCATTTTCACCATTCAAACACGGATATTTCTAATCGATATTATTCAGTAGTTTCAATTCATTTTACGAGAAAATTAATTTCTTTCCGGTGATGTAATATATTTTATCGGATAAATGTTCAACATCAAATAGGTGTCTTTGTCACTGTTTCATAATTATGTTGTCTAGCTAAGTGTTTTCAGCTTATATCTAAAACTCTTAAGTTCCTACAATATTACATTTGTCGTATTTATAAAATTCATAGGCAAACATATTTTTCGAAGATATATTTTGTCTGCGAAGAAAATCAGAGATTAAACGGGAAAAGTGATTTCTTGTTCTATGATTAGAAAAATATTTAAGATTAATTTCTAAAATAGATTATTCTAAAAACTAATTCAGAAGGAAATTCTAACTTTTCTGCTAATCTTTAGTCTGTCCAAGAATAAGCGGGTTCCTGATATAGGCAACTAATTAGATAATTAAAGCAACGAATAACACATCCGGGCATGTATATTTGAGTAAGCATATTGTATCAGAGCTGCTTCTATTGTGAACTATAGAGAAAAATATAAGAACCCGAAAAATAATTGACGAAAAACCCAACTGATAACATGCACACGCAACACATAACATAACTCATCAGAGATGACGGCAACAGATTTTATCTTAACAGACAAATGAAAGGTAGTTAATACGCCCGCATCTAAATGTACATGTTTCATCATTCAAGGGACATGAGGAAGATATAAGTATGATGGAATATCTATTAAAATATACACATTCTACAGGATATTTATATGATAAAATTAGGCACCAACAGAATATTAACTGTTATGTTCCTTTAATAATTACCAGGAACAACACACGGCAAAGATAAATAAATCCGTCACATTTTCCCAATGAATGATAGATGTCTTATTTTCGAACTCTGTATTCAAATAGCATCAACACAATTGTTGGGTTACCTGTGATCCTGGTACAGACAGATTTTGTTTCTCTGATGATACTGAAATAAGTTATTTTGTACTAAAAATCGCATCTTATATTTATTTTTAAACTTCATCATGGGAAAATTCAATTTTCACACAATCATAAAACTGAACATTTTATATTGTTTGTATACGATACCAGAGAATTTAGATTTTAGTACAGTTAGTATCAAACAAAGATACAATCTCAAATGTATTCTAGTAAACTGTTAAAAACGTATATATAATATTAATATTCGACTAAAGATAATAATGTTTTACGAATAGTCTTTCTGGTCCCAGGGGTTTAAATTTTATAAAGAAATTTCTTAGTTTCGTTAATATTATATTTCCTGTCCGTTCTTTCCTCAGTTAATCTTATTCTTGTTTTCCCTCGCATTTTCCCAGTAGCAATTTGCATTTTTGTTTTTTGTTACCTAAATCCATGCAACAGGATAAGCGGTGGAATTTTTACTGAAATTCATGCCAAAAAATGCGTTATCTTGCTGCCTAAATATATTGACGGTTTCAACCTAAATAATTAAATATTTTCAAATATTAATTCCCGAAATATTTTATATTTCAGTCGTGAGGAAATATTTAATTCTGTGCATGCACCATTGTTATACATGGTCAAAATGCCTTCGCTTGCAATCTTTCAAGGCGATCGCAGTCCGATGTTTATTAGGACTATTCACGTATTCTTTCTGGATCACTTTGTATCATCCGATTTTTATTTATTTGCTTGTAACTTTTTTCGCAGTTAGTTTAGATTAGCTAAGTTTTATCCATTTTCGTTTTACTTAATTAGTTTTGTCATTGTTTTTTGGCGTTGTTTAACGTGACCAATTTGCTCGTTTGGTCTGCTGAACATAGATCATTCATGTCAATCTATCAATTATTCCCTTTTTGTAAGGTCCATAAACTTGCTTATTTCCCTCATTGTTTCCTTTTCTGTTTTTTGTTCTTAACCAGCAATCTCTTAATTTTAGTGTTGAATTTGTATATTTTAACAACTTTTCCATCGTATCTATGGCTTCCTCATGTCCCTTGCGTAATGAAATTTGTACATTTAAATGCGGACACGTTCCCTAAATTTTACATTTCTCTTAAGATACAGACTGTCTACATTATCTTTGGTGTGTATATATTTATGTATGTTATGAATTATCATGTTTTTTCGTCGACTTTTTCTGATTCTTATATTTATCTGTTTAGTTCACAAAAGAAGCACCTCTGATATAATGTGTTTACTCACATATACTTGCTTTTATTTGTTATTCCTTGCTTAAATTTCCTAACATCTGTTACTACTTCATGATATCTACTTGTCAAATAACCAGGAACTGATATTCCCAGTGAACATTCTCGAAGATTAATTAGCTAAATTAAGTCTTTTTCTTATTCTCATTTCCACTTGATCCTCGTTAGCATTGAACACGTCTCTATTTCTAATTCTACTGCAATCATTTCCCTGTAAGTTCATGATAGTGACACGAATTGTTTATGGATGATTCATGACATAATTCAAAAGCATCAATGTAGTCTTTATATATTTCTAGCGTCCTATGAGTGTGTGTTTTGCGCATTTTTTATTATGTTGATCATCACTATCAGGTATGACACTATTTATGATAATGAATCACCTTAACATAGTACATATCTTTAGCCAAGCCTAGTTAATATATATATATATATATATATATATATATATATATATATATATATATAGAGAGAGAGAGAGAGAGAGAGATAGATAGATAGATAGATAGATATAGATATATGTGTGTGTGTGTGTGTGTTGTGTGTGTGTGTGTGTATGAATGTATTGATGCTTTTTAAAAATTTCAAGCTATACCAGTGCGCTATATTAATTATCAAATTCGACAATATTCTATTTTTTTCACCAGATGGAATATATTACATTTGACATTTATATATTTTACATCGTCTTGTTGTGGAACATCAGCAGTTTCCCTGTGCTCTTATATTAATTTAGCATTATTAACAATAAAAAATGTGTCCAACATTATTGGGATATTTTGAAACTGGAACAAAATCTTCAGATATGCATTTTTTGCAGTTACACCGACACACGAACCTTACTAAGTACTCATGCATTTTGTGACTCAAACAAACCTTTATGGAAATAATTCTACTTACATGAGAAACACAATCTGTAAAATGAAGAAAATATGTAATTTTTAATTCATTGCAAGTATTTGTAGTTTAATTGATTGTAAAACATCTGCCCGTTTATATCTCATAAACTCATGGTAGAAAACATGAAACAATTATATATTTATAAATTGGGAGCTCGATTCGAGAAAATATCCTTGAACTTCCCTCGGGCTCAGGCAGATGAACTAAGATGGAAACTGAGACATACACTGGAGAAAGCTAAGCAACACTAATCAAACATCACGAAACTGGAGAGGCTGGCAGTCAGAACCCTACAGAGGAAGGAAAGCATTATCATATTACCAGCTGAAAAAGGCAATGCAACTGTAATGATGGACAAATCGTCATATACAGAAAAACTGGAAGACCTCATTGCGAATGGTAGCTACAGAGTAAAGAAAGATCCTAGAATGAAAACAGAATGAAAACTGTCACAGATCCTAATCAAGAACAAGGACCACTTCTCACCGTAGACATACAGGCAGTTGTCACAGCATTACATCAATCTACCTCACATATAGGGTGTCTCAGAAATACACATAGACAGTATTCTGCTCAGGCCGATGGTTAGCTGTCAAGGCTCTGTGTGTCACCATCTGAGTCGCTTCCTAGTAGATTCAATTTATCGGAAAATCATCATATGTCCGGAAATCTGCCCACTTCGGGGAAATAATCAAATATTCTCCCATCCAATGCAACCAGATTGTGAGCCTGGATGTTCTGTCTGTTCACCAAGTTACCCATGGCGGAGGCACTCTTGGTAGTCAGAGACAGACTGGCCTCAGACTCCTCCCTTGGAGAACGGACCAGTGTAAAAATAGATAACCTGATGGAGATGCTGACTTTCTGTACACAAGCAACATACATCGGAATGGGATTAGGCATATATCAACATGATGAGGTCTTAGAAAAGGGATCCCCAATATTACCAGCAATGACGAAACTATATATGGAATAATTTGAGGAAATAACCTTAAAATCTACACCACTAAAGCAAACCTTATGGCTGAGACACCTTTGGCATTACCAGGAAGATGTTCAGCTCTTACTGGACAATGTGAACGTAATAAGATCATCGATACAGTTCACTAAAAACTAAAAGAAATTACCTTCCTGGATGTACTAATATTTCGAACAGAGCATGGGTTCACGACATCCATATACGACAAGACAACGTTCACCGGACAATAGCTAAACTTCAACTCCCACCATCCATACAGTGTAAAGAAAGGAATCATCCGCTGCTTACAGCTTCGAGGAAAAGTCATAAATGGCGACCCATAGATAGAAAAACAAGAAATGGTCAGTATAGGCAGTACCTTACACGTAACAACTAACTGGATACATGGCAGCACCTCCGACAAACTTGCATAGAAGGGTCCAAGAGGATAACAGCACTCAGAAAACACTACAATCTGTCTATCCTATGTGAAAGTGAATTCAGTACCAGGCTACATTAGTGGTGAACCCAAAAACTTGAGTTAAAGGGAAATAAATGAAACATCCAGAAGAGGCATAGCACTTGAAACTAGAAAAATACACCCTGTGGACGAAATAAAGTGTTCGGATTGACATTCCAATCACCTGAAGAAGGCTGGAGCGTACAACGACCGAAATACTGTGAATATGGCAATGGAGATTAGGATAAGATTCCGAGTAAAGAAAATAATGCAAGTAAACATAATACCTCATCTCAGAGATATAGACAGAAAACTTAAACGGTTTTCTATTCTCTTCTGTCTTTAGCATTTTTCTGGATTTCTTTCTCTGACACCGTTAATTATCTAAACAGCTGAATGGATCGGTCAAAATAGAGTATGCCTTTATTCATTGCCTTTGCTGCTACCTTGAACTCCGTTAAATTTGCATTTGTTTTCATAGACAAAAAATAATGGTGCCAGTAAACCAGATTCTTAGCTTTTACACTCTCATCTGCTAGTTAGATGAATTCTAGTTGGTTTTCCTTGCTTGACATGATCTGGCATGTTTTCCAATGAACTTAATGAATCTGTATCTTCGTAATCAAGGTAACCTATTTTACATAGGTTTGAATAATTTTCAAAATTGAATAAATTTCAAAATAGGTATTCTCTTTAGAATAGATCCAAGACTTTTTTCCATTTCTGCTTATTTACACAAAGTGTATTTTTCTGTGTCGTAGACAACAACTTTAATTCAGCATTTGTCTTTAAATGAATTTATATCCCATTTTCTTCATTTAATTCGATTATCTTTCATTGTTTCATATATATCTTCTTCACTTTTTCATTTGTTTAATTTTATTTTAATAATTTCTATACGTTATTACTTTAATTTCTTTATATAAAATCTTACATAACTAGATTTTATAATTGGCTATCATGGGTAATTTTTTCAATATAATTTCAAAATCGATTACTAGGGGGACCAGTTTTGTAGTATCAGAAACATATGAGAGTTTATGGTAAGATAATGAGAGGATACAAGGTTTCTCTCTATCATACATGTCTTTGTTATCTTCAGTTATAATTTAATTCACTTAAATTCTGTTTTAAATTTAATCGATAATATTCAAATAATTAGGTGATACAATTACTACATAGTCTTATTAACTCCTTTTCGTTATTTCCTCGCATCAGATTTGCCTTTTTCATTATAACTCGCTTTGATGTGATCATTTGTTCTAATGTAAATATTTTTTTGTTTTTTCTCTTATTTCAGTTTGTCGTAATTGGTATTATTGCTGATTCCTCTTTGGATTTTATCAAGAATTTCAAAGTAAATAGCAAAGGCACCGGATCATATGTGGCAGCAATATTCAAAGCACAGACGAATGGGGAAATTATATATATATATATATATATATATATATATATATATATATATATATATATATATATATATATAGTTATTTTCATTATTTATTCTGCTGATGTAATTTTTCTTTCCATTTCGTAATGACTTGCGATGAGTCAAGACTTATAATTTGATTAATACTATATGAAACTTATAATTTGAAATATTTTTTTAGATTGTTCTATCTCTGTATTTGATATTTTTCTCCGCAATATAAGATTTCCTTTTTAAAAAGTACAAAACTCTTATTTCTTAACTTCTTTTAAATGACTCTTTTGTTTCGTTTGTGAATGTCGGATCAAATGAATTGAAACAGTAAGAGTGAAAAATAATAACATCTCGCATGTTCAACCCCATTACTAACAATGATGAGATTTAATTTGATTTAACAGAACAACTACTGCACAAATTCTATTACATTAAGCAGCATAGGTACGATAAATGAGCAACTTATTCCTCAGTGGCCAACCACTTGCCATTAATTTAGTTGGACAAATTAAGAAGAGTGATGTTTTCGAAAATAAAATAGGCAACTTGATAGCAACACATTTGAAACATTTTCTGCTCTAAATCTGTTTCAGTTCAGTATTCCCATAGCAGACATCGAAATCTAAATGTCGTGTTCAGATTTGTGCTTGCTAAAGTGGGATTACTTTGTACACGCCTCACTAATTGGGAAAACTTCAATTCTCTGAAAATGATTTCCCGTTGCAGTAGGAAATATATTCAATCGTCTCATGAGGAACAACGAACTGCAACCAAATCTATTTTCCTTCTAATCGTCATTGCTTCTTTTTTTGGCCTTCTAGCACGATACATTCTTTTTTCGCTTTATCATATATTTCCTTCTATTTACTTTCGGATATTCTGTTCCAATCATTTTTCATTGTTGTTTGTCATTATTTTTATCGTCTACTTGTATGAAATATTTATACTTTTTAATCTAATTATATATATATATATATATATATATATATATATATATATATATATATTCATCATTTCTAGGAAAAGTAAATCTAACAGGGGGTTTAATTGTTTAGTAATACAAATATCCTGGTCATTCTTATTCTTCTATGCGTTGGGTCCCTTCAAATCGTTGGCGTTTACGGCCATCCACAAATCCCCATTGTTTTCTGTGTGTTACCTGCTTTGTTATCTACTTGCCTGAGCGCGTTTCTTAGGTTATGCAATGTTTCCCGCTGTCCCTTTTACTTCAATATGTTCTGTGATTGTCAGATTCACATTATGTCCACTAAAAAGTTCAATTGTCATTTCATATAATAATTATGAGTGTCTTTTTATTTCCTTTTTCTCTAAATGTTTCGATCACATGATTAGTCTGTTATTCTAAGAATCCTTCTATAGAGTCACGTATCCACCGCCGCTTCTTTCTTCTTCATCTGTTCGTAGATGGTCCAAGAATTAGTGTCGTATATGAGGACTGATATTAAATAAAAGTTCAGCACACCTTTCTTTGTTTCTAAAGAAATGCTCCAGCATTTTTATCCTTGCCATTAGTCTTACAAATTGATTGTATATTCCATTTTAACATCTTTATTCAAACTGATCTCGTCACTAAAACGATAAGCTGTTCATGGCTATCTTATTAAATTAATTGTGCATAATGTTATTCGGGCCTTTCATATATTGAATTTATTCATAACGTTTTTAGGATTCGAGCGACTTTCCAGAGTGAAGCAGGAATCATATTTGGAATGTATTATGTGTGAAGCATTTCACACACATGCACGCGCGCGCGCACACACACACACACACACACACACACACACACACACACACACACACACACACATATATATATATATATATATATATATATATATATATATATATATATATATATATATACGCGTGTGGACATGCCTGTAAAATAAAATTATTTCACTGTCAAAAGAATATAATGATTCTCATTTGTAATAATCGATGCGGCGTAAACTGTCTATTTTTATCGAGTTCACTCCGGCCAAGCAGTTAAGACAAAAGGAGCCACCGTGTGTGAAAGAATTAAGAAAAGAAACATTATTAATGACCGGAAAGAGAAAAGAGTAATCAGGAGGATATTGCATTTAATTTTTTACAGATTAAAGATAACTGGAATACATGGAGCTGGAAGTGCAGGAAATAAACTCTTAGCATAGAACTTACGGCTTCATTTAACCAGTTCACCTGTAAATTGAAGAGATTGTAACGCCAGGCTAGTACTGTACTTAAATTCAAAAAGTCTAGGTCCCATAAATCTCACCTGAACAATTACCATGAATGTATTTATAGAATAGACACAGAGAGGAATACATGAAGTGAAAAGACACTATTGGAACCATTGCTAGGCCAGCTGATAAGAAAATCAGTTCACTGTCTGTTGGGAAACAATTTTTCTCTATAGAATCTACTTACATATCTATTAGTTCAACAGTCGTCCATGCTGTGACATATGATCCGGTGCCCCTGCTATTTATCTGGAGCTCCTCGATAAGATCAAACGAAAAACCATCAATATTTTTTGTTCCTGATCTGGTGACTCGGGTTCAATAACATTTTCCTCCCAAGATCACCAGATGAAAAAAAAAAACATACAGAAAAAGCGAAGTCACAAATAATATCTATTTTAGAAATTTATGAAACCTCGACATCAGTGAAAATAGTAAAAAATTGCATTTCCTCTTCACAAAAAAGGCTTATATTTACGGCTGGCTAAAATAAAGTGAAAATAAAATGCATGAATGTAATTATTAATAAACATATTTATATTGAACTAATAGCTAATAGACTTTGATTTCCGTGGGTTATTTGTTAACTTTTAAGTATATCTCTTTATTCTGTACGCACACACACACACACACACACACACACACACACACACACACACACACACACACACATCCGTATCTATTTCGTTTGTGTGTTTCGAATTCTATACATGTGCATGTTTTAAAGATGATGCATTTATTTGTGCTTGTTCAAAATGCTGTAATTTATCAACTGGTAATCTCTAATTTCCAATCTAAATTTTCTCCGTTTGTTGCAATTTTATCTGCTCTTGTCATTTCTCGCCTGTTGCAGTTAAAACCGATCAAAAGAACAATTTATGACGGAGGTAATGATGTCTGCTGACACAAAGTAATCAAAGGCTATTTATATTTCATTCAGGATGAGTAGACTCGAACAATCAGATTATTTCTACATCTCTCTTAAATCCCTTTGAATACGCGTCTACAACAACAATGAAGTTCCGCGTATAGGAGGGAACAAAGAAGAAGTAAGCTGCTATCGAACATTATAATTAAATCAATGACGGGCTATTGATCTGATGTGAACTTATAACGCCGCACTTTGAACAGTTTGATCTTATCAATTCACACCATCCAAATAGATTTCGTAATTTTGTTTTCGACACGAGATTCTGTGATTAGTTGCCTTTTCATAAGAGATGCACACGACGGTAAATATAATTTTACACACATTTGCAGGTTTACGTAAATGAATTTATTAAAATATAAAATTACTTACATATATATAATGTATGGAGTGAGAGGAAGAGACCAAAGAAAAAACCTTATTTTTCAGTGCGCTTATATTAAGCTGTGTGTATTGCTACTGGTTAAACTGGGAGTAAAGTTTGAAATAAACTATTTTGTGTTTTCTTGCTCTTATTCAATCCATGCCTATCATCTTCAAAATAAGATCCATGAAAAATATGCTTCTTATATTATTTCTATTGAAAATAGAGCTCTTTACTCTTGTAGTATATTAAGATTTCGCATGAAGAAATTTTGGCAGCATTTCAATGCATATTTAATTATTCTGCATTTGTGTACAGTTAATCATATGAAAATATGCTTATGCATTAGTTGGAAAAACAATAAATTAAAAAAATGTATGTGTCACTCTATGTTCGAAAAACCTTCTTTCTCGCATTAGTAAGTTTAAAGTATATGATAGACGCTCTTAAATGAACAATCCAAGATATTCCAAAATATTTTTACAAACTTTGGGAGCCGGTTCCACACATCAAAACAAGTTAATATATCCATATAAACCTACAGATGCATACACCGGTCGGATCATTGACTGAGGGACATTTCACACGGTGCCGAATGGTTTCGCAGGACCCATGTCATATTGATGAAGCGTCTCTACATTAGTGACGTCTGATGTAGAAACTAATTGTTTTA
Organism: Acanthosepion esculentum; assembly: GCA_964036315.1. Lineage (NCBI taxonomy): Eukaryota > Metazoa > Mollusca > Cephalopoda > Sepiida > Sepiidae > Acanthosepion > Acanthosepion esculentum. Next base: position 93,486,599 of record OZ038491.1, read on the forward strand.
GGTGGCTCCACAGATAAACATCCAAATGTGTGAGGTCGGGGGAACGTGTTGGTTATGGAACCGGTCCTCCGCTTCCTATTCATCTCTCATTGTTGATGTTAGTCAGTGAATGTGCCAAAATATATTGGAAACCCATCATGCATGAATAACATGCGTCTTCGTATTAGCAGGGGCACATCTTCTAGCAGGTTTGGAAGTGTATTCGAAATAATATCCCTGTAGACAACTCCTGTGAGGCGTGCTGGGGAACCGTATGGATCTACCAGACTCACGTAAGATTCCAATATACACATTAATCGTAAACTGATGTTGGTGTCTAGCCTGTATTGTGACATGGGATTCCGATCCGCCCACAAATGTTGAGTGTGTAAATTTGTTATTTCATCACATCCAAATGTTGCCTCATCCGTAAAAAATGACTGAAGCGGATCGGCAGTTTGTACAACAATCGATCGACACATGTTATCCCGTGGTGAGTGGTCAAAGGGCGAGAGAGCCTGCATACGTTGCAAATGATATAGATACAAGAGCTACACTTGAAGTACCCTCCATGTGGTACTATGAGGTCTATGACATGCTAAGGCTACGTGACGTGAGCTGATACATGGATAGTCTTCGACAGACAGTAAAATGTTTTCTTCGTGGTCAGGGGTACGAGCGGAACTCGGTCTTCCTCGATCCCTAGATTGTAGTGCCATAGATCCTGCCTCAGCAACGCGCCGATAAAGAGCAGCAAAAGCTGGATGATTCAGCTGGCTTCGGTGTGGAAACGCAATATAATACAGTTGTGTAGCCTCGCGTCCATTACCATTCGCGCGGCAGTATGTAAAATCATATCTGCATCTTACTTTATTAATATCGTGCAATTATTAAACGGAATATTTCTCAGTTACATGACTACTACGCAAGTTAAATGTTGACAGACTCGCCACAAATACGCACGAATTAAAACTGTAACCTAGTCTAAATGGTAACATAGCAGCATCTACAGTAAATTTCCTTCAAACTTAATAATTCAAAAACTAAGGATTTGTTTATGGGGACTTTTCCTTGCTGTAGTGTGAGGAACCCGTTCCCAAATTTTGTAAAAAATTTTTTTTTATTATCGCTATATATATATATATATATATATATATATATATATATATATATATACACACACACACACACACACACACACATATATATATATATACACACACACACACACACACACACACACACACACATATATATATATATATATATATATATATATATATATATATATATATATATATATATATATAATTTTTCTTTATGCACCGTGACCCATCAGGGCGTAGGCTATGATAGCTCTCCACGAAGTTATGCCCTTTTTAGTTCTTGATAAATTCGGTGATTTTATTTCTCCTAGTCCATTTGCCCAAGATCATTATGTTTGTTATGCATTGTGATTCAGTCGGCCCTGTGAGTATCAGATTTTCCTAACCCCCTTTTTCTCATTATCAGCCCTAGACATTTTAACTGTCTCTTCCTGGTGTTAAGTATAACTTCCCTGCTAACTGTCTCTTCCTTATGTTAAGTATAACTTCCCTGCTAACTGTTTTTTCCTTATGTTAATTATAACTTCCCTGTTTGAGGTAAGCTTTTCAGCTAGGTAAGTGGAATCGGCGGAAGAAGATCAAATTCCGTTTTAATCTGTTGCTTTCGCTTCGTATTAATATACTCGATCAAATCATGGAACCATTATTCTCTCTCCTCCTATGGGTTAAATAGCAGGGTACACTTGGCTCTGCATACTTTGATTTGATGTATATGAGTATTTTAATATACAAACTATGGAGAATGCGGCGGGTATCATATCTGCTATATTTCCGCAGCAATTGTTACAGTGAACAGATAATAAAAATTAGATATTTATGATGAGGCATCATTGCTGAAGTGACATAGCAAAAAAATAATTTTTTAAAATACTATAGTAAAATGGTCTTTCCATAAATTTGAAAGGCATATAATATTTCTAAAACCTATGAACAAAATCTTTCAAAACATCGATGATCTCCGAAATTGTTCTGAAATGATTTCCCCTTGGACTAATTTCTCAAATTCTCACCAAAGAAGTAAACATTAGAATTTTATGACGAAATTCTTGACCTATGACATGAAATTTACGGCACGGTTCTCTATTGCACAGCGAAGAGGTGAAAGTAACACGAGAGAAATTGAATAAACAAATTACGTGATTGCGATACATACAAATGATTATTTAATCAGTCATCAAGCAGTTATCATATTGGATAACTCAAGAATAAATAGGAAGTATTTATTAACTAGTATGCAACAGCAATAGAATAATGCAAAAATTAGAATTAGACATTTGTTGAATGTAAAATATATAAGAGCAACACATCAACAATTAGCGAAATGACTGTCAGTAAAAAACTAATAAGTCATCGGCATTCCTATAATAATCAAGCAATTCATTATAAAAGTGTGCATGTGTTTACTTATTAGTACGCGTGAATGTTATGTGATGTGAAATCTCAGCTTTGCTTTTCTGAACAAGAACACGACAGGAAGTACCGAGAGTATAATCTTCCTCTAGGCGTTAGTAAAATATAACTGACTACTACATAAAGAGAGTGATTTCCAAGTTGCTTACAGATTCAGACCTGCCATTAATGCGTTCCCAAAAAATTTAGTATTTCTTTATCCTCTTCCTTTCTCTTATATATTTTCTCATTTATATATATATATATATATATATATATATATATATATATATATATATATATATATATATATATATATATATATAATGTGTGTGTGTGTGTACAAGTATAGGATTGGTGCATACGGAATATATTACAGTAACCAACAATTATATTCTTCAATGAGTGCACTACAAAAATAGCCATTTTGTTTTAACACCTCTGGTGTCTTATCGGGTGATGATGTTGAACATCATCATTTGATAATTATATATATATATATGTGTGTGTGTGTGTGTGTGTGTGTGTGTGTGTGTGTGTGTGTGTGTAGTAGTAGACTAATGCAAGATATTTGAGAGATATAAAATAAAATAAAAAATAATCTTGATATGAAGAATGATAATATTTATTGCTTATTATTTGTAAGCATTTTGATCAAATTGGAGGTTGATGAGAAAAAATGTGAAAAAAGACTGTCCTTTTTCAACGAAAAATGAAAAATCAAGATGGACTATATATATTTTTTTGGAGGTGTCCACATATCTTATATCACTGATGAAATAAAGCATATTTAAGCTAGTTGGATTCAGAGGATTTTAAATGTCTTGTAGGGACAGTATTCGCTGAGCATGCCGAAATTCTCATTTAAAAATAGAGTGTGAGAATTTATTTTGAAATATATGTTAAATATAACATTCTACTTTCTTGATGGCTTTTAAATGAAGATGCTAAAAGGACGCATTTGACATTGATATGAAATAAAAAAGAAATGTGGAATGTCCTCATAATATCTCCTTTACTCTTATATATATATATATGTGTGTGTGTGTGTGTGTGTGTGTGTGTGTGTGTGTGTGCGTGCGTGCGTGCGTGCGTGCGTGAGAACGTAGGATGCTTGAGTATAGTTTAGAATAACTCCTTTTCAAAATCAATTTAGGTAATTGGGTTAAGTTTAGAAAATATCAGTACCAACTAATGAGTGTTTATATATATATATATATATATATATATATATATGTGTGTGTGTGTGTGTGTGTGTGTGTGTGTGTGTGTGTGTGTGTGTGTGTGTGTGTGTGCGGGAGCGCGCAGGCGAACATGTTATATCTATGGGTGATTACACATTATCCTGTATAGGGCATATGAATATATATACAACGTGGGCATAAATTTTAATATTTGCCTAGTGACTGACAAATTTGCGCCTCGTATGACCTTCAGAAGGTCACATACACACACACGAACGCACGCATACGCTCACACGCACACACACACACACACACGTATATATATATATATATATATATATATATATATATATATATATATATATACGTAAACACACACGCAAACAGGGACACACACATATATATGGGGGAAACAAATATTCGTACACATACAATTTTAATTTATTGTACTTCTAATTAAATAAACGTACTTCACATATAATTATCTGTATACAGATGCATAACAACTAAATATGCATATTGGGGAAAAAAGTATTCGTACAATGCCCATTCAAGTGGAATATTCTAGAATGTTCTAATAACTTTATCAGCAGCCACAAAAATATACAAAACATTTTGTAATTGATATTTCCGCAAGGATGTTATCATCATGCCGAGGTAAAAAAAAAAATCGACAAATTCACAAAAAGATGTTATTGTTGATTGGATCTTGATAAGAAAAGATGTGGAAAAAGATTATGTCCTTTTTCAAAAATAAATGAAACATCAAGTTGGACTATTTTTTTCAAGAAGTTAAAAGTTACAGGAAAATCTCAGACTACCTGAACAATTCTTTAGTTGCTATCATTAGTTCATTCATTATGTGTTGCCAGCGTCTTAAGCACACTGCAAAATAAACGAAGAAATATTTTGCGGAAAATAATTTAAATGAGCTGAAATAGTCAAGTCCATCTCCATATTTAAAGCCAGTCGAGAATCTGTGGAATTATTTGAAAATTCAAATCCAGTCGAGAGTTCCAACGATGATCCCAGATCTAAAGACCATATGCGAAGATATGGAACAAAATATGAACTAACATTTGAAAATCATTAATTGAGAACTACAAGAAGAGTTTGGTTGTTGAATAAGTGATCTTGTTGAAAGATCCATTCAGGAGGATGTTCATTAAATTTGCTTTCAAAATATTTTGATATGCTGCGGTATTCATTTTTAACATCGATTATTGATATGTTGCCAGTACCTTTTGCAGAAAAAAAACTTCTCCAAACTATGATGCTCTCACTACCATATTTCACTGTTGTAACTTTTCTTTCGTTTGAAGGCATTGCCAAATTTCCTCCATTCATGATTTCTAGAATTACGTCCAAAAAATTCAATTTTGGTTTCCTCTGTCCATAATACTTTTTCCCAATACGATTTTTCCTTCTCCTTTCGTTACGAACGAATATCAACCTGACATCTCTGTGTCTTTTCAATAGCAATAGAGTTTTCCGAGTTGTATTTCATTGCTTATTGTCCATTTAGTGACACAGAATCCTGATAAAAGCAAATCATCCTGCAAATCTTGAGTAATAACAATTGGATTTTGTTTAATTTGATGCATTAATTTCGTCAAAGATCTTGAAGAAGATTTCCGTGAAACACCGAATCTTCTTTGATTTTCAACAGTTTTGAGTCTTTTATACCTTGAAATAAATGAACTTATGATAGTAAATGGAATATTCTGGATGTCCGAAATTTTCCTGTAACATTTTCCTTCTTTCCAGAGCTTAGTAAACAGTTCATTTTGTGAATTTGACAATTCTTTACCTCATGGCATGATGATGCACGAATATCAATTACAGAATGTACTCGCTATATTTTGAGGCAACAAATAGCTACTGATAAAGTTATTGGAACATTCTAGAATATAATAGTTGAATAATCTCGAGTATTAAAGCAATATCAAAGTTTTAAAATCTGAAATTTGCAATTTACGAATACTTTTTAACCCGTATGCATATTTAGTTATTATGCATCTTTGTACTGTTTATCATATGAAAAGTATGTTTATTCATTAGTTTGAAGTACAATTAATTAAAAATATGCATGTGTACGAATATTTATTTTTCCCCACTTTGCATGCATATATATATATATATATATATATATATATATATATATATATAGCTGTGTGTGTGTAGAGTTATATGAATAACTTTGATCATAGTACAAGTTTTCACACTTTATATATTGGCTCATTTCTATGCCTCTACCTGATATTTGTTTCTTTCTCGTACGGCATTTTAGTGCAAACCATAGAGTGCCTTTTTCTCTTCAAAGATTGGATATTTTCTCTGAAAACATGCGATTTTATGGCAGTGTCCCGTTTTATTGATGAAGCCATCATCAGAGCATATCCAATATACAGGGCATAAAAAGCGATTGAAAACAAGAACTCAAAGCTATTTACATTTCGAAAATGTAGAATAGATGCCGTCCCATTTGATTAAATATTCTTAATAGAGTCATTTTGGAGGAAAATGGTTGCAAGAAATAAGATTTGCCAGATTATTTCGGGGTAACGATTGCAGTATCTCTCTGTGTCTTCTCGTACATTTGCTTTCTCTTTAGCAATATGATGTCACTATATTGCGGAAACGAATACAAGACTTTAGTTACCAGTTTAATAATTTACATTAATTCAATTCTTTATATTTGTAGATGGCCAAATAAAAATTTGATACTTTCCCCTGTAAGTCACAAAAGTTTTCAAGTAACCATGGCTAAAAATCAATTTACATTTTCTTTTTTCTTTCATGACACTCAGAAGATAGACAAACTTACATGATTGTGTGTCATTGTGTATAATTGATGCTTATAAATATTGAAGCAATACGAAATGCCAACATATAAAAAAATCATATTGAAAATAAATATACCGAAAAGATAGCATATTAAAATTTATTCGATTCGTGTCAAAATAAGAAATATATATATATGTAGAGAGAGAGAGAGAGAGAGAGAGAGAGAGAGAGAGAGAGAGAGAGAGAGAGAGAGAGAGAGAGAGAGAGAGAGAGAGAGAGAGAGAGAGAGAGAGAGAGAGAGAGAGAGAGAGAGAGATAAGATGTTTTTGGCAAAGTGTAAATCAACTGAGTTATGAACAAATCCTATTTTTAAAGTTACTGTGTTTATTTTGCTTCGGTACTTCTAGGGTGTTAATTTACATATTAGAAAAATACTTTAGGAAATCTCATCGGACCATATGTTATATTATTAGCTATAAACAAAGCTATAAACATAATGAATAAATTTGCATCATTTTTTAAATCAATTTCATATCTAGTATATGAGTACATTTTCCTATGAAGGTGAAGGTTAATACAATATTTCATGAGATAAGACTTATATTATGTTAACATAACTCATCTCAGATTTCAGTTGAAGATTTGTTTCTGATGTCTTCGTACTTCACTCATCTAATTGTTGAGTCAAAGACATGGAGCTGTTTAGCAATGACACATTGATTTTCCAGGGATCTAATCAATGATACCCTCATCTTGCAGCACGAACTCGATTTTATCTGACTGAGATGTTTTTTCTTCTGGTCACTGAAGACACATCCTTGCCGGAGGCCTGGAGCTCTTTTTTTTATCTAAGATGTGAAAAAACCATGGTGACATTTATGCAGTCTGCAATCTCCGAATTTGTTTGATTGGTGGCTGAAGCTTTGGGAACGGCACACCTCCATTAGAAGTGAAGTCGCCATCGTCGTGGTTGAAAAGAGTGATAAAATCTCTAACTAAAATTTGTCACATTCCTTTCTAATTATGTGTTCTCAAATACCAAAATCAAGCGGGACATAATGAAAATGTTATGCATGAATTTATTTTACAATTGAATTCGTGTTGAACACCAGAATTTGTATTTTTTTTTAAAGTAATTTTTTATATAAATTCAACATGTTTAATATTAATTTAATAATACCATATTTTGATCTATAAAAATAGGTAAAATATAAGTTATGTGTTTTAAATATATTTTTAATCAATTATTAAGTCTATTGTGTTATATGACATTATTGTGCTCGTGATATTCCATAAACATAATATCGACAATTGATAATTTTAAATTTCAACTTTATCATCATTGCTTATTCGATGTCATCGTTACTTGTATATTATTTTCTTTCACATAAATATCTAAAATTGTAACTATTTCATTAGTTTTCTGTTGAATTAATCACTGTCGATGCGAGAACCGTTGTACTAATCTCATTTTTTACTTAGTAAGCAGGGCAAATTCAGTTTACCAGGTTGTGAAGGAGTATTGTATGTATACAATTTGTAGATGAAACTACTTGTACCACCCATGAAACGTTTTGTTCAAGAATTTACAGGAATAATCAGTGTTTATATTGATAACGAGATCAACTTTGAATTAACCAATAATATTACATCCAACAATACCAGCGGAAAAATATTTAATCTATCACATTTCAAAGAATCATGTTGATCTAAGTAAAGGTACAAATTCAAGCCGAATGGTTAAGTCTATCCAATATAACTCTTACAGTTAATGATTGGTTTTCCCTTACATCATAAGAAATTACCAATTTATCCTTATTAGGTTTGCTTAAGTATTCTAATATACGTACTTACTCACATTTGACTAATGTTCTTAATATTCTGTTATGGTGTTGAAACCATAGAAAAATAACACAGACTCGGATATAAAGTTAAACATTATATTATTCACGGAAACGTAGTACAAAGTAATGTGGACTGGAGAGTACTTTCTCTCACTGGTGTCCTGACTCACTCATTTATACACTCACTCTGTGACACACGCTTGGTGACTCACACCTGGTGACTTCCTCTTGGTGACTCACCATACTCAGAGTTGGTAGCCATACTATATAAATGTGGAAGAGTTCATTTGTAGGTAGGTCCCCACAATACCCCCTTCCAAGCCTTTTACTTGTTAAAAGGATTAATACCTTCTCCGGTTTGGAAAGAGGGTAATGGTAATCTTTTAGAGCCGCATTGAGGCCCGTTGAAAATCCGCACAAACACGAATTTAGTTGGACTTTTTTCTTACGTATACAGCGGGGGCAGCCCATTCGCTAAAACTCACTTTGGATAGCATACCGGCATTTTCTAGTCGGTCTAATTCTTCGTTGATTTTATCAACTGATGCAAATTGGACATTTTGAAAACAGGTTGAACGTTTTCTTTTAGCTCGAATTTGGCTTTTGTTTTATTACATTTTCCTAGCGCCGCCGAGAAAACTTCGGGAATTATTTCTTTTAATTCTTCTTTCAGGTCTTGGGCATCTGTTGTCATATTTTCCACTTTTTGTCAAAAATTGTTGATTGGTTGATCCCACAACTTAAACCGTTCCATCCAATCCGTTCCAAAGAAATTCTCAGAATTTTTATGGACGAAAACTTAGTTTCTTTGTAATGCCATTCAGTGTTACAGGTAGCGTTAGCTCACCTTCAAATTTGATTTTGTCACCGGTTACTGCACGGGCTGTTTTGTTTGTCTTTTTCATTGTTGTTTTTTTTAAATTCCTACAAGTCTGAAGATTAATGATTGAGAGATCCGAGCCAAAACCTAGTTGCAACTTAACTGTTTTGTTTAGATTGTTAACTACAACGCATTTTCGTAGATTCTTATCTACTTTTTCATTTGATATAGATTGTCTGACTCCGTTTCTGTTATTCCTTTTATTTCTACAGTGCGTCCATTTGTGTCCAATTTTACCACAATTATTACGTCTTGTTTCAGTAAGAACAGTCTGCCTCCCAGTGTTGTCCACCATGACGTCCACATGATTAGGGTATAATTTTTGTTTTTCACAGGATCGTCTATTTTTAAATTGTGAATGGGCGTACTCTTTTCTTTCTTTATATTTTTTAGGGGAGTAATTTTTTCGGCTTCTACTTAATTCTCCTAACATACGATATGCCTGATTCCTCGATGTTTTTAGAATCGCTTTTCACATTGATTACTCGCTGGCAATCTTCCGCTAGTTTTTGCAATGTGAAACCTGGTTCGCTTTCTAGTCTTGATAGAAATCTCCGTCTAATCTCCGAGTTTTTTGCAGAGACTAAACCTTGGGCAAATATTAAACATTTGAAATCGTCAGCTGTCAGTTCAGACAAACTGGAATCGTCACAGTGCTTATTAACAATGGACGCAAATGTAAGATAATCTTGATCATCCCGTTTTGACAAGTTAAAACACTTCCATCTTTTGTGGAATAAAGTTGTATTAGGGCTAAATAACTCGGACAAAAGTTTTACTGCTTCATCGAACCCTAATTCACTTTTTTCTTCGGAAGAATGTAATCGACGAACTTACTATGTTCGGCTGTTCCCAACTTTCTCAAAAGTAAGCGATCATTTAAAAACGTTCGTCCAATCCTCACAATCAACCGCAAAAAGATCTTCATATCTTCTATAAAAAGCTTCAAATGTTTTATCTTCTTCAGGAAGATAATTAAATGTCTCCAATAGAATTCCAAATTGTGTTGTGAGAAAATGCAGTGTTGTTTTCACTAACATGCTTTTTACCCAATGTCTTTAGAAATAATTCTTGAAATTTTTCTTCCCTTTCTTTTTGTTGTAGGAGAAATTTTTCTTCCCGTTCTTTGTTTTTCTTCCTGTTCTTTTTGTTGTAGATGCAATTTTTCTACCAACATTTGTTGCAGTTCCTCAGTCTTCTGTTGCATTTCAAATTGTGCTTTCATCATCTGAACAATAATTGCTTTAAAGTATTCCATAATGACTTCAAATACGTGTTTTCAGACAGAAAGAGAACAAAATTTAGACAATTTTTCTTCCCTAAGAGGGGAAAAAGAAAGTAATTTCTTTCCTTAATATTTCTCACCTCTGGTTGGTAATATTAAAAAAAACTTATTTTTTTCTAATACAGTCTGAGTGTTTCAATTTTTCTCTAAAAGGAGAAAAAAAATTTGCAGAAACAACGACGCTGCCAAACAGATATATTTGTCTTTCTTTTTCTGTGTGGTCAAGAGAAGCGAAGAACAATTGTAGCAATGAGGTGGAAAAATCTTACTTACAATTTTTCGCTAGTAAGTATTTTCGAATTGTTGGTTTTACTTTAGTTTGAGTAAATATTTCTTTTATACTTTTCTAAATATATCCGACGTCCGCATCAAGGCCTTTTTTCGTATTTACCTTGTCTGTTATTCGGTTGGAGTGTCCGTTTCTTTTCCAGCTGAGTATTAACATATAACTACTGTATATGTAACTTTCTTTTGTGAAAGATTTCCCTTTGTTCGCCAGACTTGAGATTAACACACTGGGATCTTTTTAGACGTCTTTAGAGTTATGGTGTGACCTTTTTTTCTGCTCAGGTAGATGTTTCTCTTTGGTTCTTCAGTTCTTATGGTCGGCAAAGGATATTGTTGTTCTTTCCTTTGTGTGATTAGGAATATCTCGTCGCAAGTTGTTATGGTCGGCAAGAGAGAATTTGGGTTTTTCCTTTCGTGAGGTCGTTTGGGATCTCGTCGTCAGTTGTTATGGTCGGCAATAGAGAATTTTGGTCTTTCATTTCGTGAGGTCGTTTTGAATCTCGACGCCAGTTGTTATGGTGTTGAAACCATAGAAAAATAACACAGACTCGGATATAAAGTTAAACGGTATATTATTCACGGAAACATAGTACAAAGTAATGTGGACTGGAGAGTACTTTCTCTCACTGGTGTCCTGACTCACTCATTCATACACTCACTCGGTGATACACTCTTGGCGACTCATACCTGGAGACTTGCTCTTGGTGACTCACCTTACTCAGAGTTGGTAGCCATAATATATAAATGTGGAAGAGTCCATTTGTAGGTAGGTCCCACAATATATTCTGAATCTTTCTCCCATTTCCAATTTGCAACAGATGTTTCGTCCTAATTTCTTGGTTTTTCAATTATTTCAGTCAAGACACATTTATCGATTATAACCCTTTTGTTTTTCAAACCTTTTTTGACTAAAATTCTTCTACACATTTTGTATTTTCTTAAATTGATAAGTTTTTTATTTTATCATCCTTTTCTGGTTCTATTCATTTTAAACGCCGTGTAAAATGCTGTGTGCAAATCCTTTTCGAATGTCTTGTTAAACTTTGAGTTTTTTTTTTTTTCTGTTCTCAGGAAAATATTTTGTGTGATATTATTAAAAATATTAATAGCACACTTTTTCATATATATTTATTTGTAATATAAAATACAAAATTAAATCAGAAATATGTAATGGCAATATTTCTTCAAAAATTTAATCTTAAATTCATGTTAAATTTATTATCCTCGCCACATCACATTGGTTGATTATTACCTGTTTTAATCTATATACATGGATATTCAAAATAAAAACGAAATAAATATAGAGCATGTGTATTTAGGTATATATTTTTTGTATATACACACATGCAAGCACACACACACATACACACGCAAAGACACACACACACATATATATATATATAGATATATATATATATATGTGTATATATGTATATATATGTGTGTATATATATATATATGTGTGTGTTGTGTCGGAAACCTGCCACCCCTCTTGAAGATGAACTTGTCTGCGTCTGTGAACAAAGACTTTAAATAGTGGCACGTCGAGAGTCTGAGAAGTTCCTTGCTGAGTTAGTTATAGACTACTCAGGCGATTTCTGTACCTTTGTACCAACCTATTAATACCCTTTTTATTGTTACTTGTTATTTGTCGTTTGTCTCTACAAACCCCAAACCAACATCATAACAATATGAGAGGCTGAAAATTTGCATCTCGGGCCACAACCCAAAAATGAGCAAATTAGATTTATGGAGGTTAGTAGTTTTTCGACGGTCCGCGAATACTTATCATCCCTTCATATATATATATATATATATATATATATATATATATATATATGAAATTAAATAACTAGCAAAGGGTATCCTAATATGCCATGTCAAAAAGAAATGCTCAAATGTATGTTATTATACACTGGTACGTGAACATTAAATCCAGCGATTGTCTAGCGCTTTATTGCTTCTTGCGTTATGTTCCACTGAGCACTGTTTTGAGAAATTTGTAAATTAATTTATTCTGATTTTGGCGAAATTTATCTCCTGAACGTTGATTTTTCGGCTATTTAGCCTTTAGCCACATGGGTATTTCCCACCTGGGAGTATAGTTGGTTAGTGCATTTGATATATTCGCCAGCAACTATCGTTTAACAAGTTAGTAAAGAGAGTATAAAAACCAATACTACCGCCCGCCTGATGATGAGTGGATTAACGCGCTAGAAACTGATAGTTGTGGTCGCACGGTGTGCACCAGATTATTAAGATATATAGCAATTCCCAGAACCTTGCTAAAAGACACTCCATCTCTTCGCACAGAATGCGCCTGGGAGAGTGCGTGCGCACGCACAAACACACACACGTTAGTGTTCCTTGATGTTTAAATATTCTGCCTTCATCCAAATGACGGTGTTTGAGTAATCAGTGTAGATGGTGAATAATCTCCTTTTGGGTGTATTCGAACAATCTCTGAAAACATGTTGGGAGTGACATCATTTATGAATCTTAGCTTATGCTATTGTTCCTGCGTGCGGTTCAATTTCGTGAAACAGACACAGAAACTTCAAATCAGGTTTGCTGCCAAGAAAAGACATTTAAGTCACTCCAACACCGTAAATTGTGGAATGGGTGGGCCGTAGATCATAGCCACTCGCAAGCTTCTCTGCACGGATCTTGACACCAAATTATTTTTCTTTTCACACACGATAGCACATGGTCTCTTTAATATGGGGTACCCATTCGTATACATTTGAACCGAGGCCAAATATTGCACGTTCCGTCTGACCACTGCCGTCACTATATCACCACTCTCTCTGGCGCATGTTTGGACCAGTCTGCTCACAAAGCTTTGATGTATACTGCCCGATGACAAGCACAACAGAGAGTGTAGCAGGAGACAAAATATTTAAAACCTCCCACGAAGGTACAATTTCATAACAGAAACGTCTTTTCAGTATTGGATTCTCCTGTACATAAACATTGGCGGAAGCCAAAAACACTCGCTCCTTCTATCACTCTCACGCTGGCTTTGGCATTTCACCGAGCCTCCTCTTAATTCGGATGAAGTGGGTGTTGCCAAGGCCTTGAAAATCCCGGGATCAAATATCCCTCAGATCTTTACCGTATTCTGTCCGAAAACTGAAACACGGTTGATATGTAAAAAGTCGCCACAGCAAAAGATTTATTTACACACACCCACCTATTCACAGTGTCATGATTTGGAAGATGGTCTTTTTGAAGTAGAATTTCCATGCGTGTCCAAACGAAAATTTGACGGGTCCTCGAGACCTCTGTAGCGATTGCTTCGATATTCCATTTATTTGTACAGTGAGGGAGGTGCTGACGCAAGGTTGGAATCCATGGGATCAAGCATCCCTGATTTTCTGCGTTCTGTCACAAGCCATAAACACAGGAGTTAAAGACAAATGTCTGCCTCTTCAACAGAGTCCTTAAATACGTGTCTAACTCGTGAATATTCATCAATGGCTGGTATAAGGTTTGCACTCACACTTTTCACATTACAAATGACTGTTTACATGTAAAATATACAGATCATCATGATCGTTTAGCTTCATGTCATTCATCCCAGCTATATATGTATAAAACTTTGACCAGCAACATATACGCCATGTCTATTTTATCAACCGTTCTGATGTCATTGGTGCCTGATGTCTACTATATAATGGCGTTTTATTCAAGATGTTTTGCAAGTTGCTTGAAAACTTCCCTGGTCAGCAGAGTAGATAGATCTCTCCGCTTTGAAATATTTATGGAAGATCATAGAATGCCTCTTTACTCGGATAGCTTAGCCACTATTGCTTTGTTTCGTCAATTGTTTTAAAGAGTGTGGAATAAATTAACAGCAGTATGTAAGATAGTGGACATGCGAGTGTTCAGATCTTTTATTATACTAAAGTGTTTACATATATTCTATTATTTCCATTGGAGATGATATGAATATTAGAAATTCTGCAATGATTAACTTGCATATATCATCATTTACTTTAATCCAGCTTCGTTAACTGTGTGCTCAGTGATATGTGCGTAGTGGCGTAATGGTTATCGGCGCAGAGCAAGAACTCGCAGAGTCGAGTTCGAATTTTAGTCGAATTAGATTCACTTACGCAAAAATACTCTTGGAAAAGATCTCTTCTTCCCCAATCTATGGGTTGAATAGCAGGACAGACTGGGTTGACAACCAGTCTACCACAGAAAGAAAAAAAAACTACTGCGGGAAAACATCTGCCTCGTCGAAAGATACATGATCGTCCAATCTTGTATCACGTATGGCACTTAACTGACTGGCCCAGTGATAACAAAAAATCGAAACACCTATTTATTATTGGTCCCTTCACACCATCAACACCACGGACAAATATATAATTTGAAGTAAACAAGTACATATTTCACATGTATATACTGGTCTGTCAAATATAATTAAATTAAAATATACATCGAATGTATTAACTTTCCTATGAAAGTGCTTATTGGCTGAAAGAATCTATAAAATATCTATTCAAGTTTTTATAAATTAAAAGCTTTGCCGTGTTAGAAATGAATTCATTAAGCTGAAAGCGAATATACCAATACTTTGTTATCATTGTGGCTGAATTAAAACACAACGCCATTATCTGCAAGGAAACAGTTCTGACGAAACTACTGTTTTCTCAGTAATGTTTAATGTCTCTTCGCCGAATAATCGAAAGTTTATTTAATCAGAAAACTCTGTCCTGTAGAAAAACAAGTATAAATAGATTTATATTTGTTTTACCCGTGAAGATAGAAAAAGAAACGAATCATAAATATTTATTTGCAATTAATATACTTAAAAACGGTATCCAAACATATGAAATGTGACATTTATAATAAAATACAAAGACGCATTTCATTGCAGAAAAATATTCAAGAGAAATGAGACAGCACAAAAACAAATGATATATTAATAATGAATGCGTTTCTCAGTACAATTTCCTGAGAATTCCTTTCATAAAAATCTATGAAATATAGAGTGTAGAGAATGAATATCATTTTCCGTCAATTCCGCTGCGTAATAATCCTATTTAAGCATCAGTAATTCGGCTGTAATATCTTGAATTTCAATTGAAAAACGCCGTGATGTTGTACTGTTAGAATGAGAATTGCTTCTACTCTGTGAACATAACGTTTTAGAATGCTACAATTGTCTAAACAGCATTTGGGATGGAAAGATTTTTGAAAGAACAAAATGCGGTGGTAAGCATCATATTATTTCAACGAGACGAAAGAAATCGTTATTGAATTGAAGAAACCCCTGCAAAGTGCAGCTGATCGTATTCGAAAAATATGAATTTGCCATATATGTAGATACTACAAAATGTTGTGTACGATGGGAAAAGCTTTGGCTGAATTTCATCTAGAAAATCAAATTTGAAGACGAAACAAATGTAATGCAGAAAGATGTGATATTCAAAGTAAATTGGTAAACTCGGAATGGAAAATATTTATTTTCTGATTATTTGAAATAGTTCTAAGCAAAATACGATGCGCGGGAAAACGCTTAGAATATATATTACTTATTCTATACTCAAAATATTTAGGATAACTTATATATTAATTTGTTTTCTGGAGGATGGTTTATATTTACCTAAATATTCATTAAATCTAGATTCACTATTTGAATTATTTTATTTGTAGTGTACTTTACACGATGTGTCAAATATTTTCTCCAGTCTGTAATTATCATATGAATATAGAAAATAAATTTTCTGTATAAGGTTCAGTGTGAGGAATGTATGTTTACCCATGAAATAAATTCATTGAAAAGGGACGTTTGTACGTTCAAATATAATTCATTGCTTTATAAGATACATTATTTTTCATTTCTTAGGCTGGGAGCATTGAAACAAAACGCCAATTACTAAATTCTAAATATTTTCGAAAATGTTTGCACGTACTTATTGCACAAAGTAAATGTAGAAAATGAGAGAATTACCTTCCTGTCTTATAAAAATGTGAAAATATTACATTAGATATAAAAATTAATTAATCAGATTGCAGGATGAGTATACATAAATATAACATTGTCTTGTCTTAAAATGATTCTTCTTATGGTCTGTCAGCCCTTTCATAATATTCGTTTCAAGGAAATGTAGGCATTTGTTAAAATAAATTTTAACATGAATGGAATCAAAATAAAAGGCAATTAAACATTATGACACCTACCTGTATTTGGTTATCAGACGTACAAGGTATCACGCCAATTCACTCTATCCGAAAGGGGGGGTTGCACTTTACCCATTAAACGGACTTTATTGATTGATTCATTGATTGATTGATATGTACACAAACCATTTGAACCCCGTTGTGCCTATTGTAATCTTTTTAGTCGCACCCACTCTGGGTTTCATTATATTTCAATTTTCAGAAGGATTGTGAAAACAGGTGGCGCCTTTTGTGCTTTAAAAATGCCGATTGATGTCTGTTCGCATGAGTTGCCTTTGATCTCAGCATTCCCTGTCTTGGATCACGATATGAACCGCTTCCATTCACGATATAACGGCTTTTCTGCAAATAAGGTATTTAATCTTAGAGACGGACATTTGAAAAGTCTGTTTTCACTGTTGGTTATGTTCAGTTCTTGTTTAGATGCATTTACCTTGTTAAAATTTGAAAAAAAATTCTTTTCTAAAAAGTCTCTTTGAAGATATTTATAAATAACATATGTTACACAACAAAACTGCGTAAATCATGTTTCCTTTTATATTTGATTTGTTAATACATTTTACTTGTTCCTGGTAGATTTTTGTGCATACTTGAAAATATTCCTGCCTCAAGATATCTTATAAATATTCCTAAGATATTTTCTTTGAAAGCATTGTAATTCAAAACGTTACATATCTTTTCTTTCTTCGTTTGTTTGCTGCATTCCTTAACACTTGGACAGTTGTCTGTCTATTCGATTGAAGCTCCAATATTTGATATTCAACATGTAACCTTGATTGTGTGAACGATAAAATAATAAAATGATTTCTTGTAATAACTGCAATTTTGATTAACGAATTATTATTAGGTTAAATATTAGTAGTATTTAATTTGTTCTTGTTCCCTTTGCATTATCAAATAATTATATGCATTCATTTCATTCAATTGGGAATAATTCCTTGCAGTAACTATTCAACAGTTATTCAAATCGCGCTTAAAGTGTCTTAAGAAACAATTCTAAATTGTTATAATCTGCATTAATGGGCATGCAACAGCAAATTGTTGAAAATGAAGTATAATAGAAAGGTTCACTACTTGTTTATATACAGAATAAGATATGCTAACCACATTAAATCATTTGATGAAATTCCACTTTCAATAATCCCTCAAATTAAGCGAATTTTGATTTGGTTATTTGGATAATTTTCACATTTCTCAAAATCACATACAAAGCCAGTATAAGGAACTGTTTTTTTTGTTAATATTTTAAAATATTTTCCTGTGTATGATTTTTGAATGTTTGGCGTAACACATCATGTAACATTTTAAATTACATTACGTAATAAAATATGGTAATTTGATTTTAGTTAAGTAATATTTCTCTTTAATATTAATAAACAGTGTCAGTATATGAAATTAAATTAAGATTTTAATTTATGCGAAATCTGATTTTCACTAAAGTAAATAATAATTTAATACCCAGTATTGCATGAATCTATGTATGATGACAGAACATGTATGAATTTTTACAGTAGACTAAGAATATTGCTGCTTCTAATGAAGTAATTAAAACATATTAGTTTTCACCTTAAAAAAATTAAACATTTATGTAGCAAGTAAGTCATCATACATTATAGACTTAAAGCAAAATAAGATTGATTCCTACCATATATACACACAGAAACACGGTCACACATGCTTATATATATATATATATATATATATATATATATATATATATATATATATATATATACATACATATATATATATATATATATATATACATACATATATATATATATATATATATATACATACATATATATATATATATATATACATACATATATATATATATATACATATATATATATATATATATATATATATATATATATATATATATATATATATATATATATATATGCACAAAACGTTATTTGTAGTGGATACTCGTAAAGAGCAATATAAACTTTCATTTTTTTTTAAGTTCTTTTAAAGTACGCTATATCAAATGACGATTTCTCCTTCAAAGTAGGGCACATGTTATAAGCCTGCAGTAGGTCAATTTAAAAAAGTGTATAAATTTTCTCGAGAGTGCAGGCCGGTAGAAAAAATAAATAGTGTTTAAAATTAAATGAAACATCTAATGAAATACATGTATCCAATGAAAATAAGGGTTGAAGTATTAAAAACATAGGGTTATAAAATATAATCCATATATATATATATATATATATATATATGTGTGTGTGTGTGTATGTGTATGTGTATATATATATATATATATATATATATATATATATATATATATATATATATATATATATATATATATATATATGATTCGAATGCGGAAATTTCGGAGAGTTTTAGGAATGAGCTCGTTAAATTCATCTAGAGCATTTTTCGATTTTCTCAGATTGAAGAATCGGAGAGCCGGGTTTGAATTCCAATCGAATACATTACATTGACTTACTTGGGAAAGGTATGACTCCTCTTCTTCTCCCTCCAGCTATGAGTAAATAGCAGGACCTACTGGGTTCTATAGACTTGGATGGGAACTAATCAACCTCTTTCGATACATGATCGCCTAAGCGTGATCTTTTTTAAATACAAGTGACAATTTAATATATTTGAAATTTAAAAATCAAAATAACTCTTACATATATGTAATTAAAATATGAGGAATATACATCGATTTGAGTAATAAAATCAGCAAATATTTTAATGTATATCTTATTATAAAAACAGGTATATCGTGAAAGTTTTATTCAACACACAAATACACGTGCGCGCACACACAGTTATTATGCTTGCGTGTGTCCGAGGTATTTGGGTAGAAACATTTATACGGGCCATATTTTAATTAGAATTTAACATTCGCAATTCTCTTTCAGACGTATAATGACGGAGGACATGAAATATTGCACTGTATATCTTAAAACCCAAGGAACTCGCAGAATACCAGTTTCTTAAAAATGCTCAGGATATTTATGCGACATATCAGGAATGAGCTGAAGGCCTCGATCAAGTAGGTTTGCTTAGACAAGAGGAAGGAACATTATGAATTCTCATACATTTTAAGACTGGCCTATATTTTCCATGGTGCCTACAATTCAGCCACGTGTGTCAAGCTTTGGTTCGGTGCCAGACCCAGCGGAATCCGTACGTTTTCGATTATAACTCTCAATGACCCACCTAATCATGAAATGTTTTACAGAATTTTTGCATAGATTTCTTGTTTTTAATATAGTAATCGCGTACCTACGGAAATTCTTCAAGGAGGAGACTAACCGGTGGTCTGACGACATTGACTGTTTCAATAACACGTTCGACAAAAATGACAACCATTTGATCCGAAATTCCAAACATTTCAAATAGCATGTCGAAACGTTCCGCGTCGCTAGGATATGGTGTATTTAATAAAAGCTGAAAATGTAGAGAATTTCTGGCATATACATATATACGTATTTGTCTTGTGAATCGTTGGTTTACATGGGATTATATTTTTGCTGAAATTACAATATCTCTCTTACATTTTATTTCGTATAGTGGTCTTGATGGTCTATTTCGGCGTATAAATACTTAACTGTTTATCTTGGCCAGACTACCCTCACATATGAGTTGATTATGTTGGTGAATCTTGTGTAGAACCCTCTTTTTAAGAAGAAGTAATAACAAGGAAATGTGATACAGTGTGCCACGAAGTTTCCAAACAGGTCGCCTTCCAATTGACTTTTACGTTTGATTTCTTCTAGATTAGTTGCTAAACTATACTAGAGCGTCATCCATCGATGGGACAGAAGAAATAGTTTCATTAATTGTCCACACGTATTTGTACGTAATTGATTGCAACGACCTGTTGATTTATAGGTATTCCATAAGAATTACGCTTCGGCTGATTCTGTCAATATAAAATATATATATATATATATATATATATATGTGTGTATGTGTGTGTGTGTGTGTGTGTGTGTGTGTGTGTCAGGCAAGAAATGATGCGACACAATCCAATGTCTAATAAATCAAAATGAGTAAGTGATTTGTTTTCAATTTTTTATGAAAATTAGAATTTAATTATTTTAATTTGGCTTCATGTTTTATATTGTGAATGACATAAGGTTAAGTATTTAACCATTTCCCTTCAATATTTTTAAATTTTTGTCGTCATGTGGCTTGTCTTATGAAAGTAGTAATTCTTTCAGGAATGAAGTTATTAGAAAAACTACGGGGCGCAGATAAATATTTTGATAAGATCCGATAGCTGCACACTCAAGAATTCTTCTTCTAAATAAGTTACTTATCTATTTTGATAAATTCTTTAGATCAATTTTGTGGTTGAATCTTTTCTATGTATAACTAATGAATTTAGTTTTGGATGTGGTTGTAATAATTTCATATTTAGATTGTGGATATATAAAATATATAAAATCCAAAAGTTTATGGGCACATGATATTATGTTTACAGAGTTTTTCATAGGAAATCAACGAGCATATATTTTCTTTTTTATTTTATTTAGCCAGTATTCAGCTGTCTTTCTGTCTTTCTCTACACTGACTCTGCACCATCAATGTAAATATTTAAATCAACCCAGCCTAATTTAAGAAGCCTTAAATATTTTTTAGGTTCTCGAAAACAAGTAAATCATTTAATAGCTTAAAAAGAGAAACCGCACCGTAGAGCAGCAGTAAACAAATTAATAACTTAATACTTGATATTACAATTTTTCTTCAACTGTTTTCATTTCTGACTT
The DNA here is from genome assembly GCA_964036315.1 of Acanthosepion esculentum. Lineage (NCBI taxonomy): Eukaryota > Metazoa > Mollusca > Cephalopoda > Sepiida > Sepiidae > Acanthosepion > Acanthosepion esculentum. Next base: position 93,508,275 of record OZ038491.1, read on the forward strand.
TTACTCTTCTTACTTATAATTTTGATTTTTAGTTCATAACATTTTTTCAATTTTATGATACTTTTTTAATGATAATATTTCAAACTTGCGTTCATTTGTTCAATATCATTTAAGTTTTCATTTTGTTTTTTGCATCCCTTCATTCAATTACTTGTTCTAAGACGTAAATATTTCTTTAAATATTTCCCTTCTAGTATTTTCATTTTCTGTTCATTTTCCAGGATTTTTATAAGGTTTCATTATTTTTTCATCCACATATTTTCTTTTCTCTATCCATTTCTTGTTTTATTCAATTTGTATCCAGCAAGTAAAGAGCTCTTCAATAGTCATTAAAAAATATGAATTGATATTATATATATTTCTTATTTCTCATTAAATATCATTTTTATATTCTGATTTTTGTTAGTGACCATATATTTTTAAGATCATGTAACCTTTCCTTCCTTTCCTGATTTTTAACGTTATCCTGATTTCACTTCCTTTTAAATATTATATGCTATTATATCTTCACGTACTCTAGATTCACACAATAGTACTGAATTGAAAGCAGAGAAGAAACCAATAAGAATTTGCCGAGAAAAAAGAAAGAAAAAAATGTTATACTTCACCTCAGGCGAAAATGTTGTCTCCAAAGGGAAGGAACGTTGATTCAATCTACGTTGATAATAATTGAAGCGTGTTAGCTTGCTTGGGTGCGGGAGCGATGTAAACACTCGCCGGCTCAATTAGGTGCACTGACCCTAGTTGATCCCCAGATGATTAGCACCGATATGCCGCGAGAATTAATCACACGCCCGTCATTAATTCCGAGGGAGTCGCCGGGAAGATGTTGTTGACCTGAGTTCATGATAGTGCAGCTGTATGGTAAAATTGGCAAATATCAGTAGCAATAGCAAGAAGCAGCAACCAAACCGCGATTATCTTTTTAACTGTCTGATGAAGACTGTTGAGCTAAAGTGACACCATGTCTTCACGGAATAAGCTAACCTTAAACTCGTGCTATTCAACAGATTCCACTTAGGATTTCAAATCCGTATCTATACGATAGAAGGCCAGGAGTGTAATTTCTTACACATATTCTGCTGAAATCTTGTTTCTGTGATATTTTCTTTTATAAATCTGTATAGATCTGTTATAATCTGGAAGGAAAATGTGATAGTGATCTCTAAATATGGGAATAATTGTACGACGATGGATAATAATAATCTTGAAACAATAAATATCCATCAACGTAGCATTAACAATAGCAGAACACTGTGCATTACCTATGTACTAAAGTTAATACAATACAAGGCTGGAGAGCAACTCAAGGTAGATAATTATTGTAAAAGTAATTAGGATAAATGCGTTGAGAGGAAAGAGGGAATAGTAGGAATTATATATTACAAAGATAAGGAGGATAGATAACGAATGACCTTTAAATTCAAAAAGTAAAGATTTTAGTATTCAGGGAAGCACCCACACGGAAGTCTGTTAGAAAGTTCTTGCGGAAAAACTACAAACTCTGTAACGTTGTCCTGATAAGATGGAGGTGAATCGATTCCGTTGAAATAACTTAGCGTCTCCTAGATATAAATGTCTGAACAGGTGACAGTAAAAGATGAAGCATTTATGAACATTTATCATGAAAATAGCGATAGATTATAGATAGATTCTCGACATTTCGTCATTGAGGTGGAAAAAGAAATCTTACCTCTCATGACTGCGAAAACGACTTAAGGGTGGTGTGGCTTTCTTTGGTTAACATAAAAACAGTATGGGGTTGTTTGTTTAAAAATAAACGGAGATGATTTCCACTTTATGGAGCAAGCTCTCCTTCGTGCAATAATATGAAATACGAGAATATTTAAAAGAAATTCTTTTTAGTGTTATTCCTTGCGTTGTTTTGTAGCTATATGGCAAAAATGCAATACTCTATTTTCATACTTCAGTACATTTGAAGAGGGCTACAGCATTTATAGAGCGATACTTGGTGAGGCTAACTAAATACTGATTTAAATTAAGAATATCTCTTAAATTTTAAAATTTCTCGGTTATTTTTCGTTCAGCGTCTTTTAATTGTTTTAGTTTATTTAATAATTAGTGGAAACATCAAATAACTTTCCGTGAAAATGATAGGGTTTTGGAGAATAAAACAATCTTGTTGCTATTCACATATCAAAAGGAAGTAAATATGGGGTATTTGAATATTCTCTGCTATTGCAATATTGTGAAGTTGCTAGACCATTGTTATGTTTCCATGCAAGTTTGAGAATTTTTGTACACACCTGATAATATATGCACATTTCCAATTTTTCATTTTGTAATACTAATTCAAGAGATACATGGTCTATAATTTATTATCACATGCAGGTTAGTTGATTACTTGATATTTATGAAACTCATAAACTATGAGGATTCGGATTTGGTCAGTTATAAAACACATTTGCAAGGCTATCAGAACACACAAACAAACACAGATATATATATATATATATATATATATATATATATATATATATATATATATATATATATATATATGTTCATAGTTTAACAACACTATCTTTCAAGGAACGCAATTCATTAGAGTTAGAAAATCCGATAAATAAATGAAGTCAAAATGAAGTAGCATTGAAAAATGAAAATTGAATGTGTTAGTATATCACCTTGTGTGTTTAGTAAATTCTCAGATAAAAATTCAATGAAAGATGTAAAAAGAAACATAAGCAGAAATCATATTTAACGTTCATGTAATCACATAATCCATAATAAATTATAAACTCCATAATTTCATTGTTATACTTAACTAGGCTCAATTAAGAACGCGTTAATTTTTAAATATATAAATACGGTTAAAATGTTCATATTTATAATGTCATAAAATATAATTTTGTAAAAAAAAAGAAAAAGAATAAACAGAAATCAAATAAACATGGCAAATTCAAAAACAATCATACAATCTGTAAACTAGCGATACTAAGGCCATCACGGTTTCAACTTAGGTGAAGTGGAACGATTATATTGAATCTGCTGTTCGGTCTGCTGTCAGTAAATTTAGCTGGCTGTGTCCATGTAGTAGGTTTATAACATCCGGGCAGTGAATGTTGCTTCTGCCCCTGTCTAGTGCTCCTACTATATATTGCAGGATTCTCAAGGGACTTCAAAGAAGAATCTGTACAGTCATCGCTCTTATCACCTCGCCTTCAGTCGCTTTCCTACTGACAATACATGGTTTCCTTCTGTGTTTTCTATAAATATTTTCGTGACAAGCATTCTAATGAAGTTTTTATTTACTTCGTTACAACAAACTCCTGAATTTAATAAGCCTTAGATTGATAACTAAAATACACTAAATATATATGCTACATACTTGCCTATAAATATATGTAGAAACATTTGCGAGAAACTCACTCTTTTTATTCATCAGGTCATTTCATTTTTAAAGCTAATTGTCTGTAAATTTTCTTTCTAAATGGTCCTGAATTATTGTAATTAGTATGCAAGGTTTTGCCTTTTTTATGATTCCTCAGTAGTGCGATAGTTTTCATTTTCTAGCAATATATAACTAGGAAGAATTCCCCTATTTGCAAAACTATTTTGCCTCAAAAGAGAAATTCTCATTATGCTACATTTGGACTCACAAAAACTCTTTGAATAAAATTCCAAACCTGAAACAGAAACAGAACATATACATACATACGTAGATACATACATGTATATACCCTCATGAAAAAGTCTGTCTCCATACATGAAGAATAATGGGCCTACTGATGAGGAAATTAAAAAATCTATTGAACTTCACAATGAGACAGAAATATTAGGTTACTTTTCCTCGAAGACAATAAAATGTTTCTCTATTTTATGTAAGAAGTCTTGATTAAAAAATGCACTCCAAAACGTGGGGTTTATCATTAATTAATGCATTATGGAAACGGAAAGATAGTCTGTAAGACCCTCACACATAAAAAATTGTATCAAAATTGGATACGTCTTTTAGAAAGTATTGATAAACATTATGTATACTATGCTTTCATCATTTTAGCGAAGTCAACTCCTACGACCCAGTTTTGCTATCGTTCTGAAAGAGGTTGTCTGGAAGGTCTGATGAATTGAATCATAATTACGATATCAATGTAATATATTAAAACCATGGAATATTAGTGTTTGAGCCTTATATATTATCTTACTCTGTCCTGGACGTTGAGTTCCACCTGGAAACTATCCTCATGGGAATTTACACCCCCCACACACACACACATATATATATATATATATAGATATATATATATATATATATAGATATATATATATATATATATATATATATATATATATATATATATATATATATATATATATATATATATATATATATATATATATATATATATTCACACACATATATAAAATTAAATGGATTTAGGCCGACATTAAATATATCTTCTGTTTATACGTTATTTTTTATCGATACATTTCATTTAAGAAAATGGTCTGTTTTTAATTAAAAAGTACCAATTAAAGTTGTTGGCCTAAATGTTCGAGATATTTCGTTGAAAATATGTGTTCTCCGACAAGAATCGAACCTGTATTAATCCATACACATACATACAAACACACACAAACACACACACTCACACACAAACACACACACACATATATATATATGTATATATATATATATATATATATATATACACACACACACATATATATATATATATATATATATATATATATATATATATATATATATATATATATATATATATATATATATATATACATATATATATATATATATATATATATATATATATATATCCGTTTGAACAAATCTTTTAAATTTAGCCGTAATTTGATCAGTTGTAAATATTTGGGTCGATAATAAAGAAGTTATCTCCAAATTCAAAACAAAATTTCGTGACATTAAAGAAATAATATAAGTTATGTTACTATAAATATTATAATGACAATTATAATTAAGCATTTTTGCAATATACACTTTTCTACGAGACGCTAAGTTCTATTTCATAGTCAAAGAACAACCCATTCTTTATTTCTTCAAAACGACCAGCGATCATCGAATGTTTTTAGGATGTGACAGAATTATGGCAAGTTATTTCATATTGGACATCTTAATTGACACCAGGCAAAAACACATCATAAGATATTTCCTGGCTGTCCCATTTAATAAAATATATTTAAATTAAGGCTTACTGTCTAAACGTATATTCAAATTGAAATTGGTATTTATACCACTTAATTATTGCAATTCCGTCATTGGCTGAGGAATATGTCCAAAATTTTGAATTTTATCAAGGTAAACTGTTTCTCGCTCTTTCACATTGAAACCGTGAGAATAAATTTCAGTATAGAATAAATTTATTTTTCGCCATATAAAGAATGATGTATTTATCGTAGAAAATTTCATATGAGGTGGCCGTGTGTGTTGAATATACTGTTTGTGATGGATTTCCAATAAAGTCTCTAGTGTTTAGTCAACAATGCAACCTATGAACGTGTGCTGTCATGCAGCAGAATTGCATCGCCTTTCCTATTCTGTAATCATATCTTTGCTTTAGCGCTCAGCTTTCAAAGTTGACATGTAATACTATGCTTTAAATGATTCTCCGGATTTCAAAATAATCAGAATTTATGATGTCTGGGCACAAAATTTCTGAGATACTCTGAAATATGCCGATGCTTATTACAAACCTAATGTACCTCGTTTTCAGGCTTAGAATATCTACAGAAAGCATAACATCTTTGTGTAAAGCTACAGAGTTTCCTTCGACAGGAAACTCCGTTTTTCACATTTGCATTTCCTCTGATATATATAATGTTAACATTTCCTTAAGTATAACACATCGAAAGGCTCTTTTTAAAAAATCAAAGAGAGAATTCAATGGACATTACTATTTTGTAAGCATTTTCTTATACGAAAATATCAATTACCCATCTTTTCAGCAGGTTCTTATCGGTTATTTGATAAACTTCAATGAATATAAGTAATGTATTTGTATTTCGGAATATGTTTTATGTTGCAAATAATGATAACATTTTCATTCAATAGAATATATGCCACTTTAGTTGCCCTGAGTCTACGTATAAATTATTTCATTTTAAGGTCTGCCATTCGTACCTTTTCCTCTATAATAATGGTTATCCATGTACGCAGTAAGTCTCCTTAATGCGGGTGTTATCAGTTCTCAAGTGGGGAGGAAGTATTCAGGGGAATTATAAATGTTGCCATGATCTGAAATCATTTAAAAGATTGAACATTTTGGGACTTGATTGGAACGAGTCACATAATTTAAGAATTAAATTGATTCTTTATTTTCTATATTTATATTTTTACGCGTACATTAAGCAGCTGACATCTCGAGTTCAGCCACTCTCCTACCACAGTGACGTGGCTTCTTCTCTATAAATATTTGTATTGTAGTTGTTCTAATGACCTCTCCTCCTTGGTACTTCGACTGCATGAATTTTGACGTAATACTAGTTTGGCAACTTGGCCTTATATTTTTACAAGATTAATTAACTAGATGTAACTGTGAGATCTATACTAATAGTTGATTTTCTCGCACTTCTTGGTTGTGGAACTCTCTTCCGTTTCCTTCTTCCCTGGCCACAACAATCTTAAAAAAAAAACAACGTCAATCCCTGCCTTCTGTCTTCCCGAACACTGTTCTTTTATTGTCCTTTCTCCTCGCTGAATAATTCTTCTCATTCTCTTTCACATGCATTCAATGGCATCATCACCTTGATTGGGGTGAAAATATTTTTTGAAAAAGAAAGAACAATTTCCTATACATATATATATGGAGAAAAATCTGCCAGCTAATTTCAGAAATTTATATGCCTTGTCCACCTGACTATCGCTTGACTGTTCCTACCACAACTTACTTTCGATAATTGGCGCAGCTATAATGTAACAAAACGGAAACACGTGACAAATGTTTACAGTAGTCGTGACACCGGATTCTGTTCCAGTGCAATTTTAACGTAGGGTCAATCATCCAGGTCAAATAGCTAAAAAATATGCTGCTGAGAAGTCAACGTTAAGAATTAAGCTCAAGAAAGCTCCATTGTTCATAAAAAGTGTGCGATTTTAGGTGAAAATTCGTCAATGAAAACTGGAAAAATCCATTCATTCTATAAAATGGACTAGGATATTTGAATGTCTAGTAAAATGATTTGGTGCACGCCAAATAATAGAAAATATAACATACATAACGACTGCCAACCTATTAAAATATGTTGTCCCTTGTAAAAATGTTATCTTTTTTAAGTTTTATACTGGGTATAAATTCAGAGTAAGAATTATTTAAATGGAAACATGATAGCATTTTCTATATTTAGTCTGATTCTATCCTTGTTTAAATTGCTCTCTCTTTTACTTCTGTTTCCATTATAACACCCATGGTGATAATGTGATATGACTATTTGGTTACTGAGTATAATATATATTTCCCATATCCCCTTTGAAATATTTGCTGTTTCCCCTCTAGTTCAATTCGAAGCTATTTCTGATGCAAGTCATCAATCTGATCAAGACATTGTTTATATTTTCATTTACAATTAGCCTGATCCCCCGCTAAAGCTAGTGAAAGCGGATACCTAATTTTGACCGATTTGTCTCTGGTTTATTCGATTTCCAATACACTCCTTTTCAAAATCTAAAATATCTTTAGATGAAGCATTTGAGTTTTGTATTTTCTTTTCGTAATTATTTTCCCTTTTCGGTAATTACGCATTTAGTAAATTTCAAATACTATCATATCCGGAGTACCTAAATTTGTATTACCGAATAGTCATTTCTTTTTCAATTTGAATTTAGGAAGAGTATGCAGAATTTCACTGAAATATTCCCTTCAATGTGCATATATTTCAAGTACAATTTTCTTCCATAAATATCCCTTGATCTTTTTTGTTGTTTAATCAGAAAAGCCACTAGAACACAAGCGGTTACAGGGTGTGGAAGAATTAGGAACATAAACATTGAAATGAGCGGGAAGAGAAAAGAGTAAACAGTACAGTAGATAGCGATTGACATTGCATTGAAATCTTTGCAAATTAAAATTGGCTGGAAAGCATGGAGCCAGAAGGGATTTCCACAATCTAGAAGTACGGGAAAATAAACTGTTTACATAGAATTTAGGTTAAATATATACCGCTTAACGGTGAATAATTTAAATATCGTGGCAAGTCTAGTACTGTGCTTAAATTCAAAAAGTCTAGGTACCCTAGCGAAGAGCTCATCTGAACAATTACCTTGGAAGTATTTATAGAAAAGACAGAGAGAGGCAACCTTACGGTGGTGGGAAGGTGACTGAATCTGAGCCGCTACATCAAGTTGAGGATTCATTTTGGGGGGGATTTTATCAAGGAGATCAAGTTAAATAGCAGGGATACCGGGCCATATATGGCAGCAATATTCTAAGCATGAAGTAGAAGAATATAGAAAAGATCAAAATAGTTTTCTATTATCATCAATGCGAATTTCATCAAATTAATCCTAATAAGGACGGTTTCATTGTCTAACACGTGTTCATTAATTATGTGTTAATAAATTATTATGATGGATACTAATTTCCATTCACACTTATGATAGTATTTTTTACTGATAACTTTACAGAAAATATCATTGTAGTGACTAAAGGATGACGTTTCAATATTGATTTTGAAACTAATTATTTTAAAATTTTAATTTACAGTATGGACAATTTCTGAACACGCAATCAAAGCAGCCGACGTTATTATGACAATTGCTATACAGCTAGGAGTCTCTTATGTCCAGTTCTGTAGATTTGCACTAATTTCAATGTAGAATCATTATGAACGAAGTGAACAGCATTCATTATTCAAATGTTGCAGTTTACGTTAGCTGAAGCAATTGTCAGTCTTCGTTCAATTGTACTTTTCCTCTTCGATCAGAGAAAATCGAAAAGCAATTTCATGACTGTTCACAGTTTTTCATTCGAGATGGTCATAATTTAATCAATATTCAATTATGGAATTTATCTTAAGGCTGACGGTTGTATCTAATAGAAATAATCAGTTTACGAAGCAGAGTGGTTTTGAAATTGTGAGCTTTCTTGTGTAGAATTCGTCATAATTCTGATGACTTAACATCAACTAAAAGAGAACTCTACCATATTTTTATCCATTAGAAAAGAGTTGAATACCTGGAACTGCCCGGAGTAGGTAGCTCGGTTATTTACACTTAAATTAGACTAAGATAAATGTGGCTGTGTAGTGATTTTCTTGAAATATGTCAAACGAAATATATGAATATAGATGGATAAAAACAGACCCTGAAAATCAATGTTGCTTTTTTTTTTCTAAATATTATACAAGCTCTTTGCTTCTTTCGCATAAATCTATCAGGATTCTCTTGACAAAACAGATATAACTCTTGTCATAAAGTCATATTCTTGTTTTCTCACTGCATATTATTTTTAAAAAGATGTTTTTCTATTCTTCTGTTGCTATGTGAAATTTGATAGAGTAAATATATTCTCATGGAATTTTTAGTAGCAGTATTTGCAACAATTAAATCATCTGGGGCATGTCTTCCTTGTGGAACTAGAACAATCTTCCCCAGTGGACGAAGTAATGGGTTTGGTTCGAAATTCTAAAACATTAAGGTGGTCGGAGCGTACAACGACCGAAAGGTCGTGAATATGGAAACAGAGATGAGGACAACAGTCCGAACAATATAAATATCGACAGATGTTCATAGAAGTTACTTAGATTGCATTTTGCCACCATAAGTCGAGAGCGTGTATCAAAAATAAAGAAGATGAGGATGCATATTTCCGATTCGAGTTTTTATAATGACTGTATGATTTGTATAATTCCAATGAAAATAAACTGAAATTAAGAAAAATATTATAAAAGTTTTATGCTATACAAATTAATAGTTTGGTTTTATTGTAACCAGAATGTTTTGATTCTTTAATTGTTTCTCGCAGCTCACACTTGTCTCTAATGTAATTCTCAGAAATCAATGATATTCCTGTTATGTTGTTCGGCGTGAAGGATGAACCTACCTACTAAATGAATATGCAGGATGGGATAGATAAATTGTCGTCTAAATTAAGCAAAAAGTAAAATAACACTGACATCTCATTTTAACAGATATATTTACTAAAATTATTCAAAAATATTTTTAAATGCTAAAGAGTGTATTTATTAAAAAATATTGTCATTTTCTTCGGAATTTTTTGCAACGCTTCTGGACGGTCTCCTAGTTTAAGCTGCCATAATCCTTGCTTTCTGTTTATCCGTGGTGTTAGAGGGAGTTATGTTGGTCTCTCATTCAACTGCGTCCCACACATAATAATTAAGGGTGTTGCATAATTGGGAGCTCAGTGTCCAGATGTAAGGGATGATGTGATCGAAAAAATAGTCAGACAGACATGACTGAGTTCTTCTGCATGTGTGGCATGGTGCAGACACCTATTGCCATATATATGGTCTTTCACCATCCACCCTGTTGACCTAGGGCAGCAAAATCTCCCCGAGGCACGATGTAGGCTCCCATTTTGAGTCTGATGCTTTGTTGGAAGCTGAATGGAGGCAAAACGTCGCCATTACTAGTGATCCTTCCAAACACCTTCGTAATTACCCTTAGACTTATCCAGCTCTTTCCGAACCCTCTACATTGACACTCACACCCTCCGAAATATTCGTATTGAAACTTTCATCGCGAATGCCAAGCAGTACTGCATGCCGTTTTAAATTTTCTGGTGGGGTGAATTGCGTCATAGTGATCTTTTCCTCACAGACGTTACCCAACTGACCCTACTATACTGTGAAGTCGATAAAATCAAAAACAAACAACACACATGCACGAAATTAAAATATAAAATGTCCACAATTCACCCACCGCACACACACACACACACACATACACGCACACACACACGTTATATATATATATATATATATATATATATATATATATATATATAATGAGTTATTATTCCAACTCAAATCAAATCAAATCTATGAGATAATAATTGCCTTAGGATATTTCTGAAATTGGACACAACATTTTATGATTACAAGTTGAACTTTTAATAACCTCTAATTTATAGAGAATATTAACAATTAGTTAAACTTCAAAATGGTACAATGACCACGGTTGGTGAAAAAATAAATACACCTGAGTATCTTGATTTTAAGCAAACAATTAACCTTATCTGAAAACTTAGAATATATTCATGGATGAATGCCACACTTACTTTCTTGTATTATGTATGATTTCATCTTGAGCTCTTATTGAATTTTGAAAAAAAAAAATCCAAGTACTGTGTAAAAATTGGAATTAGTCAATTTATGCGTAATAAAAATACAATTTGAAGAAAATAAAAGTATTGTCTTGTATATTTGCATTTATTCTTTGCCTGGATACGAGAAATTTTATCGAAATTTTTAATATAATCAGAAATTTTATTTTTTCTATAAATGAAATTATTGGCTAAAAATATTTCAGTTTTATTCTAAATATAATTTCGTACATCATCGCTTTATGATTAGAAAGCTGTTTCTCATTTATTTAAATTTGAATTTAAAAGTAGATAATTTTAATTATATGTTTATACAAAAACATACATTAATATCGGTGACATTTACATAAGAAATCAGTAACGCAGTAATATATACAGCGGATATTCAATAGTGGTAATGTGATTAAACAAAGTTTTTTACTTCGTTGCTTTCGAATGTATTTTCATAAACTCAGTATTCATTATTTTTGTTTTTTTTATTTAATCTGATATATTTCTAATTCACTTTTTAATTAATATTTCAGGCGTAACATCTTTATTGTATATTTACCAATTTTCATGCTTTTGAGATAATGATGCTAACCAACATGATAACTTCACACTTTTATAATCCTAGAAAATAAAAAAAGAAACTATAGTATTAAGCATGCAAAAAGAGTCACTCATATAAATATACTGGAATGTAAAAGTAACTTCTTGTGTCAAAAATCGAATAACGCAACTAATCATGTGACCTATTGATGCAACGTAATATATTATTCTTCATATTTCTCAAATTCCAAAATATTATCGTAAATTCATTGACTAAGATGAATATATCAAGTTTTTCAAAAGGATATTTATCTTGTGAGACTGTTTCAGCTTCAACGTGCGGATTAAAGATTACCAATTAAGATTTGAACTAAAGAAGTATTCTCATTGCCTGCTCTTCAAAAACTAATTAGCATAGTCAAATTTATGTATTCTTGCAGCATTACTTTGTAAATTTATGTATTAGCAATAGTGCTTTAATAAAAAAAGATTTAAAAAATTTAACCAAAAAAAATTCGTATTGTAGGTTTATCCACACACATACACGACGATATTCGAGCGAATGGGTGTATTTTTGTAAATAGTTATAATGTAGGAAACGATCGCATTCCGATCGATATCACAAAATTTAATCAAATGAGTAATCACCAGCATAATTTGTCGAATGCCGACTTCTTTGAGGTCGGTCCGAGAAATCTTAATCTCAGTTATTCACTGTCAAGCTGATGCCTATGGGATTTCTGCTATATCTTTATTTATAAAATGTTGAATACCTCAAGAATAATTATTTAGCTTATGTGCGAATAGGACAATATTTATTATGTTATTTATACTTTTCACCAAACTGCTATGTTACACATAAAAAGTTACAAACATTTGTAATATATATATATGATGGACTCTCCCGTCGAACTCGACGTATGAAGGTCAGACAGATCAGTTCCCAGAAACTGAAAACCCGACACCCACACAGGATTTGATTATAGTGTTGAAGGCTTTGTGCAGGGCCATCCACACTTTTTGGAGGGACGAATACAGGGATCTGGTGCAACGAATGCCACAAGGTCCCCAAACGACCCTCCGCAGGTTTTGAATTCAGAGTTGTTTTTCTCCTAGACCAGTTGCCATCCAAGGCTATAGAACCCAGTCTGTCCTGCTATTTACCCATAGTTGGAGGGAGAAGAAGAGGATTCCCACCTTTCCCAAGGGTGTTAGCACGTAAGTGAATGTAATGGATTCGACTGGAATTCGAACTCGGCTCTCCGAGTATATATATATATATATATATATATATATATATATATATATATATATATATATATATATATATATATATATATATAATTTATTTGAATATTACAACATAAATATGTTATAAAATCACGACAAAAATAGCCATTTTGTTTCAACACTTCTGGTGTCTTATCAAGTGATGATATAGAATATAGAATAAATGGTTTTAAAAGTTTCAAATTAATTAACGATCCTTAGCTAGGAGTAAACGCTGTTACATAAGCTAGAATGACCAATCAAAATACAAGTATAGGGTGATTCGAAAAATTTGACAACTAAGAAGGTTATCATAGATATTAAAAGATTTATAAAATTTGAAATTAAAATTAAGAGTAAAAAATTAAAAATTACCTATTTAGAAATCTAAATCAAATCTCTATTAAGTTTTAAATTGTAGAATTACCGAGGAGGAAAATATAAAAATATAAAAATAAAAATAAAAGATATATATGCTATTTAATTTGTATTTTCATTGAAATTATGTTGAAAGGGATGTTCAGAACCCCAGACAGAAATGTATACACTTTAGTTTCATTTCAACATGTTAGTCGCCTCTCACGCGAAATCATTCGAACATACGCAGGTTAAGCGCTCAGACGTATTTAGATATATACACACACATACAAAATATCTACACCACACGTACGCAAATGCATATATATATATGTATATGTGTATGTGTATGTGTGTGTGTGTGTGTGTGTGTGTGTGTGTGTGTGTGTGTGTGTGTGTGTGTGTGTGTTTATATATAGGTATTACATATATACATATACATATATATATGAATACTGCTGTCGGTGTAAACAGACGCCAATGTCTAATTGGTGCCCGAACAAAAGAAAAAAATAAAGTAATGATCAAACGCGGAACCTGAACGTGCTCTTCGAACTATGCAGGAAAAAGTGTGGTGAGCGCGAGCAGATAAAATACAGAATGCAGCGAATTCAAATAATACTAGGCAGATGTAATACTTGAGGAAACAAGTATTCGGCCCCAGATTCAACAAGGTTGCTCCTCTCACGACAGAGGACGGCAATAATCTCCTCACAGACATGGATCGCAAAAAGAGATGGAAGAAACATTTTGATGGGCTACTGAATAGACCTTCAAATGTGGAGGTTCTCGAGAAAATACCCCAAAGATCTATAGTGGTCGAAAATGACAGACAGCCATAGCTGAGCGAGGTTCTGCGAGGCATGGATGGTCTCATACTGGACAGAGCTGATTGCATTCCTGCTGAGATATTCCTTTATGGCAGAACACATTTAAGTTAACTTATGCATGGTCATATTGTAAAGATTTGGATAGATGGAGTAGTGCCAAAAACATTGTAGGTATGCAACAATGATACCTATATATAAGAGTAAAGTTTCCCGGGAATGATGTGGTAATTATACAGGGCTTGCTCTCCTTTCTTCGGCAGGTAAGATCCTACCCTCTTTTTTCTAATTAAGATTAAACCAGAGAATAATTGACAGTATACTGCCTCGGTCACAGTGTGGTCTCCGCCAACACAGAGGGATCGTAGAGGCACACATATATGAATTTCACAGCACGATAAATCCAGGAAATGAGCTGTGAACTCCAACTGGACCTTCATCAAATATTTGTCGATCTGAGGAAGGCTTTTGACACTGTTAATCGTGCTGCTCATTGGAAAATCTTTTCAAAATTGAGCGGTCCTCCCCCAACATTCACAAGATTCTGAGATACGTTTTAACGGTATGCTTACGGGGCCTATCTAGGTTGAAAACGGAGTCAAGCAGTGAGGTCTTCTGGCTCCTACATTGTTTTCTATCTACTTTGCAACTGTACTGCTTAATGTGTTTTGGGTTTACCAGGACTGTATTATGATTAGGTACGGTTCAACTGGATTTTCAATATATAATTTATATTAGCATATATATATATATATATATATATATATATATATATATATATATATATATATACTAATATAAATTTTAACTCTGTTGTTATACATCAAGCAATGTATTATTAGTATAAGCACTCAGTGCTAATATTAGTTTAATGTTAGTTGTTATTAATATGTTTTTGGGGTTTATCTGAGAATTCGCGGTTTGTTAATTTGTTTATATAATATATTTATTTGTTTGGATTAATTTATTTTACTTGCTTTTTATTTATTTTCATTTATTCTTGTTCGTTTTCACTTTTCTATTTTTAAATAACGCAGTAAAAATTATTTCTTGGATTGATTATTTTAGGTTGTTTTTGTTTTTCTTATTTACCATGATATTTTTGGCGTGGTTTTGTTATTATTTTTAATCTTCGAGATATGTTTAGATAGCATTGTACTGTTGGCATATTTACTATTTGTAAAGGATGTTTGTGTGCGTAGTTTCTTTGTTTCCACGATACTTCAGTTACTCCTATTTATATTTTGTGTTATCTGCTGATTTTACAGTGTCTTTGTGTATTATATTGTTATGTAAACAATTGCCGTTTAACTAAAATTCGTTCTTTGTTCTTCAGTCACACATGGATTTAATTTGTTCACATTGTTTGTTGATTGTTTTCCTTTTGTGCATTTTTTATTATTTGTGACATGTTCCCTGTGCGGTCTTCTTGTTGAATGTCTTGGTGAGCGTGCTTGATGCGGGGAAGTGTTCGCGTATGGGTTTAATTAATATTTTCCTATGTTTGTTTTTACGCGTTTGTTTTATTGAATCATATGATGTTTCCCTTCCTGTTAACCTTTTGTGCTGTGTAGTATGTATGTTGATGTAGCCGGCAATCCACTATCTTTTAGGGGTGTTTCAAAGTTTTCTTGGTTTCGTTGAAAATGGTTTCACAGTAAGCATTGTCTGAAAACCTCCGGTTAATTGATTATGCTATCTGCTTGATTATTGATGGCGGTTGGTCGGAAGATTTGTGTATACTCAATGGTTTATAATTGGATTTTCTGTAAGGTTTATATATACCTTTTTTGGATGAATGTGACATCTGGAAAATCCACTTCGTGTACGTTAGGTCTTATATCTATGACGAATCCTATTTAAAAAAAAAATGATTTTTAAAATTTTTTTCTGTGTTTTGTTTGTTATAGTTTTTAAAATTATAAGACCATCATCGCTGTATAGGCTTGTATCATTTTCATCGATTTTTTAAAAAATAGTTCATGTATCCGTATGAGTTCGCAGGTCTCTGCAGTGAAAAATCTTCCCATTGTAGTGTCAAAGGCCCCTTCTTTTATTATCCGTGCGAATAGGAGTGTTTAATGATTTTTATTTCATATGTGTTTATATTTGTTTGAGATGGTCTTATTCAGCGTGGATTGTATTAGGAATTATGTTTGTTTTTAGCTTGCGGAAGCAGTGCATAGTTGTGATTTACTGCTATCTACTTCCTTAGCTATGAATTAAGTTTTCTAATATTATTTTACTTATTTTAAATTTTGGTTCGGTTTATGAATTTTGTTCTGTTGGGTTGGTCCTTAAACTGTGCTTGTTGTCTTTTAGCGTAATAAACGCTTGTGCCATAGCGATTTTTTCGCTCGTCCAAGTCTAAACATTGGGCGATTGTTTAGCTTCCTTATTAATATCGTGTTCTGATTGGTTTTGGTGCATGTCAGTTATGTTGCCCTTGAGTAATTTGTTTTCTTTACTTATTTCGTATAAATTTATATTTTTCCCGCTGCGATGAATACATATATATATATATATATATATATATATATATATATATATATAACATTGATATTATTCAGTTCTTCATTATAAATGAAAATAGTGAAACATTTCGAATATGTGAACTTTAAAGAATTTTACTTCTGTTTGGATAAGTGACTTGCAATTCTGGGATTTAACTACATAGATTTGTTTAATTGTACTATGTTTACGGTTTTGTTCTCAAAGAACAATCACTTATATGAATTGTAAATAACGTCTAGACGCTGTTGAAATTAAAATGGGAATATATCCCAAATATTAACTAATATATTTATCAACCTAGAAGCCATAACAATTAGATATATATTCGCAGACATTGAGGTGAGGTCGATTCTGGATAAAAATCTTTACGAAGCGACGCCGAAAATTTTCTTCATATTTATTTCAATTGCTAACTTTTGTTATGTGCACATGTAGAAAATGTCTCAATTATCTAGACAGAAATAGGGGTGAAAATATTTGTATATCACTTAAGGCAATTTATTACACGCTAAGAAACTTAATAAAGTTCTTAATAGATCGCATCAAAAATATATCTAATTAGTAAGCACTTAACTAAGAGAAATCATTTTATTCTTGCATTTTATCTATCTAACAATATCTTTTACCTCTAGACCAAAAAGTATGACACACCCAGTGAGAATCAAACTCATTATAATATAGCAATTATCTATGAAACTAGTTCGCGAACAACTGCACAACAGATAAGCTTAAGAAGAACATTTAAAGATGTATATTATTGAGAGGAATTTCATTTCATATTTAATATTACAATAATTTGCTACACGTTTTCTAGTTTTAGTTTTTAAGTCACTTTACCGTGAACAACGTGGATATTATTCGGCTAGAAAGAATGGCTTGTCATATTTATTGACATGAGTAACTTGAGAGTACTTCTTATATTCTTATGCAAAACAAGCATTCATATTTATCTTGGAATGTTTTTCTTTTTTGCAGATAAATCTCACAATCTGTAAATTTGTATGGATATTACCGTTTTAGAATTAGTTTAGATCAGACCAATATTAGACACTGAAGACTATATAAATTTAATAAACACTCATCATAAACCAGCTAGGAATGTTGGTTTTGTTGATGAAAATGAAGATGGACATGCTAAGGAATTGTTTCCTTTGAATATTACTTTCAATTTGGACAACCAGCTTTCCTCTGCAAACACTATTTAAAATAGTCAAGGCAAATTAACGATAAGCAGAAAAACAGTAAAAGCCACACTTCGATTATAAACCATCTTCATGAACTTATAGTGTTCATATTTTATTAATGGGTACCTCCTTATATGTTTGCTAGCTTAATGAAATATGTATTCTACTCATCACTAAAAAAACTTGCTACCAATGATAAAATGTGAGTTCTCTAAAAGTATAAACGATGAAAAAGACTATGGCTATCACCCACTAAAAAGAATCTACCTAAACAAAGGCTATAGGGTTTTACTAAACATAACTTAGATGTAGCACAAAGTCGAATGCTTGGAGCGCACACTGAAATCGATTTCACGAATCGGAGGTAACTGATCAGGACAGGCAAGGTTGCTATCCATTGCATCGCATCTAAATGCCTCCAATCCAAGGCTATACGCGACATTGTTATGCTTAGTTATTGGTAAGTACCAAGTGTTTTATATCTCATGATTTGCTAAAGCTAAAATGAAACACTTCATGCGGAGAACAACTGTGGTACATCTGAAAACTTTTACATAATATTACAGAAAAAGATCCCATCATTGTTTAATAGTAAAGGCTTTCATACGATAATGCATGATCAGATATTGCTCGCATTAGTAGTTCTTTCCACCTTCAAAGTCGAATGGACATTCTTTCCACACGTATATAGAAGCGAACAACGTGAATCTGCTGTATGTATTGCATGTTGAGGTAATGGCAAGAATGATGCAGTTTTTTCAGACTATTGTCCTCATCGTCATAGTAATTATGACAACTTTTCTATTGTTATATTTCATCAGGTTTATATCGATCCCGCTAACATCCAGGGTATTCCTTTATTTTATCTATTATATTATTTTCATCCCACAACGCATGTCTACGTATACCTCGTCTAGTTCTTATTGTTAGTAATTGCACGGCCTGAGTACAAATATGCACAAAAAGGTCCAGGGATTGAACTAATAATTACTATGTCACCAGATTCACGAATAAAATCTTTAATCCTCAATGTGACACAATTTTTCTGTAGAGAACATAGAGGCTGAAACCTAACCTACTAGCTGATGATCACTACTTGTCACGCTTGACTGAACTCACCGAAGCTTTCTCTTTTTGACACTTTTGCTGCTGAAACCTTCAAGCATGGAAAAAAATACGGCATGAAGTTGGGTTCTGATTATTTAGTTTTACGGTATATAAACCTCCATGGTTTATTTAATGCCGACAAGATTTTTGGGATAGTTTCATATTAATAGAATATGTATTCTTTGTAAGAAACCAGTTTTTAGACCGGAATTCATGAAAATATATTTGTAAAGAAGGTTTTTGTATTGCTGGTAATATTTTTTTCAAAAATGTGTTGCTTGTATTTTTAATATAAAAATCTATTTTTATATATTCATAGTGTTTTGATACCATTTGGGAGAATAACTATTTGACCATAGCTGTGGCCGTAACTGGTGCTACCACCCCGAGTCAGAGTGGACATGGGGACAACAGCAATTAAGAGGTGGTTCCACACTACTCAAAACCTTCGGATCAGAGGCCTTCCTGCCAGATGTAGTTTATCGTCATACCCAGAACGAAAGCATGAGGTATATGAGAAATATAATCATCGACAATGAATTAAATGATAATTGAAAATAATATAGGAATTTGAATCCTTCTTAATTACTGCCCAAATGATGTGTATTAAAAGTAATTTTATTAAGTCAAAAATAAGCAAGCCACATGAAACTATGCAATGCAGACCAGCACAAAACAGAAAACATCTTTAATATTAACAATGGATGCTACAGGTTTTCAATGAATCACTATAAATATAGCCGTAATTGCACGGACGTCTTACAAAATGTAAATTATGTCTATCTCAAGAATTTCAAATACTTGGCACATATACAAAGCATAATTGACCGAGTGAATACAAAAGATGTGAAATTTAGAATTTCAAAATTAACCCCTAATTCAGAAGACTAGGTTTGAATATTCTTATGGAGAGAATATTTACCAATTAGTAAATGTTTCTGTCCGAGAACCCGGCTGATATAAAAGGAGATTGAGTAAAAACTGAAGTATTAACTTGATATTAATACTGAACAAAATGGTTAATATAAAATAACTATTTACACTGTTCAAACTCTACTCCTCATCTTTGTTGCCATATTAACAACGTTTCGGCCTTCTCCAGGTGATGGCCATTATTTCGTCCACCTGCTTAATTTTTTCTGGTTCCACACGCCAAGCCTCTTACGGATGTATCAGCTATCTCCCTTTCAACGTAACTCCCCCAACATTTTATTCATCTCAGCTGTAGCTAGGTATTGGAATTACAACTCTTTGGGTCAAGTCACTCAATTCAATCGACACTTTTATCCATTTTGACATGTGAGTCTGGAGCTTACGACGCCCGAAAACTCATGAATATGTCAACAAAGATTTGGACAACAGTTAAAACAGTGTAAATAATTACTCTACCTCAGATCAGAAATATAGAAAAATATGAAGTAATTGTATTCATTATTTTCGGTGTCCTTGGAAAATAATGAATAAACTTGCAAAAATGTTGCGAGACAAGGGTAGATATGAAGCTATCGAGAGAAAAGGAATGCTAAAATGAACCCGATCAAACGATACAAAAAATATTTGTGAAAAGTTGTCGTTTGATCCCTGATGAGAGTACCTAGACACGTTCAGAATTAAAACCGAATGTATAGTAAAACTCGCATTTCCAACACTATCAGTATTTTAATAATTTTATGGATTGTTCCACTAAACAAATACCTTTAAGCACTGCTATCACTTTCATTTATCACACATTTTGCTATCGTATACAATGTTCTAATGTTTTTCTATTTTGTTGTTCTGCCTCTGTCTCATGCTTTGATTCAATGGAAAGTCTAAATCTATTATGTAATGCAGTCCAGTTTCTTTATCAAGAAAAGTCATGTTAAACGTTAGCATTTATTTTAGGATGTGTCTGAATGTTAAGCTATTAAAAAATGTAATTTTCTCATTAATAAAGCCTCTCAACGATGCTGGCTCATAATGTTGTTCGTTGTATTCATGTAAAATGGTATTGTGTTTCATTTCTTTCCAACGATGTTTCATTTTCCCGCTATCAAAAAACACCAATAATTCTTCTGTGCTTTGCTGATATTCTCCATCAAATATTTTTGTCACGAATTCATATTAATAGGTCGAGTGTTTGTAATAGGGGATTTGAATGTTTTTCTTTGCACATTACCTTTTAGCACTCGTAATTTCTCAATTTATCTTTCCACCTGTTTTGTTTGACATCTGAATTATCCGTGAAGTGGTATTTAATTACTTCTCATTTTACTATTACATACATTTTCATCGTCTGACAAAACATATCTTAAGCTAGGGTCTATTCTTATCACTCCTAACCTTACATATAAAGTTAGACTTACAAAATATGAAATACTTTAGATGCAAAACACTATTATAATCCTCGGCTTATCGACAAATATTAACGCATTCCAGAGTGGTAAATGGAGTCCCCAAAAGAATGAGTAACATCCCGGCGAATCTGCTGCGTTCAATATGGATCTAATGCCATGGAACTGCTTAAATTTCTCTTCTATCCATAGATATGAACTCATAGCAAAGTAGATATAGTTTACAAGTCATGTGTGGAAACAAGTCTAAGAGAAGGTTAATTTTGAATTGCTACCCACGGAGAAGGCAACTGGAAATAGTTTTATTATATTTCCCCAGAACGCATGACAATTAAAAAAAAATAAAGAAATCAATATAATTTGTTTTATACAAAATGAAGATCTATCATCGCCTATGCACTGAAGGATGTGGTATTCTTTAAAGTAATTAAAGTATAGCTTAAATTTCACATCAAATGCCAACATATACTTGTTTTATAGTTTCAATCATGAAATATCTCTTCATGAAGCTTCGGTTCAAATTTACAAAGAGTATTCACATCTATTTATAAATCTCATCGTTTTCACTAGTGACAATGATCTATCTTCAAAATTTTAAAATATCCAAACTCTCTCTGGGGATCATCGAATTTATTTCTATTTTCTGATTCCTATTGGTACTACATTCATTGTCTGCTCCTGACGGTTACCAACTGTGCCTCACAAATCACATAGTATGTATCATTTAGATAATCCTCTGTTACATTACAAATATTATATCCTTTCTGTATTACATAACAATATATATATATATATATATATATATATATATATATATATATATATATATATATATATATATATATATATATATATATATATAAAATCTTAGAGGCATTACATATTAAAAGCAGAAGACCTCTTATTAATCGTATAGATTACAATATTTCTGGTGACATATTGCAATGTTTATAATATATTTAAATTTTATAACGTATTCTTCGATCTTTTGGCTTGTGTAGTCGAAATCTTTTTCACGCTGTCACATGATAAAAATCTTCGCCCTGCACGTGATAACATCATCGAGTCTTTTGAATTTAAAAGGATTTTAACGTTTATTTAGTTTGTAAAAAAGTAGCAACATGATTACGCTACAAGATAATGTTTGTTTAAAAAACAAAAATTTGACTAAAAATAGTGACCCTGAAGATGAACAATGATGTTCGAAAGCGCTAGGTCATCGTATGGACAATACATATTTCGAAATCATTTTCAAATAAAAAGTCTCATTAGAGAATATGAGAAAATTCAAAAGAAAATATGCAAGACTATGTTGTCTTTAACATTCAATACTACATGTTTAAGAGAAAAGTTGCTGCCAAATTACACACACACACACACACATACATATATATATGGCGATTGCACTAGCATGAAACAGACTGTCGCCTCTAAGTGCTGACTTCCATGTCCACTTTTATATTTACACACGCTCTATCTCTGATATTGAGCACTTTATCCCATAAATATAGCACACTTTAAGACTATATTTCTGCATATATATATATATATATATATATATATATATATATATATATATATATATATATATATATATATATATATATCCTACTACTACTAAAATCATTTCGAGTTTATTATACTAAATTTGAATATACAAATTATTTTATAGTATCCATACAAATCAATTATGTCTGATGTGTGTTGATACACCTTAATTTATTGAATCCCCGCACGCATCGAACGATATCTAACACAATTTTCTTTTCCGGTTATCTTGCTGCATCAATTTAATGAAACGCCTCTTCATACACTTTAGTGCTATTTCTAGTTATGCTACTTTCTCGGGTTACCGATTCATATGATCGATTGTAATACGTTGTTGTTTGCTGTTATTATGAAAGAATACAGTTTATTTATTTAGTATATTCTAACAGACTAAAATTATTCCTCACCAAATGTATCTTTTGTTTTTACTTTATGTTCTTTCAATTTTGCATCAGCATATTTGCTTATTTTAATTTTGATGTCATAGATATAATTTATTTGTCTGATTTCTTTACATACTTGCTTATGTTTCCGCTTAAAGTAGTCAATACAATCATTTAAAATGCTGTTTTCACCTGTAATACATTTACTTTTTTATTTTAATAGATATTTAATCAACTTGTTATATTAGTTAGTGGATTAGAATAATCTTAGCTTATTTACTCATCCTATATCTTTGGCACTGAAAATATTAAATACATGTTCGAAGCGAAACAAAAAAAAGAAATTGAATGATTATATCCATAACTTAACTCTACATATCGTTGAAGGTATTATATATATATAATATGTTATATCATTTCCAACATTATTTTACGTAGATATCCGTATTTTCTTTTAAACAGTATTTAATTCGTCTGCCGGCCAGCGTGCTGGCGAAAAGTTTTAAAAAATGCGTCCTCACGCTGGATTCGAATTTAATGTAAAGTTTGTTCGAATACTGCAGGACGGTACGTTTCCTTGTGAATTTTTGCAGTATGCCGCCCGGTATAGGAAATAAATACTGCTTAGATTAAACGGATGGCTAGCATCTACTCAAATACGGATGTCCATTAAAAATATCGATTGACGAAATAAAAGCATTTTGGATTAAAAATATAAAATCATATATATATATATATATATATATATATATATATATATATATATATATATATATGTATGTGTGTGTGTGTGTGTGTGTGTGTGTGTGTGTGTGTGTTTACTGAATGTAAACATTGATGTAGTCAATCACTGCTTGTAAATTACACAAATCTATCATGTGTTAAATATTTATTGAGGAAAAAGTCTTCATATGGAACTAAAAATGACATTTTGAGTCCTTCAATCTATAAGTCTATCAGCAATTGTCCCCTTTACTATTATTTCTTTTTTATTTTAGATGTATTTGTAAAATATCTCTCTGTACATTAGCATGATTAATAAAGAGGCTCGTGCTAAGTAGTTAGTGATTGTTGCATTCTGGGGCATTTTCTGCTTGGTTTCGATCAGCCTTTCGCATTAAGTTGAATGACATTGGTAAACATTGATGTGCACTAATCAACAGATGCCGTCGGATTTCATGCGCCATTCGTTTACTATGGCGGAGAATCGACGAGCACATTATCAATGAATTGCAAATCTGTCGTGAGGAATAATTGAACGAGACATTAAATAGATAATAGATAAATATAGCAGAATTTTGACGTTTTCTTTGGCTTTATTAGAACTGATGAAATTGATATTTCTCTCGTGAAATTATAGAAATCTATACACCACACATATAGGGTGCGTCAGAAATAAATTTCCACAAATTGCTTCTACATAGTGTTAAGACAGTAATGGCAACGGTATATTCATCTAGCTAATGACTTACCATTATGTGGTAGATATTCTCGCAGGTATATGTGGGAGGTATTTATGCCGCAGGTTTTATATGTGCCTTTTCTCACTCCCTCTCTTTCTCTCTCGCACACACACACACACACACACACATACATATATATATATATAAATATATATATATATATATATATATATATGTAAAATACGATAGCTAATATATATATATAATATATATATATAATATATATATATAATATATATATATATGTAAAATACGATAGCTAAAATATATATATAATATATATATATATAATATATATATATAATATATATATATATTTATAATATATATACATGTATATATATATATATATATATATATATATATATATATATATATATATATATATATATATATGTAAAATACGATAGCTAAAATATATATTAATAATAAATATATATATATTTATTATTTCGAACAATATGTATATTTGTTATTAGTATGAATTTGTGATCTGTTATTTTACATCAGCACTGTCTTATCGCCACCAGCACTCACAGTGCGCTATCATATATATATATATATATATATATATATATATATATATAAGTATATTTATATATGTATATGTATCTATGTATGCATAGTTATATATATATATATATATATATATATATATATATATATATATATATATATATATATATATATATGTATATATATATATATATGTATATGTATATATGCGTGAGATTTTAAACACTGATTTTGATTTGATTTTCAAATACTTAATATTTGCAACCGTATAAATCTTTTTACATACAATATGTTTATCGAATAATATATGCAAAAAATTTGGATAGAATATTTTTACAAATTGTAAAAAATATTATCAGTAAAATACACACATAAAAAGAGGTTGTTTCCATTCTATTTACTCTTCATTATACGTTCAGGAATATAAACCCTTCATCAACCGACACGTCCCCTATTTTTATTTGTGCCAAACAAGGTATCTGATAATATAAATTGAGGCATAATTTTGCAGTGCTTCGTAAATAAATCATAGTTTATCCTATTTTTGTAGAATTAATTCAGCCTCGAATAATTTAGATTTCACGAAGAATTTACTCGACTAGTGCAAATTTTTATCTTGTTAATTCAACATTTTATCCGCCAGATATATTCGTCGTTTTAAATTAAATATAATTCAATTTAACATATATACATTAATGAATATCATTTTCCCAAAATTTGGTATATTTATTATTAATACAAAAATATTGAGAACATAAAAGTAATTACTTTTCGGTCATTATAAATGACATTAAAACTTGCGTTTCGAATACTAGCAAAAAACTCGGGAAAATAGCGTCAGTTTATTTTTTAATGCACAACTAATACAAAGATTGCTTCAATATATATATTCTTCGCTACGAAACAAACGGCTTCTAATTAAACTTCATGCAAATATACTCTAATTTATTAAAAAATATATTAATCCATGTATAAGGCTATTATTTTATCAGTGCAAAATACTTTTAAGCATCATGTAAATGGATAATCATGGATATCTATCATGTTAAGCATTATAATTTGTCAGGGCGTCGTACTGTTTTCTCCGCTTTTCTGTGTCATTCACGAATCCAATTGTTTTATAATTGAATATCTAATAAACATAGACATGTACGTAAAAAATTTCTAATAGTTAATTACTTTATGCAGGAAAGAAATAAATAAGAAATTAAAGATAATTAATTTATCAAGACAATTGGAAGCAATTCTCTTTGATTCTGTTCCTCTGAAATAAGACAATGACACCGTGACCTTCAAACCAATATTATTGGCAAAGATCTATAACTTTGGGGAATTTTGTAGAAGGGACTATTATTTAGAAGTAACAAATAAGCGTTCCATCAGATAAAACGGTAAACGGGGAATATCGAACGTTGAAAGCAGCGCAACCCCATTAGTGAATTTTGTTATAGTCATTTTGAGCCAAAGACATGAGAGAAAGAGGGTAAATGTACGAATGACGGGAAGAAGAACCGGGATGCACTTTATAACATGTGACATTTTACACTTAAAAAGCTTAGTGATGGCAAAAAGCCAAATAAGCAAACGAGCCACAACGAGAAAGTAACATGATATATATATATATATATATATATATATATATATATATATATATATATATATATATATATATATATATATATATATATGCATATGTGTATGCATATATATTGAAGTATGAGTGCGCAGGTTTATACAAGCGAAAAAGTTTCTGTGAATATACTGATATGCTATACATGCTTTTAACATATGAATGTATATATAGGTATTGATATGCGTAATCCTTTGCCTACATACTTAAACACAGAGAGACAAGTATGTATGTATGTATGTATGCATGTATGAATGTATGTATTTGTGTGTGTATTTGCGCGCATGTTTGTCTGCGCGTGCCCTCTTATATATGGTGATTTGTGAGCGACTGTGTGCATAAATGAATACCTACATGTTATTTTCAGAATAATGCTGTATATGAAAAAGTATTGCCCAGATTTTTAGTGGAAGGCGTTAATGAAAGTCCGTTCCAGAAAATAAGACACACACATTCACGAATGTAGGTAGGAAATAAGTGTACATTATATATATATATATATATATATATATATATATATATATATATATATATATATAGTGTGTGTGTGCGCACGTGTGTGTGTGTGCCAGTCTATATTTCAATCTAACTGGTTATGTTCGAAGCTTCTTTATTACAGAACAAAGAAAATTAATAGTGTGTATTTACTGTGGTAATATGAGTTTTTAACAATTTTATATTCTGTGCTTTACTGTACATGCACACGCACAAACACAAATTGCACACACACTCACATACATATAATTAACTTAAAAATTAAATTATATATATAAATATAAATTTTATGTATACATATATAAATTATATTTTATATCAATTGTATATATGAATAATAAATTATATACATAAATTATATATGCGTGTTTGTGAGTGTGAATGCACGGCCGCAATTTTCAACGGATTTGCACGAAAATTTACATGCACATACTCCAAGTTAGTGGGAAGGCCAGGACCGGCGTTGCATTTCCTAACTCCCATCCATAGTGGAATTTTTCATGCTTCTACGGCAGTTTTCATGTAGTTTGCGGCCATTTTCTACTGGCCACTGTGAGAGCCTATAGCTGGCTGCCACGAATAGGCAGGAAGATTCTATTGGCCAGCGTGAGAGCCAACAGCTGACTAACACGAATTTTAACTAGCATGCTAGCAAGCAAAAAAATTCGTCACAAATGGGAAAAATTTAAATCTGCATGGTACTTTTCTCCAATTGGCTAAATTCGGTTGCTTAAACTCAACGGTGATTCTGATTCCGCAGAACTGGGTTGGGTGTCAAAAAGTATATGTTGTTAACATTCTTTTTTCATTCGGTTTTCCCACTTACGAGTACTTTGTTAAAGCTGATCGTTTTGTGTTCATTTTGTTTAGTTCTTTTTTCGTAACAGATTTAATGTTTAGTATAGAGCTTAGAAAAAATTTCAGTGTGGGATAGCCAAGAATTAACGCATGTAGCAACATCAGCACGGCAAAGGGAACTCCTTTAAAGGCAACTAAGGGCAAAAATATTTTAAGTCAAGTGATAGCGATTGCTATATTAGTCGTACGATTTTTGAATCAAGCACGGGCAACGCCGGGCCATGCTGCTAATATATAATATCAAAGTGTTTAATATTTCAAGTACTTGGGTTTGTGTATACACGTCTGTTTTACTTTTTGTGTTTCTTTTGTTTGTTTTTAACACACAATGCATTTATTGATTCCAACCCTAGAGCACTGTAAGGTTTATTACTTAAGACATCATTATCAAAATTCATATATATATATATATATATATATATATATATATATATATATATATATATATATATATATATATATATATATATATATATATAATATTACTGATTAGACCTGAAAATTCGTCTTTTGTCAATTTCCCGTCACAGTAATATAGTTGTGCCTTTGTTTTAAGTCGAAATAAGTATAAAAAATAAACATTAATTTATAATTAATACAGTCAAAGTTAACGAATTCTAGAAAATATGACAAATCTTTTACGAAACAAATAAACAGACTAATTCCAACCAATATCACGTGAAGGAGGATCAAAGTTAATGAACAAAATTCGGAGTGATTATTAATCTGGCAATTTTTAAAAACTCAACGCTAACACCCATATTTTCTCAAGTTCTATTCGGGGAGTGTGAATTTATTTAAAACTCGAACCAGTCTGATCCAACCACACTTATCTAATAAATATAAAGTTTGTTCCACCTACGTATTTCTTGAGATAACACATTCTAATAAACCTTACAATGGCATTTTCCCTCTTTAGATGTTCCTATTAAATAAACCATAGAAATCGTAATACAAAACTTATATAAATCATTCTAAACTCACCACTATGTATTAAGCAATATATATATATATATATATATATATATATATATATATATATATATATATATATATATATGTGCGTGTGTGTGTATGCTATATAAAGGTGAACATTGAATCAACACCCAACTTCAGTTTCATGCTTATACGCAATCATCAGGCCATATGCTTTGTTTTGCTTGATTATTTCTATATACAGGTCATTAATGCATTGTGGGTAGACTATTGTATTGTTCTAATAATTATTTTGGTGGACGTTAAATAATATGTTTTGAAATATTATTGAGTATATGGAGTCGAAATCATTGTCAATTCGGCTGCATTTTGGGTCAGTTTATAGTATTGTTTTATCATTTTTTTACGATTCCCTTACTTGTATTTTTGTATGCTCTCGGGGTTTGTTAATTTGCTTATTATTTACTTAAATAACAATAAAATAAACATTAATAATTAAAATATATATAAGTAAATGAATTACTTTATTGTTTATTTTTGTTTATTCTTCCTCGTTTTCGTGTTCGACTTTTAAGTAATCCAGTAAAAATTATATTTCGTTTTTCGTGTCTGCATTTAGAGATGAGTTTTGATCGTTTATTTAGAAATTTCTGCTGGTCTAGGAAGGTAATTATAGCTACTTTCTCCTCCATATAGAGTTTGGATTGATGATTGTTGTTTGTTGCGTTTTCCCTTATTTTCCAGGAGATTTTCGCTGTGATTTGGTTTTTGTATTTAATCTCCCTTATATGTTTAGAATCCTTTGTGCAGTTCGCGAATTTGCAATTTGTAAAGGATTTCTTCTGGGCATAGATTTTTGGTTTTCAGCGTCCATCAATTACTACTATATATACTTTTCTTCGTTGTCTACTGATTTTGCAGTGGCTTTGTACGTTTCATTGTTCAGCAAGTAATTGCTTTTTAAGGGACATTCGTTCTTTGTTCTGCACATTTCACATGGCTTTGACTTTTTTCGTGTGGTTTGTTGGTTGTTTTCCTGTTGTGTTTTTATTATTTGTGTAATATTTTCGGTGCAACTGTAGATGTTTTTACGATGATTTTATTGACTAAATTGTGGAGAGTGCTTGATGTGGGAAGTGCTTCTGTATAGCCTTAATGAATGTTTTCCTACATTTTTTCTACGTCGGGCTGAACCTAATGACATTTCTGTTAGTTATTTTCTGCTGTGTAGTATGTATGTTAGTGTTGCTAGTAATCCACTAACTTTTAACGTCGAATCTTTGTCTTGGCTTCGTTGAAGATGGTATCACTGTCACAAATTTCAGAAAGTCTGCGACTAATTGACTGTGGGAATTTGTTGTATATTTATGGCGGGCGGTTGGAATATGCGTATATATACAGTGGACTGTAATTAGGTTTTATGTATGGGTAATATTTGCCTTTTCTTAGGTTGAAGGTGATATCTACAAAATCAACTTCTTTTACTATGGTCTAATCTCATATTCAAAAAAACCTTTATGATTGTTTTTTCTGTGTTTTTTTTTTTGTTACAGTATCTTAAGCTTATAAGACCGTCGTCCATGTAGATGCGTATGTCATTTGTATCGGTTTTTTTAATAAGATCATTTAGAAAATGTATACCTATGAGGTCACATGTCTCTAAACAGTCAATGTTTCACATTATAATTTCAAAGGCTCCTTCTTTTTGTTTATCGTCGACGCGTCTTCATTGTCGAACAATAGAGTTTGGGGAGTGTTTAATGATTTGTATTTCGTTTGTGTTTATATGTATATATATATAATATATATATATATATATATATATATATATATATATATATATATATATATATATAGAGAGAGAGAGAGAGAGAGAGAGAGAGATAATGTTTACAATCAATCCAAATTATTTGTTATAAAAATGGGAATGAATAATATATATACAAATAAGATATTTTAAAATATTTGATCTTAATTAAGATCGGTTATTTCATTACACTTGTGTGTAAATATTAATACTTAGGTATACTGAAGAAGTACAATTATGACTCAATTTAATTGACTGCGGAAAAGTAAACGAAACTGATTTAATATCAGCTCGTAATTTACAGCTTCAAATGGACAAATAGTATGAGCAATATGAAATATATTTAGTTTCATTAAAATTACATTTAGTAAATTACAGAATACTTTCGTTTTAATAATTCATCGCTTATTACGAACCAACGCAACAATAAAACGAATCAAGCTGAAACTCCTAAACAATAACGCAAAGATAATATATAATATAACCTGTAAATTAACAAACAGTAGAAGCATTAAACATAAAAAATAACAACTTTAAAATGTTATCAAATGTACAAACAAGTTTCATATTTTAATAATACGAACATACGCGGTATATAAGATAACAAATAGCAAATATACAAAAGATATTTCATATTTTAACAATGTACCATATATATATATATATATATATATATATATATATATATATATATATATATATATATATATATATATATATATATATATATATTTGTATTTAGCCAGCAATATCTCTTTCATGCACATTTCAGTGAAAACGACAGACAAGGTGATTTAATTAGATTTTATACAATTTCACATGCGATCTAATTTTTTTTTCTTTTCGGATGATAAATTATATAAAAACTGTCCGAATTTTCTTTTTTTCCGAGCGCTTTCAGCTATATATTTAGCCATTATATATATATATATATATATGTATATATATATATATATATATATATATATATATATATATATATATATATATATATATATATATATATATATATATATATATATATATATATATTGTGCTTTTAAGGTAAACGTCTCTCGTCATAGACCATCCGAAATTTTTTCCATATCTACAGTTTTGTATTTAGATGTAAACAAAACAATTTTTGTAAAAGAAGTAATTAATTTTTATTATTTATTATGACTTTCAACATCAATTTTAGTGGATATTTCAGTAGTCCCACCGTTTATAAATTTAAACTTTCACGAATATTCAGATAGTTAGAATAAATAAATATTCGGAGTGTCTACTCAAATATGTGTATCCACTAAAATAACGTTTAAAGCGATATATATATATATATATATATATATATATATATATATATATATATATATATATATATATATATATATAGGGAAACACTAACATGCCCATATAAGGGGATAGGCGTGGAAATTCATGGAGAAGATATCTAGCCATGTCAAGTGCAGCAATTGACCATTCATTCAATGACTAATTAAGTCAGATAACCACAGGAGGAGCATTAGAACTGGATTTTTTTCTACAGCACATTGACATATATATATATATATATATATATATATATATATATATATATATATATATATATATATATAAAGAGAGAGAGAGCGAGGGGAAATTTTCGTAAAAATAATTTGTTTTAATTTTTGTGTTGCCAACTAATGAATAAATATACTTTTCATAAAATTAACTGTAAACTAATGGATAATAAGGAAATATGTATAAAAACCAGAAAAGAAATTAATAGAAATAAAACCAATTTATCCATTTTAAAGTTTGAAAACGTATTCATACAATACAAAAATCATATTTTAAAAGATTTATATTGCTTTAATTCTCTAGATTATTCAATGGAACATTCTAGAATGTTCTAATAATGTTATAAGTAATTACTTTTACCCTCAAAATGCAAACAGGTTATTCTCTAAGTGATATTCGTCCAAGGAAGTTATTATTATGCCAAGAGGTAAAGAATTGAGGAATTCGCAAAAAAAACTGATTTTTACGCTCTGGAACGAAGATAAATGTTACAAGAAAATCTCAGACAACCTGAATAAAAAAAATTAAAACTGTTGAAAACCAAAGAACTGTTGTTCCACGGAATATTTCTTCCAGGTCATTGAGGAAATTAATGCGTTAAATTAAACAAAATCAAATGCTTACTCGTCAAGTGCTGCAGGATGTTTTCCTTTCTTGAGTAATCTGTGTCACTAAACGGATAATTAGCAATGAAATTCATAGGAACAATCTAAAGTCACGCTAACCTGCAAAAACTCCACTTCTGTCGAAATGACGAAGAGATGCTAGGCTGAATTTCGTTCGTAAAAATAAGGATCAGGGAAAATCTATTGGGAAAGAGTATTATAGACAGACGAAACCAAAATTGAGTTGTGGGTCGTAATTCTAGACATCATGCATGAAGCATAGTTAGCGATGCCTCCAATCAAAAGAACACAGTTCCAACCATGAAGTTTGGTGTTGGCACCATCATAGTTTGGTGATGATTTTTCTGCAAAATATACTGGCAACATACAAATAATATATGGTAAAATGAATGCCGCAGCATATCAACATATTCTGTAGGCAAATTTAATGATTTCGGTTGAAAATCTTGAACTTCCTCCTGATTGGATCTTCCAATAAGATAATGATCCTAAGCACATTGCAAAATCTACAGAGAAATGGCATGCCAAGTCAGTCCCTAAATTTAAACCCGAATCCAGAATCTGTGGCGTTTATTTAAAATTGCAAATACAGTCGAGAGTCTCATGAAACGTCCCGGATTTGAACAGCATATGCGAAGGAGAATGGTACAAAATAGCAACAAAAAAATGCCAATCATTACTTGGGAACAACAAGAAGTTGCTGTAGAGGTGAATAATGAATATTCTACAAAGTACTAAATGAAGATGATATATTATTTTTGTATTGTACGAATATTTTTTTCACTCATTAAAATAGATATCTGGGTTTATTTCTACTGTATATTTTTTATGTGTTTTATCCATATTTAGATATTATGCATCTGTTTATAGTTAATTATATGACAAGTATGCTTATCCATTAGTTGGAAATACAATAAATTAAAATTTTTTTGTGTAGAAATATATTATATAAAAAGTA
>OZ038491.1:93549940-93597440 GCA_964036315.1 Acanthosepion esculentum
GTGAGTAAAACTAAAAATATGAATATCTATAAATGGAGGAACACTGATGGAGAATATAATCGAAACGTCCTGACTTGCATTTAACTCATGATTAGGCGCACATACAACTACATTATAGTAAATAATCGCATAGATTAATATGTGCACTGGTTCCAAAATAAAGGATGCATATGTAAAATACAACAACATCAATATATTACAGTGTTTATATTAGATGGATTTATGAAAGTCGACTAATCTCGAATGTGTTCTATCTTGTAGAGTGTGATTACCATCATGTCATAAATTATTTTTTCCCACTCGAAAACCTTTTCGCTATGCAACAAGTCTTTTTCGGTGAGCTAAATTGACGAGAACAGTATTGTCTATTTATGATCAGTATATGTAAAATAGGTTATATCTCATTCGATCGTTCTGGCCAGTGTTCCTGAAAAGCATATTGTTTAACACAGATAATATATAAACAAGCATTAGTTGCAGTAATATCAAAAGAACCAAAAATGTATGATTACTTGTCACTATTTAACTTCCCCTTTACTAAAAGAAAATATGATCAAGTGATTAAACATCCAACAACATATTTCCAGGAGTTGTCCCTTTTTGTCTTGGGCGATATATACACTGGGAGATTGACACTTTCCATGTTTTTGTTATACAATTCGGCGATCTCCTCATCACCGAAATGTACAGTGAGCCATTCGATGGCGCTGGTGAATATCTTGGTACACCAATCGAGATGTGCACGACGATGATAGGGATTAAGCTAGAATCTAGAAAACATCTTGCATGCCTGTAGTTCTGGCGCGACTGGATAATTTCCAACAGTCATCATTCCTGGAGCCACATTACATTTTAACAATACCGTGGACATCATGTGTTCTGCCACGAATGATCTTATAATACCTCGATCCATACACGCGTCTTTAAAATGTGTCAGTTTAGAAAATATACTATGAGTTTTTAAATGTTTATTTGATGACAGTTGTAAATATCGAAGCACTACGAACGAGACATATAAAACATTGTTATCTTTCACCAAAATGACAATCTATACACCCGAAGGCCTCAAATTCTATCATTTTCAAAGTAATTGATCAAAAGGTACACGTGTACATCTTGCGCAAGTTCCTTTCATTTCAAATGAATTCTTCGTTGCATGCGTTCGCATCTAAAAAGCAAGTACGGAGAATTTATTTTTATGAGTCTTAACAAATTTTATCAGAAGATCAACTAAAACCGAATAAGCAATTACTTTGTCAAGGTGAGAACTGACATCCTTCTTAAGAGATATTTGTTTAAACTTCATCTCATATATTTACATGCCCTTCACGAAGCATATGAATACCTATCTATGTGCGTCCGTGCTGTTCTATTAAACACGAATAAAGGGAAATTAATATTTAAATACAATGTAAGATATTCATGCATTAAATTCGTATGAGTAAAATAGTATAAATTTGAAAAAAATATTAAGATACTTGAAATAAATATGTTTATAAATATAAAATGAAAAAAAATAAAATTAATGGAAATTTAAACTACCAAAAATACAAGAATAAGTTAATGTCTTGGTTTGCTTTATTTCCTCTATATAAAAATAATTCAGAAGAGGCTGATTTCGCTAGATACGTCGAATAAGTTACATGGATAAAACAGGCATTTATTCTGTAAACCGTATATAATCGAATATATTGTGAGTATATTTTGATCAATTTTTACGCACTATACACATTTTTTGAAGAACTTACAACCATGCATTTTCGGTTAGAGATTGTAGTATATGCAGCTTGTTTTTCTTTTTCTGGACATGGGTAAAATTCTTGGAAATTTCAGGGGTTACACTATACATAAATTTGAATTATATACGAGTCTATACGGTACTTCTTTGACATAGCGAAAATAAAATCTGTGACAACAAGCGTGGTAATTATTGACAGATTACCTGCGGGACAAAACCGCCACCACGGCCCAGACATAAATTTTATGGATGATAATAAAATATCTCATCCTTGACTCATCGCTACCGCAAGAGGATAGTGTCCCACACATTGAATAACATCATTATTTCTGTTAGTGTGTTTGGGGATTGGAATGCTATAAAAAAACATAGACTAGTTGCGGTCTGTTATATTATGTTATGACAGTATGAGATAGATATGTCAAACAATGATCGATGCCAGTGGTGGATGCAGCTGTTTGTGAAATTGTTATGTTGGAAAATATTGCTGGAAGCAGTGAACGAAACTCTGTATAAAACAATAAACAATGTACCCAATACTTTGCCTATTTTTACAAAACAAATATACATAATAAACTTACTCAAATCTAGAAACTTTCTGAAAATGAACAAAAAAAAAACAACTAAAATATGCTTAAACAATTGAAACTGCGCGTTCGCACACAAAAACACACAAAAAAGCGCATGTAATATATATATATATATATATATATATATATATATATATATATATATATATATATATATATATATGTCTGTGTGGGAGGGGTGAAATGAATGTCAAGCTTATTCCATTATATTAGGTTATCAATACCTGTTTACCATGTACTAATATCTTTAGAATTAATAATATTTGATTTAGAAAAATCAGTGTTAATTTCTATAGATTTCTCATGCTAACTTGTTCCCGGTGTGTTTTTCTAACTTCATGTATTCCTTGGTTTAACCCATTGAAATTAAGAAGATATTAACAGTGACATATATATATATATATATATATATATATATATATATATATATATATATATATATATATATATATATATATATATAGGTATTTGTATTTTCATCTGTTTTGTATGAAAGCGGATATTATCTGTTGCACAAGTATTCATCTAACAGTGAATATGTTCCCTATTTTCACGTTAGAACGACAATTTTTTTGTATTTTATTACGACTTCATGCAACGGATCAACATAAAATAGTGCATCATTTTGAAGTTTTGGAAATATTAAATGGTTTTCAAATTTATTTACAAATAGAAATAAGGAAACTGTTAAGTGCATATGCACCCCCACTTTTACTGTGAAAGACAAGCCGTTATAAACACCTGTGATGTTATCACTTCCTCGCCAGTAGGGATAACAACTTTGCAATGATATTTGCTTCAAAATTCACGTTAGATGTCAATGTACATTCCTTACCTGACTTCACCCACCACACGGAGTATGTCTTTATCTTATCTTGGAAGTTTCCAGATTTATCAAATTCCTTTACACATACCAGTATGATACTGGTATATGGAAAAATTCAGTCGAGTTCCTTGAGAATCATGGTCTACAACTATCTTCAAACTTGGCATATCTGTTAACCACTGCCTGAGGGAGAAATGTTTTCCTATTTTTATAGAATTTTTCAGGTGTATACCATTTTACAAGAAGGCGAGTGAGCCCTCGTCCCCGTAAAAATATCGCTCCCATCATCCTCCGTAGTGTAATTGACAAACCTATTGAATCTATTATCAACAAGAAAGTTGGTGACTACCTGAGCACAAACAACCACTCGCGCGACAAATATTACGGCTTTCAATCCTAGTTTTACTTCAGATATCTTCAGTATCATCATGCACAGAATATTTTAAATAAGAAACGTCAAGAGATCAAACGCCTTGGATTACTTCAAGGCATTTGACAAGGTTTGCCATAGGGAGTTACTACACAAAATTTCCAGCTTTGTTAAGTCTGGAAGACATTCTAAGTTATCAAATTTTTCTTATCGTTTTTCGTATGTTAATCGCCAGTCATTTGAAACGTATGATATCAATTCTTGCGCTCACATGCTCTCCTTGGCTATATCCTCTTTCTAATTTGTACTTTAGCAGATCGCTAACGTATTCTCAGATCTTTAGTAAATATATATATATTCATATGGTAACACCTCAAAATATCTGGATGAAGAGAGCCTTGTAAGGACATCTGTTGTATCTAAAGCTCGCTCTTATGGAACAAGTATATTTGTATCATCGCCAAAGATGCCTGAAGAATACTCGTTTGCTTGTATCAGTCCAATAAATGCTCCAACACTATAAGAATCATATCAGACCAAGAATGAAGTTTTGTTGCCATATATGGGTTCGTGCTGCCCATATTTCCCACTTTGCCAAATCATAGCAGTAAAGCAACAATTTGTGGTCTTATTCATGATGATTTAATTTCGCCTCTGCAACGATTATACCACAGGTGGAACTATGATAACCTCTCACTACTCCTGCTACTACTGTGCCAAATATTCAAAGGTAAAAAAACCCTCTTACATCCACCCGCTGAGATACATCCGCACTGCTATGAACGACCAGCTGTGAACAACCATGTCGCATACACGGCGTCACATCGTCCTCATTCCCTGCGTATTTATTTGGTGAGAAAAAGGGCCACTCACTTTTTTTTCCAAGAAAAGGGTTACTTTGGTGAACTGACTCCTGAAAAGATGCTTCTCTGACCACTGCAATCTTAACGTCTTTACGACCCGTGTCAAGCAGTAAATATTCTAGATAACCTAATAATAATCCTTCCGCTTCAACCATAAAACAATCTTACTCGGTAACACTATAATTTGACTTGCCCTTGGACCTTGTATTGTGCGAAGTAAAATAAAAAAAAATCAAATCACACCAAAGAATTGTTGGAATTTGATAGTGTCAGTAAAGACACAGACATTTTGTGGGTTTGATATTGTAAGAGGTCAAATGAAAGAAATATTCTACCATTTGAAAATAACACGTTTTTATCATTGCTCTGACTTTCTTTTTATCTTAAAAATATAGTCGAAATATCTGTGTCTATGCAGACAATTTTTACAGTTTAATATATTTAAATTAATTTAATTAAATTTCTTAGTTATTTAAATTATATACTGGTTTATTTGTATTTTCAGGATACTTTGTCGGCATAGATGTGTGGGTTTTAGAATGGTTCATGCCTAAATATGTTTATTCGTATTTGAAGACAATACTTGTTAAATATGATAGGCAAGATTGATAGTAAGTAGCCGAAAAACATCTTTCTGTAATCACGTAGGAGGAACTACTTTCTCGAGTGGAGTATCTGTTTATACATTGGTGAATCTTTCGGATTTTCTGTAAACCATTTTACATTGGACAACTTTATAAAATTCGGTTTTGGTGCAAAACATTTTTTCTGCGGGAATATAGTTCATGATATCTTATACTTAGACTATAGTGAAATCTGTTACTCTGTTTTTGGCAAAGGAACACAGACAAAATGTTTTAAATTAGGATCAAACCAGTAATAAAAAAGAAAGATTGAAGATTGATCCGAATATATTTAGGACACTCTAATAATCAGAATGGTATAATATAGGAATTTGTGATATATAGTATTTGAATCTTCGCATAACATATACAAAAAATTAATACACAAGACGTTATACATATAAACTGTATCTATAACATATCATACACTCATTGTATAATTATTATATGTAAATATGTGTGTGTGTTTCTGTATGCATATATATATATATATATATATATTGAATCCATTGGTAGGTCAGCTGCTAAGAAAGTTGGTTCAATGTATCATGCGAGATAATATTTCTCGCCAGTACCTAATTTAAATATCTATAAATCTACCATTCTTCCATGTTTAGAATTTTGCTGACAGATATTCGTGTGGTGCCCTGATATCTATCTTGATCTCATTGATGAAATCCAAAAGAAGAACAACAATATTGGTCGTGATATGCCGGCTGGGCTTTAGTCGCTTTCCCACCGCCCCCCTAAACTTGCCTGCCTGTGTATTCTCTATAAGACCCTTCATGACAGTTGCTCGAATGAGCTTTTCGCTTTGGCACCTAGATTCTTTTACAAATTAAGGTCAATGCTAAACTCGCATCGAAATCTCATCAATTTACAGGTGACATTGCCAGATGTAACCATAAATTCTATCCGAACACTTTCTTTCTTCCGCACTTCCCGCTCCATGCTTTCCAATCTGCAAAAAGTTAAATGCAATGTCAATGGCTATCTATTGTTCTCCTGGTTACTCTTTCCTCTTCCCGCTCATTATTAATCTTTCTGTTCCTAATCCTGTAAAGATTTGCATCGATTATATATATATATATATATATATATATATATATATATATGTGTGTGTGTGTGTGTGTGTGTGTGTGTATTGTCATCCACAGACGAGATCGTAATCCGAATTATTTGGTATCACGGCGGACGTATTTATTTTTCGACAAACATGCCAGTGGACGGAGAACTCGATTCGTCTTAACGAAGAGTCTTGCTGCAAAAGTAATAATCCCTGAAAGTGTAATTTGAAACTAGTTGATATTAGCGACGAGGGAACGGATATCTACCAACACCTAACCTAAAAATTCACTATGCTCACCAAGCATGTATATATATATATAAATATTGTTATCCACAGAGAGACTGGTTCACTGTTTCCTAGCTCATCAGTGTTGCTAGACGTCCGATTGCATCAAGTCGCGATCGAAACCCGACTGATTTGTTATCAGTCGTAGATTTTACCCCTAAGCCATTGGCACGCCAGGGATGAATGTTAATTTAGACGCATGTATTTTTAGGCAAATAAGCCAGTGACCGGAGAGCTCGATTCGTCTCAACGAAGAGTTTTATATGTAAATATATATAATGTACTTTCTACTTAAGTGACTTCCGCTCAAATGGAGATAGTTTGTACCTACAGTGTGAAAAATAATAATCCCTGCAAGTGTAATTTGAAACTAGTTGATATTAGCGACGAGGAACCGGATATCTACCAACACCCAACTCTTCACCTCAATCCAATCCTATTTCGATCATTGTTTTGCTATTTTATACATGATAGAAATGTTGCACAATTGATTTAAAATGACGTGTAGCAAAGCAGAAAATACAAATATAATCACTAATCGACTAGCATCTAAAAAGTTCTTGTAGTGTAACTGAACCAATATCCATATGTAATATGTTGATATGATATTTACGTAGAGCATCGATTGGCGAACTCTCCTCTTCAACTAAACGACGAACAAACCAGTATTAAAAGGTTCATTGGAGTTACATGCTGACAGTGAACCTGCTGACCGTCGCATTGAAAGAGAAAAACAATGGATGCGAGAAAGTAATCAATATGACATTATATTTGAAAAAAATCAAATAAATGAATGATTGGTTCTTATCGGAATGATCAATTTGCTTTCTTGAAAAACTTCTTAATGCACGAGTTCCACTATCACAGGTCAAAGCAGACAGAATACATAAATTAAAGATCTCATGAAACATTGTAGTTCCATTGGCATGTAGGTCTCTGAAAACATTTTATTCCTGATCTCTAACGGGATTATAAGTGCAGCATTTACTCAATTTACTTCTTGTCGCTATAGACGCATAGCTAATGTTTAATGTTGTAATCACTTACGTTTCGATAAATGCCTGAACAATCTTTCAGTACTTTGAAGGTGAACTTAATTGAGTTTTATGTATCAGATAAGAGTCATCGCATTATTAAACTGACCCCAATTTGTACATTTGATTATGTTGATTAGGTTACTTCATTATTATCTAAAACAAACTGAAATATTTTCATTTAGTATGAAGACAACAAGAGAGGCATAATATGTTAATCATTTAGACAGTCAATTGAAAATAGGGCGCAACCCCCCCACGCTATGTGTTGCTACACTTGATCGTGTAGTAAGTATGTTTCAGTGGCAAGTTTGTTACTAGAAGCAGGCTCAACCGGTTGTACTTCTCTTAGACTGGCCTACGGTCAAATCACGCTGAAAATACCGTTTCATATATGTTCACGTACACTAAAAATCTTCGAGCCCGCTCGGTAATTAAATGGGAGGACAGCTTGGGAACACCGCGTATTGTAAACAACCTTCTCCAATCCGTAATATTTGGCTTGAAATAATCCATAAAGGGTTTTTTAAACCGTAACAAAGGAACAAATTAATCAACAATCTTTTTAACTAGTTGCTAACGAAAGCTAGTTTGTGTCCTGCTATTAAAATCTAACTGAAAGTAAAATATAGCGACACATACCTATCCTAAGGTATTTCTAAAAAGTGAATGCAGCGACTTCAGTTCGAAATAGAAACCGACACGCCGATCGCAAGCTCAGCACCTTTACACATGAAGCGCATATCAGTATAGTTAAATCATAGGATATTTCATTTTCCGAATATCAC
Organism: Acanthosepion esculentum; assembly: GCA_964036315.1. Lineage (NCBI taxonomy): Eukaryota > Metazoa > Mollusca > Cephalopoda > Sepiida > Sepiidae > Acanthosepion > Acanthosepion esculentum. Next base: position 93,558,127 of record OZ038491.1, read on the forward strand.
TTTCAACGTAGAATTTTGCACATTACACGCATCTATAGATAATATTGATATACAATGTACGCATTAATTTTGTTCATGTTTTCTTTAGGTTTCTACTCAGGTTTTCTTTAAGTGACACAAACATCTTCCCTTATTAGATAACTAGTACTTTTGCATACATATTTATGCAACTGTGCGTACCTTTTCTGTGTTTATGTTAGCCATTATGTGTTTATACCGGTATGCATTAAAGTATATATGCATTACATTTAGATCAATTAATTTTGATCGGAAAACTAGTTGAGATTCTAAATTCTTAAAAAACTTCATCAATCGGAAATGAAAAATCTTCATCGGTGAGATATGCATCATTCGTCCACAGGATACTGTTTAATTCGAACAAATAGATATTTTTCATGATCACCTGATATACCACCATCTTTATTTATATGCACTAGTATTGGTGTTATTAATATTAAATAAATACTCAGATAAACCAATTTCCATTATTTCTAATTTGAAGGGAGATTTCATAAAAGCAACAAAAATAATAGGTAAATTTATATTCAAAAGATTAATAATAATTATTTGGTATCTACGAAATCCCAAATGCATTGTATTGGTTTTATTAATTACTTTCTAGTTTTCATAAATTTTTGGTCAATTTATTTTTAAATATATAGTTTCGATAACGTATACAAAGTAAAAATAAACTGGATATACACTCACAAGTAAATATCTAAGGTATAAATTGCTAATAGAGTTTTGGATTTCTTTAATGGCTGTGCTCTCATATATAATTCGAATGTCATATTCAATTACACCCTATAATCCTTTACATTATGATCCTGTGACCCTTGATGATGCTTTAGGAAAAAAGCTCATTGCCTTTTCGATTAATGAATGACTCTTATTTTTACTTGTGAAAAGAAACATTATCCTACTACATTATCTCCCTTTATATATATATATATATATATATATATATATATATATATATATATATATATATATATATATATATACATACATACATACATACATACATACATACATACATATATATATATATATATATATATATACATACATATATATATATATATAGTGACACGTGGTCACTACAATACCTAGGTAGGATGCGTTATTTAAACCATATTTACTGGTTTCAAATGCTCAAATGATCACCAAAATAATATTCATCAGCGCAAAATCAGGATGAATCCATACTTTGATTTTGTTCTCTCTAAATTTTGGGAAAACCATCTTAATGGTGCTACAGTAATCAAATCATCAGATCAAGCAACATTTTCCTCACATTTCTTCTGATAGCAAATTATATTCTTCGTTCTTTGCTTTGTCAGAGTGAAGTGTCACTCACCGTGATATTCTGCTGTTGTAGCCCATCTGCTTCAAAGGTCGACATGTTCAAAGATTATCTTCTCTATACTTAATTGCACTGACTTATTATTTGAGCTACTGTGGGTTTTCTGTTATCTTGAACTAGTCTACATATTCTCTTCTGGTACTATGTCATCAAACAAGGTTTCCATCTAATGATTTTCCCTTCACAGTAATTTTCTATATGTATAAAATTCTCAGTAAACCATACTGAGACTGTGCGTGAAAATCCAAGGAGTTCGCTCATTTTAGATTAAATTTTTCTTAGATATATGCAAAAAACCGTTTAAAATATTTCCGGAATGGGGAGTAAAATTTTCTTGCTCCTATAGAAAATTTAGATGTTAAACATAATTTAAAATTGTGGTTTTCTCTTTTTTCTCTCTCTGAAAATATTCCTGCTGCGTTTGCAAATGCAACTTGAAGAACATGACATTTCTGCTGTATTTAGGTCTCGTGCTTACGGGGAAAGGTAGAACGTGACGTGTGCTGCCAGTTGAAAATTTCAAATATTGTAAAAATTGTTATTTCTACTTCTACGAGAATGTATCAATAATTCCGGAGCCTCGCATGTAGTTATCGTCATTTTGATCTGAAAAGTTCAGCCTATAATGTTCGGTCTATATGAACAGATGAATTAGATACATTGAATTGGAAGCAAATGTGTTGATGAATACATATTTGTTTGGTGTAAATTACATGCTTGTGCCTCATGTTATCACATAGTCATATGTGGGTGAATTTGTATGCATGTTGAATACCAATAAAGTATTTTTAATAAATAAAGAAGTGCATTTTGACGATATACTCGTTTTGTGCAATCAGTAAATAATTCAATTTATTTATTATATAATTTTAAACAAATTAATTATTTCTTTGCGGTACGGTAGGAAATGATCCACGGACCAGTACCGGTCCGTGGCCCGGTTGTGGAGGATCTCTTTTGTAGGATAATGAAAATTGATTTGAAATGTTTGAACAAAAAGTTTAATACTATATGGGAAAAACAAAATTTGAAAAAAAAATATCGGTTGAGAATTGTTCAAGGTCCAATTAGTAACATGTCAATTTTATTTTCTAAATATTTCTTTTGGTGTAAATGTGAACCATATTTTATTTTGTATATACTTTTCAGATAAATAACGTATTTTTCTACTTTATTTTTACTCGTTCATCAAGCACAAGATGTTTCAGCCTCCTATTAAACGGCTACCTGAATTTCACCTGGAATTTGCGTTCCTAATCTCATTTTTATCACATTTATGTGTTATTAAAGCAATTGAGACATCCTTCAAAGCTAAATATATTTTTGTCATTTGTCTCCAGGATAGGAAATGTTTATAACACTGTCGTTCATATTAGAAGTGAAATAGCAAAGCGATATTTTTAATGCAAATATAATTATTTAAAATATTAAGAACATCGCACACTGTACAAAATTTTAGATAAAATATTTCATAATAGTTTTAAAAAATCCAGAGTATAACAGAAATACATATGTAATGGCTTTCTGTTAATTAATGGTCATAAGGACTTATTTACCGGTCAGATTTTCAATTACATACCACCATTTCATATTATTGTAGCAGATATATTTCCCAAGATTGTAGTCCCTATGGCACCCCAATGGCAAAATTCTAAGTAGATTTTCAATTGTCTTTAGAAATGTATTAAAATCTAATATATTTCAAGAATAAAGTGAAAGCGTAGACTGAAAACGATTTCAAATATATATATTCAGAACAAACTCATTAATAGGAAATCTGTTAGGCTGATATCTTAAGTACAGGCTAAATAATAAAAATCGAAATACATAGCCATACGACACAGACACACATATACACAGTCAGGCACACACACACATATATGGATATATAATAGGAAATAATGATCAAATATTTAACAAACAACACTATACAATAGCGACAAATAATCTCATTGGGATTCACAATTATTTCTACGCAACAACTTCTATAATAATCTTAAAAACGTTACCGCCTACCCAATAACCATTAGGATAATAGATTAAACCTTTTTTACCCATAATGCACCATGGAAAACATATAAAATTAGTCTGCGTTCAAGCATTAAACACTCACGTTGTTCTTTTATATTTACATACACTGATATGTCGCACTTTTACCCATAAAAATTGCATGTTTCCCCCCATATCTATCTATCTATCTATCTATCTATCTATCTATCTATCTATCTATCTACCTATCTATCTATCTACCTATCTATCTATCTATCTATCTATCTATCAATCTATCTACATATCTATCTATCTATCTATCTAAATATATATATATATATATATATATATATATATATTGTTATCACTCAAACGCTATATTTTAGTGGATAACCATATTTGAGCAAACGATCCGTTAATTTATTAAACAGTTTATTTATTTATTTTCATCTACCGGCCTGATTATTAGAGAAAGTTTATTATTAAAAAGATGCACAAATATCTGTATACAATGAAACAAAAACGCACAGACGAACACAAAAGTTACGGGGGAAAATGCACCAATGACAAGCGCATAAAAATGTAAACTCGAAAGATATAAGCAGTCAATTGCTAAAACCACCTGAAGACTGGACGAAACTCTGGAGTCGTGACGCTGAATATAACATCAATTAGCTAAGTGCCAAAGTTTTAATCATATTATATATATATATATATATATATATATATATATATATATATATATATATATATATATATATATATATATATATATATATATATATATATATATGTATGTATGTATGTATATATATATATATATATATATACATACATATATATATATATATATAATGCGTTTATATTTTTGTGTGTAATAAACTGTAATATATATAGATGCAGTTGGAATGGAAATTTTAATCTCCGTGTTTTCACGATGTTTTTTGGTTAAGATGGTAGTTATAAATATTCACTATCCGAAAATTGAAGAACCGAGCTGATGCCAGTGTAGCGCCCAAAATAAAAACAACCGAAAATGTTTTTTTATGCTAAGGACAGATTTCACTAAGACCTTTTGATTATTCTCATCCCATGTTCTATGTCCCAACAGGATGTGGCGATCATGTCTCTTCACAAATTCTTGCCCTTTGTAGCCCTTAGTAAAAAATATCTTTTTGCTGCCTCTCCTAATTATTTTTTCACCATCAAAATACACAAGCTCGTTCGGTAGTTTGTTCGTTTTGCCTTCAACCTTTCCTGTAAGAACCAAATTTTCCACTTTCCTAATTATCTGCACTACAGATTTCAACTTTTCCCTTCTGAGAAGTATAAATATCTTTTTGTTTCAATTTTTCTCTAACATTTCTTCATTCCTCACATGTTGAGTCTAAATTATTCTTAATGACTTTTTGTAGAATCACATGTCTGTTGACACATGTGTCTTTGAGATTATCTATCATTCCCTATAGGAGAACTGATACTGCGTAACAATTCAGTACTCCTTTTGTTTCTCTCCTGTTTCTAAATCGTAAATACATTTCGCTATCCCAATGCTCCTGCAGATTTCAGCGTTTTCTTTTACTTTCTCTGTTAATAAACGTCCCAGTTATTTACATTTTTGTGCGTTTTTTTAATTTTGTTATCTCCAATTTGTAATTCGCTTGTTGGACTGTTCCTTTTGGTAGGAATCACGCATTAATTATGATCAAATATGAAAGCAACTCTAGCTATTATCTAAAGATGTCAGATGCACCAAATCCCATAAAATAAGATCAGAAACTACGTGTCCAATTACCTAGAATTTTTTAGAAAAAATCTAATTGTAAATTGTACCTAGAAAGGCATAAAACAATTATAATCTCATGTAGAATATTAAGTCTTAACATTGTAAGCCACACATTAATTTACTTAAATATTCACATATACATCAGAATTAGAAATTATATTTAGAGAAGATTCATTCACCTTAAAGTTTAATAGACCTGAATACATATATGTAATAACTTAGAGAAAACGTCATTATAAATAATTAAATTTTCTTCGGGCGGAGAAAAAGGCGTTACCTATAACAGGCCTAGCAACCATGCACCTCGTATCAATGAATAGGGGCGGACAAGTAGAGACCAAAAATACTAAAAATAACAATTACAGAGACATTGATTTCAAGAAATGTTTTACTTATATCTAGTAATTTGTTAATTAGCGATTATACTTATTATTAGATAGGAAAGTTGAATCTATAACAATTATTAATTTATTTCCATGAATGTAAAAAGAAAGAAAGAAACTAATGTCCTCAACTAAATACACAGAAATCGATTTAGTCACTGCGAAGTATTAACGTTTTATAAATATATGTCAACTGAATAAGAAAATATAGTAAATATAATTGTATAATACAATCGGTATGAAATTTTAACATTTTACAATATCACGGATAAGAAAATCTGAAAATATTTCGAAAGATTTTCATTATTTTAAATGGTATTCTGTGACTTTTGTCACATCTATATGTGAGTGCGTTAGATTTAAGAAAAATGATTATTTCTCTGTGATATAATGCATATTACCAATATGCATAATTTTAATAGAACACGTCTAACATCAGCAACACAAAAGACATAATCCGATCCTCTAACACTCTATCTACAAATTTAGAAAAAAAGGTTTCGTAACACTACGGCCTTTACCATCACGTCAATACAATCCGAGATATATTTAGGAAGAAAAAATCCAGCACTGCTACCGATACTAGTATTGTCAAATAAAATGCTTATAATGGAAAAAAAAACTTAGATCGGAGTGAGATCTCGAAATATAAATGCCTGGATCCACTAGTATAAATGAGACCTACGTTTTAAACTTTTTCGTAATACAAAGGAACACAATTGACCAAAACTTATATTTTACAGATGTCATCCTAATTAAAAAAATCTTTACGTCGAAATTATTTCGTTGGAGTCCTGATAAATATTTTATCAACTATGAACACGCATTAAAAAACATTATATTAGATCACCAAACTTTACTGGATCCATTCTTATAGAATTCACACATGTTTATCGATAAGAACCGGTGTTTACGGACAACCACCAAACAAATAATCTCTACTAGTCATACACACACAGACACAGAGAGACAGCCAGAAGGACAGCCAGATAGACAGACACACACACACACACACACACACACACACACACACACACACACACACACATATATATATATATATATATATATATATATATATATATATATATATATGAACGAATATACATTATCATCTGAATACAACATAGAAAAACAAGAATTATGATACTTACGCACATACTTACGCACATGACACAATATTTACGGTTTTTTTTTTCAGTTAAACGTAGAATACTTTAATTTCTTGGAGTTTCGAAAAGACTCGTCATCACTACTTGAATTCTGAATATTAACGTTGTTTAACAAGTTAAATGCTCGTGAAACATGATTAACCACTTAAAATCAAACAACACAAAATTATAAGTAACAGAATTACTTTTTCTTTTTTCCCCCTATCTCATTCTCTGATGACGCTTTAAGGGAAATGTTAGATGAATAAATGTTTCCTATTTGTTTTTTATCCTATCATACTTTTAATAATAATTTTAATAAATAAATTTAATTTCACTTTAAGTGGAACACAAAATCAACAGGTGAATTTAGTGTGTTAACCAATCCATTATACGTAAAGTTAAAAAATAATTTTGTTTTTCTCTACGAAAATTTCAATAACATGTTACATCGTTATAAAATATCGAATGACAGAATATTGACTTAATCATTAAAATTAATTTTCTAAATAGTCTTTAGCTAATTCGCCAATCACAAGAAGAAGAAATCCACTGATTAGCAAATATCTACAGAAATCAATTATAAAATTGCATGTATATTCAATGGTTAATTGTGTGTCCCTTATCATTCAGCTTTTATTGCTTGCTTTGATCCCATTTTTATTGTTATTTTTTTAAAGTTTTAACAGAAATCTCAGCTGTTTGTAATCCACATGTGATATTCTTTTAGTCGATCATTTTTCTTGATATTATCATGTATTTCTTTGACAGTTATCCAAGATTGTAACACATTTTCAATGAAATGAACAGATCCTACAGTATTTGAGCCATTTAATATTGCCTGTCTTTTAATGGTAGCTACAGTATGATCGTAAAGGTTTTATCTAAATATTTCATATATAATCTGCTATATCAGTTAGTTTTTTTAGGTTAAAAAATTGAGTTATTTCATAAACAAAAAACGCCTTTTTGCACTTCCCCGTACTGCTGTCATTTTCGCATCGTATACGTCATGTCCCTTTCTTTTAATTAGGATATATTCAAAGATCGTAAATAGTTATTAACGAATTCGACGTAATTAAAGCAGTTCGATAGATTTAAACATTTTCGATAGATTTAAACATTTTCGATAGATTTAAATATTTTGGTCGATTTTCTTTTACTTCATATATATATATATATATATATATATATATATACTTTTTTTACTTCAGATATATATATATATATATATATATATATATATATATATATATATATATATATATATATATATATATACTGTAGCGGCCATAATATAAGGAACGCAAACAACAAAGACATAAATATGTGTATTACTTAAAAAGTAATGCATGATTAGCAATGAAATTTTTACCGAACAATGTTTAGGGTGTAATGCATAAATATTATACAAAGTTACAAAAATTTACATAATAGTTCTTTTTTAAAATAATGATTAAATGGAACAAATGAAATAAGCTACTGGACAAAAGTTAAGGAACGATACTTAATTGTGAACAAAATATCAACAAAATCTAATATTTGGTAAACATCCCCTTATTTTCAATGACTTCTTTGCATCGTCGACCACATGATCTAATTAATTTCTTGCATAAATCAGCAGTAATTCCCTCCCATTCGTCTTTTAATAACTCCCATAGGTGATCCTGGTTTTTCGGGTTTCTTTTCTGAGCCCTTTCTCCAATTATCTTCCAAACATTTTCTATTGGATTCAGGTCGGTGCTCTGGGCTCGCCACTTCATAAGGGCGATTCCTTCTTCTTCAAATAAAGACATAACCTTCTGAGCTTTGTGGCAAGGTGCATTGTCCTGCATGAAAATAGGAGATTCATAAAGTTTATGGTGTAATCTTGGTACCACATGCTGCTGAAGAAGCCTTTTGTAAATCTCAGCATTGATATTGCCATGTACGCGGATGATAGGGCCAACTCCTGCAGTTGAAATCATTGCCCACACCATCACACTGCCGCCACCAAACTTAACAGTTTTCCTGACACATTGAGAAGACAGACTTTCACCTGTTCTACGGCGTACGTAAGTCTTGCCCTCAGAACAAAATATAGTAAACTTGGACTCGTCACTGAAATGAACTGTATCCCATTGTGCGTCAGTCCAAACAACATGTTCTCTTGCATACTTCAGGCTTGCCCTTTGGTTTAGCTTTGAAATGAGAGGATTCGAAGCTGGAATACGGGCATGGAATCCTGCATTTTTTGACCTGCGAGCAACCGTTTTCCTTGAGATCTTATTTTCTGTCTCTTCATTAAATTTACGGGCAATTGATGTAGTAGTTTCAAAACTGTGTGTTGTAGATATTCTAACAATTCTTCGATCTTCTCTTTGCTAAGTTTTTGGAGGCTTTCCAGTTTTTTTGTTTTGCATCTAATGTTTTGTCGGTTTTATACCTGCTAATTACACTATGAACGACACTTTTAGACCTATGAACAATAACAGAAATTTCTGAAATTTACTTTTTTTCTTAATAGCTATAATGAGTTTTTTTTCTTCAAAAGAGAGCGTTTTGCGTGTAGAATTTGCCATATTGCTTAAAAATAAAGTCCTAATGATAAATGAACTTTTACTTATTGTTGAAAAGCTCCATCGAGTTTTTTAACAATGCAAATTAAAAGTTTATGCAAATTATTATCATCGATAAATTTTGTCCAGAAGCTTATTTCCTTTGTTCCATTTAATCTTTATTTTAAAAAACTATTATGTAATGTTTTGTAAGTTTGTATATTATTTATGCAATACACCCTAATCTTTATTCGATAAAAAATTCATTGCTAATCATGCATTACTTTTTAAGTAATACACATATTTATGTCTTTGTTGTTTCCGTTCCTTATATTATGGCCGGTACTGTATATATATATATATATATATATATATATATATATATATATATATATATATATATATATATATATATATATATATATAATATTTATGAACTCTCAAAGTAAAGCAAAACAACAGCATCTATTCCGGGCCTTTCATTCCAAAGAAAGTTAGTGACACTTTCTCTCACTTCTTCTTTCTCTCTTTTTCTCTTTATGTCTTTTTTCTCCTCTCTCCGTTCAATATCAATATATAACTTCCGTTAAGTTAACCGATTTAATGTGTCAATGTCTGGATTTCCTCAACAATTTAAATTTGAGAGAATAGAAATTTTACATCTAACTCAATCATGTCTCTCTCCCCCCTCACTTCCTCACTTCGTTAATTTACATATGCTTAGTACTACCCGTCAAAAATGTGTAAATTTCTTTTCGTTTTTCTTTTCAACCTTTGGAAGTAAAGTCTGATGATCTCTTAAGTCCTTTAAAAGGGCTGTGGTGAAATAATTTATTACATGGAACCATAAAGTGGTCTGTTTTTATTTTTATTTAAATTATTAGCTCTGATTTACATTGAGCTCTCTGGATTTTATCCTCCTTGGGTCTACCCATACGGATTACCTAGTTTTTCGTAAATTATATATATATATATATATATATATATATATATATATATATATATATATATATATATATATATATATATAAAATTTGAAAATAAGTTAACATTGCTCAAATATTGGTTAGTTTCATTTCCTCCCAGTTAAAATATTTTCTCTAAATAAATTTTTTAATTAAGAGGGATATAACAAATGAAATACTTATTTAAAAATATGAAAATTATTAGTCTGGAAATGAATGACAAACATAAGTTTGATTTTGAAAAGTGAATATTCGAATTAGTTCGCTTCACTCTTGTTCAGAAAGGTAGTATTTGTAAATTATATTCGATTTCACAATAGTTGTAATATTTCCACTCTCACACACATTGACAAAAAAAACAACTATATCTATTTAAATGTTTATCATTATTTCCAACGGACACAAAATCATTGTCTTTTATATATAACACATTCATTGTATATCACATATTATACGTATTGTGTTGGTTTTATATACTGTCTGAAAAATATTGCATAAATGGTGATGAGAACAAAAATAATATATTTCCAGCATCCACCAGAAAATAGAAAAAATATATTTGTTTAATATTCCGATTATTTAAAAATGTATTTGCAGATAGTACAGACGAATACTTGCCGCAACGGAATTATTAAATTTACAAAAAAATATTAATTTTGACGGATATTTATACATATTTTTTTTTGGTATTGGGGAAAGAAACTAGCGCCTTTCTGTCTCTAAACAAATCCTCCCAAGCTGCGATCATATAATGCAAGTAAAAATGAAGGAGGTTGTAAAGAAAAAATTGCTATTAACAAAAAAAAAATTATTATTATTTTTCAAAATTTAAGAGATTAATTTCCCATGAGTACATCAACAAACACCACAAGTGATATTTTCTAGAATTTTTCCGATTTTCAGAACACAGATTTATTGCGAATAAGGTAAAATATTAAAGGAGGGCGAAGGAAATAATTATATGGGGCTGATTATACATTAATCTTTTTCGTTCAAACCTGATCAGATTTCTAATAATGGACGAACGATAGAAGAAAGTAAACAGAAGATATTGAATCATGTTTGATACAAACAGCAAACACGTCATAAATTTGATTGTTAATCCCTCATCTTACGCATATCGAAAATTCAGAGATGAATTCTCTGTAATATATCAGCGTGTTCGAAAAGTAATTACGTTTTACCAGAAAGAATATAAACAAACAAATGTAAGTTAAATCTATTTCCTTATCGTTTATGAAAGATTTAATAATCTTCATATTCAAGGTAATTTTTCTAACTACCACTAATCTAATATACCTGGATTTATGAATTTAAGCCTAGTAATATATTAGCGGTAAGTTATCATCATTTTAGAGTAGAAATGGATAGATATAACCATAAGTTCTATACTAGTTGTATTTATTTTCTCACGGGATTCTCGCTTGTGGAAATATTTTCTAACTTCTGGCTTTTTAATCAGCTTTGAGATTAAATACTTTAAATGCAATGTCAATCGTTAACTTTTGTCGTCTTAATTCCTGTCCTTTTATTGTTCTCGCGCCTTAATATGGCTTAAGACCATATTTAAACGAATATTTAATTGTCAAACACGTAACGGAATTTAGTAATTTGTGTTTAAGGATTAGCGTAGTCAACGTCTCTCACTGGTATCTCGTGCGTTACATTAGATAAAAACATGGCAAAGGCTAAAGAGTTGACAGGTTAAAAGTGGCAGATTTGTCGAGCTGCAAAAGAAGGGAAGTCTCTCTCAACGTACCATCGCTGATGATACTGGACGTAGTAAAACTGTTGTAGCAAATTTCTTAAAGGTCACCAATTAATATAGAACGTGAATTTCAATGCTCGACCCAACGAAATTTCGTCGGCGTTGAGCAGACGATTCGATGGGTTGTCCCACAACACACCAGTCAATCATCAGACCAGATTAAGGCACTAAAGGACACCGGATGTATTTCAAGTACATAAAGACTGTATCTCCGTGAGAAAATCTTTGAAAACCGTAAAAGCCTTCAGTCCACACATGCACCTACACCATAGAACATCACGGTTAAATATTGCCGTGAAAGCGCCAGAGCGTAAGAAGGTTTTGTTCTTTTGTAACAAAAATAACCTGGATGGTTCCGATGGCTTCCAACGTTATTGGCACGATAAGAATATCTAACCAGAGAGATTTTCTACACAACACTTTGGAAGAGGTTTCATCTTATTCAAGGGTGCGTCATCAACAGTAAAAATGTGAGCATTAGTATCTAGGAGGGGAATAAAATATCTTAAACTTGACCCAAGTTATGAACATCCTGGGACTGCCACCACCGGGAAAAACATTGATTGTCAAAACGTGGGGATGAAGGACAAGCGATTGATTAGAAATCCAATAGTTCATGCTCTTAGTGTATCCCATTAGATAATTGAGAATATTCTGCACAACAAACTTGGCATGACGAAGATATTTATTCGGTGGTTTCCACGTCTTCTGATACCTGATCAAAAGCGTACCAGCCTGATCACATTAATGGAAAATCTGACATTGTTTGAGGCATATTCATTTGGTTGACGACTTTTGGGCCCGTCACTTTAGCCAGAAACAATCCATGCTGTGGAAACACCCATACAAATCTACTCCAAAGCAGGTCAAGTTCGATTCATCTGCATGGAATTTGATATCCTCAGTGTTTTGGGATACAAACGGCACTGTATTTATTGACTGGATTCAAAACGGCCGCACCGACAATGGAGTGTACTATGCCAATTTACTGGCATAGTACACTATTTTGCTCTAGCACAAACTTTTGTCGGTGGTAAATACTCCCTATTCTCTTTATTTAGTCCCATTTGACTATCAAATGTTCCCCAACATGAAAAAAATACTTAGCATGTTGATGACGTCATATCAGTTTTTGAGTACCTTCTTAACCAAAGGATGCAGTCTTCTTTGAACAGACAGATGTCAGTTTAACTGGAAAGAAACAATATAATTATTAATAAGAAAAGTTCAATTTAATGCATGCAAGATTTCACAGCTCTAGCATTACTCCTTCATTGTCAGCTTATGACATTTTCAACCCACCCTCTTGAAAACTGTGCACATGTCTTCCTCTTATATTTTTTTAAATCGGTATAACGCCAAGCAAGGGACTAATGCCACTAAAACACAAGGAGTTACAGGGTGTGGAAGAATTAGGAAGACAAACAATAATGCTGAGCAGAAAGAAATGAGAGTAATCAGGAGGAGAGTATTATTTCACTATATCTAACATTTTAAACAACTGATAATACCTTCGTCCTAAATCCTGTCATTTTCTGTTACCCTTAACAAACATAATTTAATCAAGAGCCTACACACTGATAGAAATCTTATTAAGAATGAGATATCTGAATAAATTTGAATTCTACAGAAATTGTGTGACACATTTCATATATTGTTTTCAAAACGCATTAAAACAGACCAACATCAGTATGTAGGTTTTCAGTTTACATATTCTAGCGACAATATAATATATTAAATTATTCATATATTATTATTTAATTTAATTATATTAAATTATTCATATTTCTGATATTTCATACCTTTTCCAAATTAACATGCCAGTAGGAGCTGTCATATTTCAAATATTTCTATTTTGAAGAGCCTCTTACAATGATGAGAAATTATGAATACTAGTAGCACTACCAGTCGTCAAATATTGCAGTATTGGGCATAAGAGTGGGAATAATTTATAGGAAATAAATTCTTTTTCTCCGCTTTTGTAAAAAAAAACTGCCTCAAAATGCCGAGTAAAACTACGTAGCATAAAATATCTGATACGAAGAATTTGATACCGTACTTTTGTTTCTGTCCATGTCTGACTATGGTACATCATTAAATCTGGGCTTGCCTCCCACGTAGCCTAAGTTTCTTCCCTCTTGTCGCGACATGAATTGCAAAGCGTCATCCTCGAAGTATAACGCGTAAAATCAACAAATACCTGATATAAATGAAGAATTAATATTTTTTCCTGTTTCATCTTAGTTTCGCAAGTGTTTACATGATTGTAGTATTTCCTTTCCAATGACACGATCTTTGTCAGGATTACCCATCAGCACGTTATTTGGTAATGAAGACGATGAAGAAAATACTTTCATGGTTTTTAGTTAATAAATTTTCAGCGAACGAACTATTTTGTAAATTGTTTATCCCTGTCTAAAATGTTCGGTAAAAAATATTTTCTTCAGTTTAGAGTAAATAATAAATCACAGCTTCGTGTAGCATGTAACGTGATAATATATATATATATATATATATATATATATATATATATATATATATATATATATATATATATATATATATATATATATATAACTTATGCTTGGATATTGTGTGTATAGTGCAACATGACACCGAAAATGCATTTAACTATTCAATAAATTAACGTGCCTAGTGGGATCCTTTAAATTTTTCTTAAAACCTTATCATATAAATCGTGCTATACTCGAGATATACAGCACTATTGATATCTAGTAGTATAATTCAATACAATATAAAACTATCATCCGACACAATGGGAATTTTCTTTAAAATAATCAATCCTTAACATGTGCTATATTGAATAGTTGTGCTTCCTTATTTTTGCCTATATTGTTACTATTGGCTTTGCATATTTTATCGTCAGTTATATTGCTTTAATGCTTTTGTCATAATCATTATCGTGATAATTTGGTGGACACTTTTAATCACGAGGTTTTGACAGCTAAATGATCGAAGCAGACACCTTTTGTCTGCGGATCAGCATCAGTTGATTTTATGACTCTCATTAGTGGATAAAAATTGAATGAGTTTATTTGCTACGAATAACCAAGCCCTCCAGAGAAAAATAATGCTGCACCTAGTAGCCGTTAAAGTTTCATTTTTTCCTTCATGGGTTTTCCAATATTTCCTTTCTGCTCTCTCTCTCTCTCTCTCTCACACACACAGACACACTACACACACACACACACACACACACACACACACACACACACACACACACACATATATATATATATATATATATATATATATATATGTAAGCAAATGTGTGGATGTAGGTTTCTTTCATATATCAAGTTTTCTAGCAAGATTAATGCTTGACAAACGTACAGATAAGCTATAGTTTTAAATAAGTCCCCCCACCTTCCACTTAGGATACAATCTTTTCCCTGTGAGCAGGTTTTCTTAGCGCCTCCCACGCGACGCCAGCGTATCCGACTCCAAGAAAGAATACTCTGACTTTAGAATTTCAGTTTTTCTGTTTCTGACCAGTCCTGTATATATCGTCTCTTCATCTAACTTAAATCTAATATAAATATGTCTCCATTAACCATGTCCTGAAGAAGGTCTATTTGACCGAAACGTCTGACGTCGACAGAATAACAAAAACAAAAACAAAATAAAAACAGTAAACTCACATATTCGGATTTTGCTTTGTCTTTTCCACATCTTCATCATATATGTATATGTATATGTGTGTGTGTGTTTGTTTGGCGCGTGTGTAGAGACAGTTGTATACTTATGCATTGTTATGATTATATTCTTTACCAAAGAATATATCTATATATGTTTAAAAACAAACAATTTTTCTCTTGACAACCCATTCCTTCGTACCTATTCCTTACTTTGCTTCAGTCGTTATAACATTTCTCAATATATATTCACTTTTATAACATTTCTCAATATTATTTTCTCTTTTTCAATTAAATGGTCTGTTTTCTCACTTCCACTGCAGCCCCATTAACACATGAAAATACATACAATTCCATTTTTGTGATGCTTAGGGGATCTCAAATTGAAAAGGACCTCCAATCGGTTGTGATCTGGGGTGAGAAATGGATGGTTAACATTAACGCCTCTAAAACAAAACTGTACCTCTATCAACCACCACAAGGATCCATCCCTGCATCCCATTAGAATGTCTGATGACCAACTTCTCGAGAGCTCCTCCCTGCGGCTGCTCGGTCTCACGCTGTCTGCTGATCTGAGATGGAACAAATACATCGAGTCAGTTGCATCAGCCACCGCAAAGAAAGTTGGTTCCCTGTGCCGAGCCAGGAAATTTTTCTCCCCGGAATCGATCCTTCAAGTCTATAAATCGACCATTCGCCCTTGCATGGAGTATTGCTGCCATATATGGTCTGGGGCCCCTGCTGTTTGCTTCGGGGTTCTTGATAAGATCCAGAGACGGATAGGCAAAGTGATTGGCCCTGATCTGTCATCTCGTCTGCAGTCGCTCTCTCACAGACGCGATGTTGCCTCGCTCTGCCTTTTTTACAAGTACTTCCACGGTAATTGCTCTGAGGAGTTGCGTTCGCTTGTCCCCAGGCCTCGTGAATTTAAACGCCCCACCAGGCTGGCATCCCGCTCCCACCCGTGCACCGTGGAAACTGTTAGATATAGATGTCTCTTCTACTCCAATAGCTTCATGTCTCGCACATCTCGCCTATGGAACTCCCTTCCCTATTACTGTTTCCCTGACAAATACAATCTCCAACAGTTTAAGTGTAGCGTCAATCGACACTCCAGTTACTTTGACCTATCCACTTCCCTTCTCCACATCCTTTCATTTTTCATTCCTATCTGCTCTCGCTCCGGATCTTTTGTAGCCCCCTTGCCTTGATCGACCCACTGTCTTTCTCTTTCTCCACATCCCCTCCCTTGCCACTCCTATCTGCTCTTCCAACCCTTCTTTAACCCCTTGCGTGATAGTGGCCTCCGGCCTTGTTTGGGGTGATATGATTAAAAAAAAAAATAAATAAATTATTTGGTGTAGCGTGAAATAATTGTGATTCACTCACTTAAAAAGTAAGTGAGTACACCTTAGAATATTTGGTAACTTGACCTTGGTTTCTACGTGATCATTACAACAGCCTCACGTTTTTGCATATATGTTTGTGCCATTTTAGTTAATTTATCTGAGAAACATACCATTTCACTGTTTGTTTTCTTATCCTATATGATTTTAGGCCTGTTATCATGATTTTGTTTGCGTTCTTTTTCTTTTGTCCGTGATTTCGTTGTTCGGTCCTTTCTGAATTTCGTTTATTTTCCTTTATTTTTCGGTATCCTTATTGGATTCAAACTGTTCGTTTCTATGCCTGCAGCCGTCTAACATACTCTCATTTCAGAGGATTCTTTTGAAGGAAAAAGCAGTCAGTTCTGTCTCGTAAAAAATACAAAAGCTAACAATATTATTGTGTCTGTACCAAGTGACCTTACGCATGTATTGATCTGAAATCTTTTAATTTGCACGTTCTCTGCCTTTTACTTCGTTTTGCCTCAGAGCTGACGTATTTTCTCTTATCTACAGCATCAAACTTCTTCCATGTGCTAAGCAGTTCCTTACATATGTGCATTAAAACGACGATGTGTTCATAGACCAATATTTCAATAAGTCAAAATATAACGTGTTTGTCATACATTACCGAATATATATAATCGATCAGCTAAATGACAATTTGTATGAATCCTAACACACACACACACAAACACACACACATATATATATTTATATATATATATATATATATATATATATATATATATATATATATATATATATATGTGTGTGTGTGTGTGTATGTGTGTGTGTGTGTGTGTGTGTATGATAACATAAAGAACAAAATTGCGTATGTGGGCAGCAATCATTCTTTTATACAAGTTTCATTAAAAACGACTGACAATGTACTATGGTTAATTTGGTATTTAAGTTTTCTTGTCCCCTCAAAACCTTCTTCTCTTGTGGGCGTATATTATGTAGAAATTGTCCAAAAGTTTTATATGCCCTAGTTATAATATATAATTATTCGTTATCATCGATGATATTGTTTTGACTTTTAACTGAATGTATGCGTTATTATATGTAATCTAGCGTTATAGGAATGCTTTATTTTCCAAAGAAGGTCACCACGTTGTGTCTATGTTCATAGTTCATATTACTGAGTGTTGGATTTTTCTTTTTATTAATAATTTTCCCATTATTAATCTATATTATTCTAATATATATATATATATATATATATATATATATATATATATATATATATATATATATAGAGAGAGAGAGAGAGAGAGAGAGAGAGAGAGAGAGAGAGAGAAAGAGAGAGAGATTTAAAACATATATTTTCTTTTTGTATTTCAAATCTTAATATTGTCAGGCGAATAAACATTTATGCATACAATACCTATATCGAAATATAAATGTTACAAATTAGGATAGAATATATGTATATGTGCCTATGTAGACGTATGCATGGGTTATACTGTTATTAAATATAATATACAATATATAATTTTATTTGGATTTTTTATTCTTTTTCTTTGTACAGTAAAACGAATGATCTTTTCCCGACTATATAAGAATGCTCCATAGACAATAACATCAATTCTAGATCTTTACGATCATTTTTTGATCATACTCCGTCAAAAAGCTGTTCTTTGGCAGAAAAATTTGAAACTCTTTCTGAGGTCGTATTAGCGTTAGTGGGAGAGTAGGTTATGATTTTTTTTCATCGGTCAAATCACTGCTTACTGCGAAATTAGTAACAATAATTTTGAAAATAATTCGTCGGTTAGATTATATTTTATTTTTCTATGTATGTCACAAATTTATATTTCGTTTATTACTTCTGGGATCTTATTGATACGGAACTCGCCTATGGCTAGGAGCATTTCTCTTACTATATCATCTGTTTCTGATAGGTTTTTCTTGTTCGTCTTGTCCAGTGCGGATCTTACTTCAGATTTGAAATTACTAGAATATTACAATCTATGTTTCTTGTGTTAAATGATATTTAATGCAGCGATATTTTCTTCATTTTTATAAGGGCTTTAAGAATTGTAAATCTTTGCAATTGATGTTGTATACCATGCGAGTATCATCAATTATTAAGATCCTATATTGTTAGCAATATAGTGTTTCTATGCGAACGAATTACATTTTTCCTGTTTTTAAGGAATTATATTATTAGTGATGTTGAAATTAGATATTTTATTGCTTTTATATAATTGATAATTAATCTGACAAGACGGTTTGCTTTGGATGGAGATAAGTTTCCTCTATGATATTTCTCCCTTTAGAACACGGGTGATCATGGCTCTCCAAAACATATTATTCATTGTCACTGTTAGCCGTTGTCCTCTCTTTCTCTCTTTGCTAAGCCACCCACTTCTTGTTCTACCACCCTTTCATACAAGCTCGTCACTCACTATCTTTCTTGACCTCAGTATGTTTTGCAAAATCCCCTTCCTTTTCAAGAAATGCCAGCTGTCTTTCCCTGATTGTAATTGTTTTTGTTGCCATTTTCTTCCTTGTTCCGTTTATGTAATTATCAGTATTTTTCAATAGAATCACATTTATGTTAGCTGTAGATTTCTGCATCTGTGAGGGGATTATCCTGCATTCACTGCCATATAATAAGAGGATGAATTTCTGTCTGAATTTCTGGTAAAATTATTTAAACTATTTACATTCGAACTTTTGTCTTCATCATATTACAAGTTATTGGACAGTGCCCGTCGACCGGCATCCATCGGATGTATATCGATCTGGGAATTCTGTAATTTAAAAAAAGTTTAGATGATTAAAACTTTGATTCGTTAATTTGGTGATATGGTAATTGTGTGTTCAATCTCTAAATTGGGCTGTGTTCACTTGGACCCAATGGAAACGGGAGAGTAATTACTGAACTTTACTAAAAATAAACACTGGACGCGATATCCCTGAACACGAACAGTGGAACAAGAACAGTCTACCCTCTTGGATTAAATCAAATTTCGGTCAGAATTCCTTGTATTTACTCGGATCGATATACCCCTGCCGATGTCCGGAAGTCGCAGATATGAGGACAATAATCAAAATAAAAATACTGCAAATAAGAGGATGGATATCACATAGAAATCCGGAATTAGTTTCTTTGTTTATAATGAGATTTTCTTTTGTTTCCCTCACACTTTGCTTAGATTTTGAAAATCATCTTTCGCTAGTTCAATGGGTACTTAGATTTCGATGTTTCATTTTCCATCCTCTGTTAAAACACTTCCCAGATATTTAAGTTACTCTACTTGCCTGATATATATATATATATATATATATATATATATATATATATATATATATATATATATATATATATATATATATATATATATTTCGAAATTGTATCTTGAACATTTTTTCTTTTACTGATAGCCATACTCTTTTGTTGCATTTGATGCCCAGTCCATTTTTTATTTTGGCTTTCTATTACTATTCTGCCTAAAAGTCCAGTGTCACTCTCATCTCCCTGTCTTTTATGGTTATGATTACGCCCACTGGTAGTAAATCTTGGTTTTCGCTAGCCCCCTTCGGATAGCCTCGCTGGAGAAGTTGAACAAATCTAGAGAGAAGACACATCATTGTCTTAAGCCCCTTTCTACTTATGTTTAGTGTTGTGGTAGGATCCACCTAATCTGCATAGGTGACTATCAACTATATAAATAATGGTTGGTACCGGAAGACGAGAGGAGGAATCACGAGATCCAACTAGAGACTCTTATCGACTGCGACTAGTCAACACATTCTCCAGGAACGTCTTCCCAGAAATATACAGAAATACTATATGTATTTATTGTGTACACTTTCTTGTTATAATACATTCTTGTTCTGAGTACATTTTGTGTTCCATTATTATTCCATGAATTAGGCGAGATTCAACAATGAGTCAAGACTCAACATTTAGTGACACAGTACATTTTCTATCCGTATGTAGGCGGTTTCTTCCCAGTATAAATTCTTGATGATTCTGACATCGTTTCCAAATAAATCTACGTTTCCTATCAATTCAAATAGATCCTTGTCAAATGTTTCGCGTAATCTATTAAACATAGGGGGGCATATGTCACTGCATTATATTGCTTCAATTCCATTCTAATAATAAATATTGCATTTCTTGTTCCAGTGTCCTTAACAAAACCGCAGTGTTCTAACCCTATTTTCGGTGTAATTATGATTCACACTATATTCATCTGGATTTTCATCATTAGGTTGGTTTTGAGGCTCATTAAATCCATTATCTAATGGGGCTCACATTAATTTACACTGGTTTTCTTAGGTGTTGCTATGAAGATTAATTTATAGAGGCGCTCTGGTATGTCACAACTGTTGTATATTTCATTTATTACTCTTACTATCTCATCTGCTTCTGCTACGTTTTTCTTTTACTTCTTCCAGTGCTGATCTTACTTGAGATTTTAAATTACTAAGATATTAAAATCTCTGTTTCCTGGGTTAAATGATATTTAATGCCCTTTTAGTTTCTTCATTTTTATAAGTGCTTAAGAATTTGAAATCTCTGCAATTGATACCAGGCGTGTATTATCAAATATTACGATTCTATATTGTTAGGAATTTACTGTTTCTAATCGAAAGAATTAGATTTTTCCTGTTTTTAAGGAAGTATATTATTAGCAATGATGACATTAGATGTGTTATTGTTTCATATAATTGATCATTAATCTGATAAGATTGCTTTGAATGGAGCTAAGTTTGCTTTGTGCTATTCTTTGTTTTGATCACATTTTGTGTATGATTAAGGCACATTTTGTTGGTATAAAATAATCTTATTTCGTTACTGTTTTTGTTATGCTTGCTGTGTGGATATTTATTCTGACTAATTTTATTTAGATTAATTAGTAATTGTCCGTTGCCCATATATTTGGAGGATCCATTGATAATAAGTGTGTGCTTGATGTTATCTAATTCTTATAGAACTAATGCGTGAGAGGATAAGATTAGCTGTCGTCTGTATATAAATGTTCACGTTTATTTCATTTTGTCAGTTTATTATCCGTCGGAACATTCAATATTTTATTATGTTTTTATTAAGTGGGCAAACGTTTGTGTTCGTAGCATTTTTGTATAAGTAAGTGTTGACAATCGAATTGATTAAAACATTTGGAAAATAAGAGTATTTTGTTTTAAATGGAAGTAGGAGTTCGTTTTGAGAGTTTCTTTAAAATATTGTATTTCATTTAAGTATTTGAATAATAAATATATAAAGTGACTTTAACTCAATGTTATAATCTAAAATACCGAGGTGAAACCAGTAAAAGTAAAACATCATCTGGCTAAAAAAGGGACTCCTACGTGATACCGTAATTCTTTCTGTACATTTTGACAAGGTGGTCAACAAAAGGAATATGTATAGAGCAGCTCAACAAATGTTTGCAAATAGTAACTCGTCTAATTTTACAAAATGCCTGTGAAGTAGAGTTGAACTTACACTGTATTTCGTGTGAAGATATGTTAAAATAATATTATTTAGCGCTTTGGATAATTCGTTTCCTGAGGTGAAAATCTGAAATGCCACTTAAAATTTTTTTTTTTATGTTAGCGTTTAAATATGGCAATGATCTGCGGCGATTGTTCTTTTTTATATTTATTTTGTAGCTCCTATTTCAGCAATATTAGCGATAATATTTATATTTACTTACTTGGTTGTTATTCATTTTTGTTAAGTTTCTAAACTATTTAAACGTTTTGAATTTCAATCACATGTCAAGAATTTTAAGTTACTTTTGTTATACAGATTTCAGAACTATATGACTCAAATATATTTATCACTGTTTGAAATGATTAAATGTTTATTAGAGAAGTTTTCTAAAACAGCTTATTTTAATATATGAGTTAGGTGTTATTTACACTATTTAAATTTTTCGGACTGTTGTCCCCATCGTTGTTGCCATATTCACTGCGTTTCAGTCATTGTATGCCCCGGCCTTCTTCTGGCGATTCCTATTTCGAACCGAAACATTTATTTCATCCACCTAGGTATATTCTTCTAGTTCTACGTCCCATGCCTCCTCCGGATATCTCAGAATCAGTTATTCTCTTTTAGCTCAACTCTCCAAGTTTTAGTTCCTCTCTGATTTAGCCAGTATTGAACTGAAAACTTCTTGGGTTAAATCACTGGATTACTTCAACCAACGCTTTTATTACCTGGAGAGTTGGCAACAAATGAGAACATCTGTCCAAACAATGTAAACAGTGTAAATAATTATAATGAAAATAAAGAGACAGATATTTTAGATGATCTTTCTTTGTGTAAAGATATATTTTTAAAGTCATTCGGTTTTAAGTAAGGTTGAGTAGATTGAGATATGATACGAGGTATTTTGTTTTTAATAGTAAAATGATTTTGGTATCATACTTGCAGTTTGGAAAATCTTATTACTACTGATTTTTGCACAGCCGTAAAGCCATTTTAGTTTCTCGGATCGACAACGAATGACCGCCAAATGTGTTTTTGCTTGGGGAAAGATATTTCCCTCCTCGGTCCAATGATGATAAATTGTAAATTAAAGTTCGCAGTATTAAAGTAATAGAATATTAATAGTGAATAAATAGGAGATTCACTGACTTAGAGTCAGACTCAAAATTTTGCAGACATATCCCAGCGGCATGTATATATTATGATACCTGTTAATAAATTAAACAAAACACTCTCTTATAACTGAAGCTCGGATCTGAGCCACAGAAATACTGAGACGTAACAAATCCTACAAAGTTTCATTTATCAATTAACGTTCTCTTCCTCTCACCACACCCCCACACAGAAATATATATATATATATATATATATATAAATATATATATATATATATATATATAATATATATATATATATATATATATATATATATATATATATATATATATATATATATATATATATATATATATATATATATGGATAGTAACATTTCATTTATAAATTATTATTTGTATGCGACTATTATAATGACGTGTCTTTTGTCAAATAGTATAATGTTGATAGAGATTTGGCTTGGAATAATTTCGATAAAGTGCATCTATAATCTTGTAACATGGCATTTACAGTTTAACCGGTTTAAACCATAGCCACTTCACCAAAATTGTATTTAATTCTCTACTTATGTGTATTAAATCGCAAGCGCTAAATTTTCAAACATTATCAATTTTGAAACGCATCCTTTTTAAGTTGGAGTGATTAAGATTTGTATTGAGGTGGCCATTACATCTCCATCATTTTCTGTTTTGAGTCTACAGCTCTGAATGTAGTGATATGTGTGTTTTTAATTTGCATGGAATATTTCATTAGATAAGCGTATTTTATATGCAGTTCTCTGTTTTCAAATCTCAATTAACATTTTTACATCATGTATATTGAAATATTTAACACCTCCAAAGTTTCTAGATATTTGTCTTACTTTCATTTCTGTGTGTGTGCAATTTTTTCATTTATTTAACGTGATATTCATATCCGGATAAATGATTCCAAATATCCAGCATATGATTAAAATTAAGTTTCCTAATACATATTCCCGTTCTTCTGAATTATCCAATTGATAATTTTAAAGTGATAATTTGACATGGTATAACAAGTATATATCTGGCTAATATCATATTTTATTATTTAATTACGTTTTCATTACTGTCGTTACTCTTGTAAAACACACATTAATACATATTTCTAAATTCCATGTTGTATTCAGTTTCATTCTTTGACCCTTAAATATTTTTATATTTTTTCTTGTTTCATTTTCTTTATTAGTGCTCTTAGATCTAGCACTACAGTCTTAATTCTCAAACATCTTCCCAACTGACAATTGCTTTTGCACATTTATTGAAGACAATCTCTATCCCACTGACTTCAA
Source organism: Acanthosepion esculentum (assembly GCA_964036315.1). Classification (NCBI taxonomy): domain Eukaryota; kingdom Metazoa; phylum Mollusca; class Cephalopoda; order Sepiida; family Sepiidae; genus Acanthosepion; species Acanthosepion esculentum. Next base: position 93,582,993 of record OZ038491.1, read on the forward strand.
AGAAACCATTTATAAGTGCTCTAAAATCCTTGGTTTATAGATGGTCAACTACGTAAGATAGATGGCTGATGATCATATCCTTGTAAATCTATACATATTTTGTTTTCAATCAGTGGATACGAAAATCAGTGAAAATTAGAAAAGAATCCTGGGAAAATAATACCCTTGAAAGATAATATAAATGGTATCAGAACACGATCTGAATAAGAAAACAAAAACCCTGAATTGCACAACAATATGTTTTGTGCAAAAGACTGATTAATATTTATCATATCACTTTTGTACAAGTGCATTAATTATATAAAAATTTGAATATATATATATATATATATATATATATATATATATATATATAAAATGATTAACTTATATATATATATATATATATATATATATATATATATATATATATATATATATATATATATATACATATATATATAATGATTAACTGTTTTATACACCGCATCCATGTGTGGAAATTAAAGGAACAAAATTAGATCCGATTGTAAACTGGGAAATTTAAAAAAGCATAACCTTACTACAATCATAGTAATATCTGCAAACTTTGTCAACAAGAAAAGTTATAGACCAAAAAATTTTTGAATGACAGATCGGAAATTAGGACCCGTTGTATACAAACTAAACAGTTTCTTTTGAGTTTATATGAAGTGGAATTAAAAGAAAGTATGTATATTTATTTTACCCCCCGCAGGTACATTTCCAATACACTTCATTTACCCTCCTCCTCCTCTACCACCACACTTTATACCGTACCCCACGTCATGCGCTTTATTTATTTATTATATTCAAAAATATATAGCGTTCATAAAATTATTTTATTTTAAATAAAGCTGTAGGAAAGCAATTGATCGAAATCGCCTGAAGAGACCGAAAGTATGAAACCAAGGTAGCGGATCGGCTGGTCTTTTAATTATATATATATATATGTGTTTGTGTGAGTGCGTGTGTGTGAAAGATTTGTGTGTAAGTCTTGAAAAGCATTGTGCAAAATTTTGAAATGAGACGTACAGATGTCATGAGCCCATTCACGTCCACACACAAAAAGCTACCGCGAAGACAAACTACAAACATCACCCTTCTTTCTCTCTTTTTGCGAACTACATCATAGCGAAACGAGTGATGGAAACTACCCACGAAAAGAAACAGATATACAACTTCAAAGAGAGAATGAAAGAGGGAGAGAGAGAGAGAGAGAGGGAAAAGTAAAAGTGATAGAGAGGGAGGAGATAAATATATGTCAGACAAAACTTGGCCGAGGTATATATTTTATTTCAGCTTGAATAAACTTCACATAAAGTTTTTAAGGTGTCTTGAATTGTGGGGTCGACTATCACTAGTGATGATGTTCTAATTTTTCATCAAATTTAACATTCAAGAACACACAAGGTGTGTCACAATTTCGCGAGTACATAAGCTATGTTAGCTTGCACACGCACACCCACGCACAGACATACGCACACACATTTCTAAAGAAGTAATTGATTTTGATTTATTCATCCGACATATTTTGATCACTTTAAACCTTATTTTTACTGGATTACCATATTTAAGTAGAGGCTTCGTTTCTGTTGGGAAACTCTTTTTTTAAATGCGTCTATCTATTTTCGTCGACTGGCCTGAATATTCAAAAAAATCTTATTAAAGGATGCATGCACCTTCCGGTAGGATTCGAAACTGTGTCTCTCTTTTCAGGAAAAACTCTCGTTAGACCCTACGTACTTTTAACCGACTCGTCCACGATGACCGTCATCGATTAAGGCAGTATAGAACTATCCTTAATTGACGACGGTCTTCCTGGCCGTTTCAGTTAAAAAGCCCGTCGAGTCTAAAGATGGTTTCTCCTGTAAAAGGCGAGTCAGGTTCTAATCATGGTGGAATGCGCATTTTTTTTTCAATAAGATCTCACGGATATTAATTCCGGGAGACGAAAATAGATATACTCTTTAAAAAATAACAGGAGCGCCCACTGTAAAATATGGGTATCGACCAAAAATAGCGCCTAATGTGATAAAAATATGAATTATATATATCTACAATTTTGATTGAAGATGAACTAAATATATATTTTATATAAAAAATCGCGCTATATTTTTCTAGTTAATTTTTCGAAGTTTCGGAATATTACGGTACATGAATCATAAATACGCTCAATAATTTTCCATATAATTTTCAGTATTACCCAAGCGGGTGCAAAAAAAAAGAAAAACAGAAAGGGAAAGCTGAATCTGTTTGCGAAATTTAGGGCAGATATTAAGATGTAAATCTACTGATTTTTCAGTGACTTTAAAATCAGCATTTCAAAACATATATTGGAAACTAAAAGCAAAAAAAAATATATAAAGAAAAAACAAATTGCGCTAATAAAAATCATGAAAAATAAAGAAAACAGCATCGGCCTACAACAATAAAAAAATGTAATTTCTGTCTGGAGGAGAAAATTGTTAGAATTAACTTTCCAGACTAACACGCGTTACTTAATAAACGATCAACTCTTCTCAAAATACAAACGCGAAAACAAATTTTTACTACGTGACTTAAAATTCGTAAAATAAAAACGAATACGAAAAAAGATCTAAATCAATAAATAAGTAAACGAATTATCTAAATAACAAAATACGAATGAATACAAACCACAAAAATGTAATAATACTAATAACAATCAACAACAACAAATATGAAATAATGAGTTTAAAGCTGTTAACAAAAATCATTATAAAATAACTGCATTCGGATTCACATTTCTTTTTACTCAATAGTATAATAGAATAATTTGAAACTTAACTGTTACCGCCCACCACGCTATGTTTGTGTCTGTGTTTTGAAAATCAAATGTAGATCAGATACGGATGGTAATCCGACAAAATGATAAAATAAAATGAAGAAAATTTAGGAAACGTATCTCAGTCTAACATGTTTCACTAACTTCGAGATGGGAAAGGAAAAAGGCAAAGAGACACAGAATACTGGTATGTTATTATTTTTGGTTAGTTCTTATTGTTCAGGCATCTGTCATGTGTATTAAAGCAATAATTAATAATAATTAATTAAAACCCTGCAAACATTAAATGTGGAGAAGCGACACAGGCCAAGGCAAGGATAACGAGAAAAATGAGTTTAGAAAAATATGCCCAAATTTATTATTGGCCAAAAAAAGAAAAGAAAATACAATCGAAGAAAGCAACACTTTTAAATACCCTGGGGGATGCGCTGGTAGATAAATTTTGGTCTTAGATGCGTCGACAGTCGTTGATAACCGGAGCAACTTGAGGGGTGCCGAAGATTGAAAGACAGTTGGTATATTGGGTTTGTATTGGCTGTCAGTCATAGACCAGGGCGGACGATTGCTGGTAACGAGAAGAAGAAGACGAAATCGCTTGGCAAGTGTCGAAGGATGATAGGCCATCAGCGAAGGTCGATAAACTGTCGGCGTGTTGGCTGGTAGTTGCAGGCAGTTTTAGCCGAGGTTAGGTGGTTGAAACCACTGTGATATGCGAGATGATGGGCATTAGGGAGTGAAACCCGTGTGTATTGGTAGAAGACGTTCTCGGCGGAAGTCGGTTGGTCGTTGGTGATATTTACTGGTCGCTGATAATCGCTAGTCCCTGGTGATCGTAGGTCGCTGGCATTCGCTGATGATAGCCGATCGCCGAAACTTGCAGATGTGCAATATCAGCAGAAGAACACGCCGGGAATCACGCCGGGAATCACGCGTGTCAGTTCAGAACTAGAAACTGAGATTGCAATTCGCTAAAGATAAAAAAGACTGAACAGCAGAACGTGTTTATGGTTATTCCTGATTTTTATTACGACACACGTAGGTTCAAAAATTAAATTATGCATTGAACCTGCCTTGATCGAATTTTTCAGGCTCGTGGTGATAATTTAATGGTAAGGAGAATATTTTCTTGCCATACTTAGGTCATCGGTTTATGGCTCCAGTGCATGCATCTTCTGATGGCCACTTCCAACAGAAAACAGAAACTTGTCACAAATATAAGAAATAGTGGCAGCTTACTTACATGAACACAGCAACGAGTTTCTGTGTTAAAATAAGTGATCACGAACACATTTTTATGCAGTGGAAAGGGAGAAGATAATCGAAGATTTGAAGCTAAACAACGTAGGTAAATGTCGGGATGTTACAATAGCACAATGAAAATATATTTTGAAAAATAATGAGACTGAAAAAATCGTATAATCCATACATATATATATATATATATATATATATATATATATATATATATATATATACATACATACATACATACATGCATACACACACACATATGTGTGTGTGTGTGTCTGTAATCTTATACCATAATTACCTGATGATAATCTAAACAATATTAAAGTAAATTAAACAATCTTAGTGTCCTCCGTATGTTTTGACTGACCTTTCAACCACACGATGAAAATTCATGAATATTCTCAAATTTATAGCCTTGATAAACCAATGACATCCTCGATTTTGTATATAAACACGCGTAAAAGAATAAATCCTAAATTACCTTGATAAATTACCTCAGAGTACGAAACCCGTCGACTCTGAGGAATATTTACACTATTGGTTTTCATATATATATATATATATATATATATATATATATATATATATATATATATATATATATATATATATATATATATGTGTGTGTGTGTGTGTGTGTGTGTGTGTGTGTGTGTGTGTGTGTGAAGGAGACTCTTCTTGTATTATACACGATTAGATTTCTGTAGTTTTCAGATATTCAATCGATCAATATATTCCCAAAATATCTGTGAGCCAATCAATGAATTATTGATTTGATCGAATCTTTATTATATTTTCCTGCTAATGATACCTCATTGATTTCCTCCTTCTAACTGCCCTGTTCACCTCAGAGTTCACTTAGATCAAGACATAAAATTCACTCAACCCGACCCTATTACCATGCCCCACCGTTGGTCGTTTAAATGTGAAGAAATGCTCGTCAGTACTTGTTCTTCGTTAATATCGCCCCGACAAGAGACTCATCGATGTTAGATCAATTGCATGATCAAACCTACTTATGAGTTTTGTTCTCTCAATATCACATATTTTATCTTGTTTGCTCTATCGATTATTTCATGCTTTTATTCTACATTTACACGAATGCATTGGGCGTTTATTTTTCATCTGAAAATTGTTTTTTTTTCATTTTCCAAGTCATTTTCTGGTTTTCACATTGAAAACTGTTTTTATTATCAATTAGTTCATACACATTTGCAGGCAGATAAATATATATTTGCGTGTGTTTGTTTATTTAATTGTGTAGCTTGTATTACGTGTTGTTGCTGTTTAAAATAGAAATAATTTCAAAGTATTCATATCTCGTCATCTGTCTATATTACTGGGATAAGGCATTGTAACTATTTACACTATTTAATTTGTTCGGCCTGTAGTCCTTATCTTTATGTCATATTCATGACTTCTCGGTCGTTGTACGCCCCAGTCTTCTTCAGCATCTGTCTATATTTCTGAGATGAGCTATTGTAAGTATTTACACTGTTTACATTGTTCGGACTCTTGTGCTCATATTTATTATCATACTCACGACGTTTCGTCCGTTGTACTCTTCAACCATCTTCAGGTGATATACGATGGAATTTTGATTCGAACGCTTTATTTAGTTCACGGGTGTAGATAGTCTAGTTCCACGTAACGTGCTTTTTTCTCCATATCTCAGATTTCAGTTAATTCCCTTTAGCGATTCAACTCTCCATTTTTTGTACAACTCTTCTTTGGCCAGGTATTACATTCACAACTTCCTGGATCAAGTTACTTTTGGATTATTTCAACCAACACGTTTATCCACTGGGCCATGTTTCTTTGGAGAATTAACTGGAAACTGAGATATCCAAATAAGGCATGGACGGTAAGAAGTAAAAATTACCGCTGTAGACTAAATAAAGGGTTCGTTCGAAATTCCAACGTATATACCTTGAAGAAGCCCTGAGCGTGCTAAAGCCGAAACGTCGTGAATATGACAATGATGATGGGGACAACAGTCCGAACAATGTAGAGAGTGTAAATACTCAGATCTCATGTTTGTTTATTTATTCCAATTTTGGTGGGTAAGCGAAGAGATTATCAGTAAATCTTTACACAGTTAATACACATGTCTTTATAGTTTGAAAGTTTTATGTAGGTTATTCATAATTTTCTCGTTGTTCTGATCTGTATCTTCTACACAATTTTAATCAAACTGGAAAATCGAGAAATAAAACGTTAAATTTTTTGTTTACAACATTTAAAAATATTCCATATTATTCTCAAATTTTCATTACTTGAAATGTTATATTATTGGTTACAAGTGTTGGGGTTGAGTTTCTTTTTACTTTAAACAATGAACATAATATCAAACGACAGAGAGATCGAAAAATTCCTATTATTAAAATTTTGCATCCTAAGAGGAGCCGAATCTGTATTATTACTCAGGGAAACCAATCATGTACACTACTAATTAGCCCACTGGACAATTAATTAATTAATGCCTAAACTTCTTATAATTGTTTTTAAAGATTCAAACAAGAAAAAAGTGCTAGGAGATATAGACTTGTAAAATCTTCAAAAGATATATACATTTCTTAAGTATGTAACTGACAATTGTTTTATCATAATGGCTCCTCGTGGCCTAATTTATAGCACACAATCAACTCAAAAATGTTATTCCTGATGTAAAAATGGAATACAGAATAGATTCTTTTTGGGAGGTACATTTTAGTCAGTAGAAATCATCGATTCCAAGTCTATTTAACATTATTTGCACACAATACAACAGGAATATCTATTCAAAATAAGGCTACCCATTAAATATGATGTTTATAATAAGAAGGAATAACATCGTTTAATTATAATGCATTGATTATATAGATATTAATCACAATGTTTATATCTTGGTTTCTTTCTTGACATACAAAGCACAATTGAATCTCAAATTTTTAATCGTGTAGCACAATATTATCGATACATGAGGTTCATATGATTCTTAACTCAAATCTATATCTAAAAAAGGAGAATGCCAGTTTTAAAATATGTGAAAATCATTATTTATAAATTTAAAATTAGTTGTAGTTTAATATAATGTTGAACATAAAAAATATTACATATTAATTTTTATCTAATGTCAATTTTTTAAATAGCACATGTATATAATCTGTGTTTATACATGAAATATTGTTGCAAACTAATACAATCTTTATTGATGGCTCTTGTTCACCCATTCATGGAAAAATAGTAAAAGCTAAAGAAAAGTCATTACAGCAGCAGCCCCACTACATAAAAATACTTGAAAAATGTAAACGTCAATAGCACACACACACACTTGTGCGTGTGTGCCTCTGTGTGTGCGTGTATGTGTGTAAATTTCAAAGACATTTACATATAAACATAAATATGTTAAAATAAAATGTAATGCTGTGATTATACAAGGCGAGTGAAATAAATCTGATATAATAAAATAAAACAATGAATGTATATATAATTGATATATAACTTGATTATATTTATTTAGATGCTAAGGAAAATATACAGTTTAATTCAAATACATTGTTTAATCAATTTTATTTTGGTATTGTCATTAAGTATTATCAATATGATAATTCTAAAAAACAATATTTTTATTTAATCGAATTAAATCTGATTACTTTAGGTAGTTCAATGAATCTTCTAAAGAATAATTTATGAGAATAAATGTAATTATTTTATCATTTATTTTTTAAATGAATGGATGATTTCATTTTGTGTATGAGAGAATAAAGTAATAAAATTATTTCTGGATTTTATAGCTATATTTTTTTCGCAAATGAATATATTTAAATAGTTATGCTTCAATAAGCATTTGTTAAGAGTGTTTTTAATGGCCTCAACATTTTCATGTAACAAATTGTCCTTAGGTGTTTTAATTATATTTTGATAATGTTCACTAAATGTAGCAAAATGCCAACAAAACAAGTTAAAACTTTCAAAATTCTTACGTTTTTCATGTAATCCATCTTTACATATTCTATTCGAATATTTGAAAACAATCACTTATCATTCGAGAAATACAAATATGTTAAATAATTAGTAAAACATTCTTTTTAGTTATTCACTTCAAATTGATGACTCTAAACAATTAAACTTAATGTCATCGGCAATATTTATAAGGTCCTCTTCAGAAAGTTGTATTATTCTTAAGTAAATAGAAAGGGGTGTGTTCATTTTTTGCGGAGGTAATGTTTCAATATGCTGTGCTTAAGTTCACCCCGTTTATTAATTTTACACATTTTAACACTTTAAATGGCTTTGCAACTGTCGTTTTTAAACAGCATTGTTTATCGCATAATGGGAATAATTGCCCCCTTCCAATTATTAAAATACTTCCTCCAGTATTAAGCTCCTAAGCATAGCCATTATCCCATCCCTTGAGGCAATTATGGATAGGTAGCTTTTCTTTCTTTTGATTAGCATTTATACAATACATACTCTTTATCTATGATACTAGGTACAGCAAGGATTTTCACAAAAAAGTAAAATAAATTTTAAATATTTTAAATGCTTTCTTTGAAAATAAATCTCGGTTCTATTTGAAAGATAATGATCTAAAACTAATTAAAATTAAGAGAAAAAATAATTTTTAGGCATTTTTAAAAGCATTTCTACTTTTTCGTCAATACTTTACTCACCCAACCGTCATTTAATACGTCAATTGTAAACCAAAAAATGAAAATTCTATTTAAAATATAATATTTGTACTAGAGATGTGTTTCGAAGTATATTATTAAGGATTAACTAACTGGAATATTTGTAAATGTAATTCTTACCTTTCACTTAAAACAGAAAGGATATAACATTTGATTTACGCACACTAGTCTGTGAGTTCAACGGAGGAAATATTCACATATTCTGCCAGTGTTTGAAAAAGCGCAGGAAAAATAAATAAGATAAAACCTGAAATATTATGGAAGACCAGCAGTGCGATAATCAAGAATTTGTTATGTATGTTTAAAACTATTTTTTTTAACATTAACTGTCTATATTTCTAAAATTAGTATTGTAACTATTTATACTATTTACGTTGTTCGGACTTTTGTCCTCATTTTTATTGCAATAATTACGAAGTTTCGTCCGTTTTATGTGCCGGCTTTTTTCAGGTTATATACGTTGGGATTTTGAACAGAAATCTTTTAGTTTACGGGGTTTGTTTGTACAAATTCTACGTAACATTCCTTTTTTATATCTCAGTATCAGTTAATTCCCTTTCGTAACTCATCTCTCCAAGTTTTTGTTCCATCTGTTGTGGCCAGGTATTGAACTCACAACTCATTGGGTCAAGTCAATTTGAATTAATCAACGTTTTTATCCACGTGCCATCCTTCTTATTCCCAGGATCTTGCGCCAACAGATTACCACCTATTCCATTCTCGGTACCTTCGTGGAGAATCCTTCGCAAATGAGGCAGCTTTTTCGGCAGAAAATCACTGACTTCTTTGCGTCATAGACATTTGATTTTTACTGCAAGTGTATTATGACGCTGGAGGCACATTGAATAACGAGGAGTTTTACTTTGATGACTAACATTGTGTCATATTTACTGTATACTTTTTTTTGCAATAAATGCAAAGCGGCAATGATTTTTTGGTTACATTTTATAAGGAAAATTTTATTTTTTTTATATTGATTGAACGTGAGATATGAAATAATATTAATATCATAATACTACACTTATATTGAATAGTAATCAGCCAAAGCGAGATATCAGAATTATTTCCTTTTTGTATATCCACATCAAAAATAATCAACAGTTGCTAATAGGAAAAAAAGTAAAATAAATTTTGAAAAAAGTTTACACTCGAATATAATATTAATCTTTACATTTGTTAAATCTTCAAACATTTATTAAAATATAATTTAGTGACGAACAGCAAGAGTGTTAATTTCAGAATCACACTAAAATCTTCTAAGTACTTTTTTAAAAATAAATATTAATTTTAGTTTGTTTCTGTCGAATTTGAAACAAAGTAGTTTATTAAATTATTTTATTTATTAGTTTGAAAGAAAATAACGACTTTTATTAAATGTTTCTATTTGTATTGCAATTATCGGTTTTAAAATATTCACCTTATATTAAACATATAGTTCAAAGAAGGATGGGATATTTTTTACAATTTTCATGTTATCAGCATTTATTCCTGATAATTTTCCGTCACTGAATATGATGTTATCCAAACCTCCTGCATTAAATCCGCAGTTTATATATATATATACATCGTCATGCATCTGACGAAAACAGAAGATCTTTCGATCTTTAACGGCTGATGGGTAGGAATTAATAATAATGATCAAATATAAAATAGAATCTACAAGCTATTTAGGAGAATAGTAAAAAAGTCAGTCACTTGAAAATTCATATAATGTAAGACTATTTATAGGTTAGTATTTGATAAACCAACTGTTGAGCATTATTTGTATGCATTTGATGAGATAGACCTTGTAAGCAAATCTTTTTCAAAGAATCTATATTTTTTTTTATATATAACAAGTGTACATTTTTTACTTCCACACATTATTCTAATTTTATTTTCATAATTCAGTATTAAATCCTGTTAAGGAAATTATGTACAAATATATTTTCCGCATATATACTGCAGTTTATAGTTATAAAACTCCTAATAAAAATAATCAATATTTAATGATATTCCGAGAAAAACGCAATATCGTTTTCTATCTTGCACTTATTACATATTTGCATAAGGAAATAAACGATTATTTTGTTCCACAAAAAATATTTTGAAAGAAATGTATTAGTTTATGCAGGTTCACTGGTGGGTGCCAAACACTGTGGCAGTTTACCAACAGTTTTTGGCTTGATTGTCGTTGACAAAGAGAGAAAATGATATTCATTTGCTTTAACAATAAACGACTACTGGTTGTACTATTGATTCGGAGAGAGTCTCAAAAGTACCTCCAAAAAAGTGCATTTCTCTAAATTAATTTGGAAATCAAATTAATCGGTTTTATGATTATAATGTGACACGTGCAGATATGAATGATTACGCACAATCAACGAAGATATAAGTTAAGAAAGGAAGGAAAAATAAAAAGAGACGTGCACGTTAATATTTCTAAATGAATTACACTTGATCTTTCAGTTTTCTTTGATTTATATGCCAAGAAAAATTAACATTCGCTAGTATTTTGTTTGACTTTTATTAAGATAAGTAGTTGATGTCGCAGAAATATTAAAAATACAATGAACTTTAGCCAAATAGGCTAGACGCTTGGAATATTTGCAGGTTTTCTTTGGAATTCACTCTGTGAACATGTTTTTGCCAAGTGTCTATAATTAAGAAGCACAATGAGAATTATTCAAATTAGGTAAAAACAAGAATGCAGCTGACTTGTTGGTTTGAATTCCAGAAAATTGAAAGCGATAACAAAGAGAATACAAACAAATGTTCTTCAATTTTATGACATTGATTTTTGTGCAGAATACATTAAAAAAAATACATTAGAAAATATGAGTAACACATCCTGATGCCTGGCTGAATCATTTTTCAAAACGTTCAGGATGCGATCACTAATATAAGCAGGTAAGCAATTTTGCCCTTTTAGATTTCCCATCGGTTTTTGAGTCAAAATAAGCAAGTTATATATTAAAAACAATAATTGAAGTCTGCGAAGAATGACAGTTTCATTAAGAATTAGAAGAAAAGGATACTTTGGGTGTATTTGAAGAAGGAAACAAAAACAATTAATAGATACTCTTGTGGGAGCGTAAAAAATGGAAAACGGTAGAAGAGATCGGCTAAAACATATGTGGATAGCTAAGAAACGTAACGAGGAGAGGAGAAATACGAAGACTATAGCAGATGAAGAAGAAGGGAACAGAATATCTAATGATTTGCGAGTTCAGTTTTTGAAGAGGAAGAAGGAAAAAAAGCGTACCAAATAAATGTTTTTCTATTAACCAAGTAGTAAAATATTTTTTTCAAAATATAAATATTTGACAATATTCATTGTCTTTACCGAAGTATGAAACTACAGCGTGCCACACAAAAAAAACAAACAAAAAAAACAGGGATTTTGGTAGAGTTTATTCAATTGTTGTAATATTTATTATAGAGATTTTAAAGAAAAGTAGTTTAAAACAGAACAAAAATACAGATGTTAGATCTGGTGTTAGTTAATATTTTTTATCATATAGTAAATTTAAAATTTCGTTTTGTGGGGGGCAGGGGTGCGCCATGAATAACAGGGTAGAATTATTAGGGGAGTGTTCATATTAATATATGACGTAATTGTGGGAAACATTTTTAGAAACAGCTTTACTATTTCGGTTTCAATTTTTCTGGTTGTCTGTATGTGAAACACTAAGGAAGTTCTCACTAACTAATTATAAATAGTGCAGAAGTTAACTTAATAGAATTACATAAGTAATGCAGATATAAAACTATCAAAGAAGCTAATTTGAAAATATCCATGTAATATAAATATTAAACAGTACAGAGGCACACAATATACCATATCCCTCCAGTGAGTAAACAAAAATGCATTTATAAATCCTCTCTTCAGACCAAAACATGTCTCCCGGAATATCTCGGAGCACAAAAAAAAAATCAAATTGCCACAGGAAATGAATGATCGAGCATGAGTCGATGAACGTCAACACATACCCCCATTTTCGTAACATTGTATTTTTTCCGCGCGTACCGCTTGGCTGGTGAAGTTTGGCGCGAAGTTGTTAGACCCAGTGTTGGTCCGGATGTATGCCATAGCGCTTCAGAAATGTGGGCTAATGTAACATCCGGTGTTCAGCGTCACGCGTCACTAGACGACTAATAATCATGGCGAACACACAAATTTAACCTTTACCGGTCGCGAATAGCGTTCGGCTCCATTATTAAATAGACTGAACAATGGCGTATACAATTCATAACCTACACACGATCTCTCTCTCTCTCTCGCTTTTTTCTCACTCTCTCTCTCCCCCTTGTTCTCACCTTCTCTCAGAAACATGTATATTGTTTGCCACAGACACACGCGCCTCCACATATATTGACATACGTTCCTACTCTAACACATCTCATACTTTTTCTCTCAATACTACAATCACTAATATTAATACTACCACGCACACGCACACACACGTTTCTGTGTGTAGCAAACATAATTTTAGCTTTTTATATTATTTTCAAATTTGCGCTATGACATCTATGTGAAGACATTTTGGGGATTATTATAAAACTTGTAACTTTGAAAACGAAGAAAATGTTGTAAATATTCAGTTCGATTTTGGGTATATCACCTTTCTGTCTAACTTCTATAAGCTGTCCAATAATAATATCCATATATATATATATATATATATATATATATATATATATATATATATATATATATATATATATATATATATGTAAAATATGACACATCGTGTGCGCAAATATAATAAAACAATGAATCAAAACTGAATATATTTGTACATAAGATCATTCGGCCTTTGAGATTTAATTTCTTAATAAACCTCTATTAAATTAAACAATAATTCCCCAAAGCAAAAGGCTGACCACAATCATTTATGATATAAGAATTAATATAGTAATAACGTAGTAAAATTTAATCTTTCATTTCCGTGAACGTTATATCATATGATGCCTTTTAATAACATTCAAGAGAACAACAATCAATGGCGGTATGTCCAATAAGCACATTACATATTAGTTTACATAGTACTCATTTAATCATTGGCTCTGTTTGTTTGAACATAGGAACGTGCACATACGACACTTCAACTGCATCTATCTATCTATCTATCTATCTATATATATATATATATATATATATATATATATATATATATATATATATATATATATATATATATATATATAGTGCTGTACATGTGAACATCGGTAACTATAAAAAAAAGTCAATTACAGTGTTTAAAAAGTAGAATGTTTTGCCACACTAATCTAACATTGAGTAGGAACTATGCGAATTTTTGATATATAAAATATTAGCACACTAATCCGGAACGCATTATTCGAATGCTCTTTAATCGAGGCATGCATGTCTAAATATTACTTCAAATGTTATTAAAGTAGATACTTCGATATTCGAAATAGAAATCATATTTTATTTATTAAACATTGTTTATTACGTCTATTTTCTTGCACAGACAGAGAAAGCCTATAATGCATACATACATACATATATATATATATATATATATATATATATATATATATATATATATATATATATATATATATATATACATACATAAATATATATATACATAAATATATATATATAAATATATATGTATATCTATCTCTCTATATATATATATAAATATATATATATATATATATATATATAAATATATATATATATATATATATATATATAAATATATATAT
>OZ038491.1:93602440-93617440 GCA_964036315.1 Acanthosepion esculentum
TTGCCAGATTATTCGCAAGAGCTTAAGCTGATTGAAGATGTAAGGAAATTCTGAAAAGATAAGACGTAGGCGAGAAACGAGTACACAATATAGATACATTTTGTAATGTTACTTTGGTTGTTCTTCATGTTTTAGATGAAGAAATGCAGCATAAGAAAAATAATTGCATAAACGTCGAAAATAGTTTTATATTACGAAACATACAATTCATATTAATATATTATTCATCATTTGGTCGTGAGAAAATATAGTATGAGTTCCATCCATTTGACATATATACATATATATATATATATATATATATATATATATATATATATATATATATAGGGGAAGTGGAAGAAAACAATCCTTTAAGTTGCCTCGATATAATGCTACAACGTGTTTATTTTATAGCAGCTTAAAACTTAGTGCCCAACAAAGATCAACAAATTAAAATGAACGAATAAATTTCTATTCCAAGATATCTACAAGATTAAAATCGGTATAAACATTGCATTCCTTTCAAGTCCTCTCAGAATTTTCAGTTCTCATTATTTACACGCAGAGGAAAATACATTGAAAATGCATTTATAGCCCTCCTTTACCCTATTTCATATTGAAGACAAAAGAAAGGCTATAGAATATTCCAAATCAGACAATAGTCTATTCTGACAATCGAATCAAAAAAGAATATTATTCCACCTACTAACACTATCATAACTACTTTTGAAAAGAATTTATCTAAAATCAACAAAAAGTTTGTCACAGCTACATCTAAAACGATAAAAGACTTAATAGAAAACAAAACAATGCTACTCTGATTAAAGAAAATGATTTAATCGCTAGTCATCCACAATAAATAAACATCTGATAATGTTGCACCATTCTTGGCAGATCTGTTATCAGAATGTGTGATAAAATAACAAAGGTGAAGGAAACAAAAATCTAAATCAAACAATATATATATATATATATATATATATATATATATATATATATATACGTAAAACATAAAGAAAATCATCTATAAATAAAATAAAAATACCAGCATTTCTCGTTTGTGCACATGTGTGGTTGCATGTAAGCAAAACAATTCTAAATGACGAAAGACGTCACGCAAAAACTGTGTATGAATGTGTATATATATATATATATATATATATATATATATATATATATATATATATATATACACATATATATATATACATATATATATATATATACACAGACACACACACACACACACATATATATATATATATATATATATATATATATATATATATATATATATATATCGTGATACAATTTGGTTTGTTTGTGTAAATCTATTTTCTATGCGGCAGTTCCGTACATAATATACTTTCCAAATACATTTGACAGAGATCAACTCCAGAAATTACTTTTGATTGATCTATGGCCACTTAATCCAAACAATGCAAAAAATAGTCCGTGCATATACTTTTGTGTATCATCTTTAATGGAAAGTAAATTTGACTTATATCGGATCTGTGTTGGCTCTCAGCGGTCATATACTTTGAAAGACATGTTGAAGCAATCGAAATTGGAAAACATTGTTTTTCTCAAAATGTAACTTGTGATCGTACAAGCGTTTGACCTAAAAGCGGGACGTGGCAAGACTTTCGCAGTTCTATCGCTCCTTTCGCGTAAAGTGCTCGGACGAAATATATTCCTTCGTTCTGCCAGTTCTAATCTTCACGGCAATGTCACTTCATTGTTGCACGCCACTCACATTCCCTCCGTATTTCATCGGTGAGAAGTAATTTCTACTGGAACAGCTACTTCTCGCGAATCACTGCTCTGTGTAACCATCTCCCAAGATGATGCTTCTCTGATCACTACAATTTTGAACTGTTCAAGTCTAGTGTAAACCGTTACTTTCGCCTCCTATCTGTTCAAACGGCCTCTTAATGTTTAACCACAACCACGAGTGCCCCTCCCCACAAAAAAAACATACCATCGATACAAGACCTTTAGCATTGAGGCAAAATGTTTTATTCTGTCATAAATATGTATTTAAATAAGACTAGCACACTCAAATGTTTAAACACCCGGGTCTGTATAAATAATTAATTATACATGTTTTAAAATCAAGCAAATATGCATACTTTATTTCCAATGATTGTTTTCAAAATATATGTACTTGTCATAGTAATATTATATTAAGATTACTTCTATTTTCTGACCCAGCTGTCTCCAGGTAAAAAGAAAAAAAAAAAAAAAATTTCAATGTATGTTATACAACGAATAAAGTAATTCATTCATTTTTTTTTTTAAATTCAAGCATCTATTCATATACACATTGAATTCATGGCTGGAACATAGTCGTCGTCTAATTTCTAGTTTCTTGTCTGCAAATCCGTTATTAAAGTTGCTGATTTTTTGTTCGTCTGTGTCACATAAATTCAACAAATGTTCGCGAAATAACTCCAGATATTATTTTCGATATTTTTGATCAGCTCAGTGTTAATATAAAATCCATGTACTTTTGAATGCAGCCTGAAAATATTTTTCTCACAAGAATATTAGCACATAAGTGAATTTAATGAACTCGACTGGAATTCGAAATTGGCGATTCGATTCTTCAACCCGAGTAGCTACCAATTACTCTATTGCGCATATATATATATATATATATATATATATATATATATATATATATATATATACTTTTGAATGCAGCCTGAAAATATTTTTCTCACATACACACACCCACACACACACACACAAACACTGACACACACACACAAACACATATATATATATATATATATATATATATATATATATATATATATATATATATGCGCAATGGAGTAATTGGTAGCTACTCGGGTTGAAGAATCGAATAGCCAATTTCGAGTTCCAGTCGAGTTCATTAAATTCACTTATGTGCTAATATTCTTGTGAATTATATGAGCTCATCTTTTCTCTGTGCCCTCTAGTCTTTGGTGACAACTAGGAGAAGGACAACCAGTATTCGGCTCTTCTAAAAAGTGTGGTCGATTCCGCGGAAACCTTCACGACAACAATCATATCATATATGCGCGGAGTCTGACTGTTTTGCTTCTTCGAAATGAGCTACTAGACACTCGTACAATGAAAAACGGTATTCCTCCATATATATATATATATATAGAGGAATCTTACCGTTATATATATATATATATATATATGTATATATATCTTGCCGTTATATATATATATATATATATATATAGTTGTCATCGACAGACAGACTGTTTCGCAGCTCATCAGTGTAGCTAGACGTCCGGTTACCTCTAGCTAGGATCGAAACCTGACTGAATTTCCGTCAGTCCGAACTTCTCCCACTAAACCGTCAGCGTACGGTACGGGATTAAGGTGAATTTTAGCGTGTTTATATTTAGATTCAGATAAACACACAGTGACTGAGAGTGACTCAATTCTGTCGAAGAGTCGTGCAGTATTACCTTAAATAGTCACTGTTTACAATTTGCACACCTCAAACCAGAGGGCTCAACCGAAATTAATTTTTCAGGAGCTAATATTTTATATATATATATATATATATATATATATATATATATATATATATATATATATATATATATATATATATATGACACTTGTTCTTGCATATGCACCTCTGCTTCTATAGATAACCATACACATTGAATACCCACTTACAAAGACTCCTTAATATTCGAATACATCAATCTCTCGATGACTAACAGGGATACATTAATTTTGCGTAATAATCATGTATCTGACACGGTAATATTCGTATACATCCCTCCACAATGTTCACGATTTATAAACCGCCAACAAATTCTTCGGAAATCTGCCATAGAGTCTTAAATTATTTGAACATATTTTCACATTATTTGCTTACAACGAATATATTCGAACCAAATACTAACTGATATAAAGATGATGACGTCTATTTACCATCGCAAATTTAGATTATATACAATATAGATTCTTATCATTGACAGTGTCCAAGATATTAGATGAAATAATGTATTTTAATTTTATTTTCTCATAGAGTCGTTTCAATCAGAAAAAGATACAGCATTCGTCACGTTACACATTGATATCACTATAATGGGAAAAAAAGTGCATGATTCAGTGAGATCAATTTTAAAGTATATATAAAAATTATCTAAATATCATTTCTGGCATTATCACCGGAAAATAGATCGTACGGTATTTCTTTCATTCCCTCTTTTAAATTCTGTGGTTTTAGCCTCCGAAACAAATATTTTTCTCACGTTCTAATATAATTCTTTTTATCAGATGGCGGACATTTAATATGAAAAATATGGTTATTTGTTAAATGTAAATTAATTTTGACACGAGACCACCTACATGAATCATGTAGTGTGTATTAACGTTAGTAGAAATTATCTGAAACTGCAGCGGGTTTATCATTATAACACAATATAGGGAAATCGTTCTTAATATGCTTTTCATATATGCTTTGTCTCATATATATGTTTGTCTCTAATATTTAAAATTGTATAGAAGGAAACAACAAAAGTTTTACCGTTAAAGAATTTGTCTATGTTCGAGGCTTTCATATCATAAATGAATTATTGCTATTATTTATTTGAATTGCTATTTAATTGCTTCCATGAATAATGATAATTTCATTGATCCCTTCATGTAATCTTTGATAATATTCTCGGTCGTTTTGAAATCTTCTCCAACAGTTTTACCTTCAGCTTCATCCCGAGCGGTCTTCTATGTCTTCTGGACGCTGGAAATCGTTGCCTCTACATAATTTACTGTGCTTTGCAGCTCTTATTAAGTTTTGTAACTTATTATCTCTCCGAAATCTAATCTCGCCATCCATTTACGTTACGTAAACGTTACTACTCGTTACGTAGTTTAAACGTTGTTTTCCTCAGTTCCTCTTGCATTCAAACTGTCCTGGGAATTTGAAATTTCCAAACCCTCTTTTCTCATTATGAACCCTAGAAATGTCAAACTTCTCATTTTGATATTAATTATAAATATCCATTTAGTTTCCATTTTCTCTAAAACTGCGTCGTTGCTCACAAGTTCAGTGTATGTTATCCTCATCATACTTGTGTGGAACCATATTTGTGATGCTTCAAGTCTGTTTATTTATGAAGGGGTCCTCCAGCATTTACTGCCATATAGGCAGACTGATATTACATAACGCTTCAGTATATATTTTTGTCTATAACGAAATTTGTCTTTTTGTTTAATACTTTACTAATAATTTGGTGACATCTTCCTCTCCCACTGTACGCCTTCATATTTCAGTCTCGCAATTTCTGTCCTCTTTTTAAAAGATATTTAAATTGCTGTAGCTGCTTGATATTGGTATCTCTAATCTCTCCCCAAATCATATGGTCTCAGTCTTGAACGAAGGCTCTGTTTCGCCCTTCTCTGTTTCATTATTCGAAACTATCATCATTGCCATAAAAAGGACAAAAACTGATTACGATGCAACTTAATCCCTTATCCTCTCACGAGAAACTTGATACAAACAGAAGGCGAGTCGCCGAAAGGGAAACGATATATTTCAGGACCAAATGAGAGATATAATGGATAGTTGCAAATCTTGTTTTTTTTTTTGTTGTTGTTCTTGTTTTTTTTTGCAGTGAGGAGTGGGCTTGACAGGAGGAAATTAATCTGAACTATGTCAAATATTTATATGGATCGGTAAATCAGAATAAATGTGAATTATAACTCTCACTTACTTTCTTTAGACTAATTCTTTAGGTCTTTCATGTTCATGCCTTAAGTGTGCACATTTGAATACATTTTTCTTTTACATTTATTATTTTATTTATTTTTCAATTTGATTTATATATTTATTTTCTTTCATTCTAAAGACTGGTATTTGAATTAAAGTAAATTATTATAGTGTTATGGATTTTTATTTACTGTTTTTAGTCTCATATTTTAAATGAGTTATGACATTTGATCGGGGCTTTTTATTTTTCTGTAAAAATGATTATCGCTATTTACTATTCATGGTTGTAAATTGTTGCAGACTTTCTCTTATAATCCATATTTTTTGTAGCATGTTTTTTGTAGCATGTTTTGATTCTGTTGTTTTGATAGGTTTCGAGAGAATATTGCTATTTGCATATGGTTTGTTGTTAGAGAATATTGCTATTTGCATATGGTTTGTTGTTAAATATTTTGTGTAAGTTGCTTCTGTTGCCGAGGACTATCTGCTATTAAAATATATTTCTTACCGTTGTAGTTTCCATGAAAATGTTGTTTATGTTATTATTATGAGAGATTTTTATATTTTACAAATTTAAAATATCAGTTAACCTAAATTTGACATTTTATGTAATATTTAGTGGGAACTGATGCTAGTATAGATCTCTTATGGATATTGGTATTTGGATGTCAAAATTATAGGTATGTCATATGACATCATAAAATTATTATCTTCGAAGATTTCACAATTTTAAATGCCAATTACTTTCAAGGAAAATAAATTGTATAAAATCACTGTCTAACATACTCTTATACTGATATGCTGTCATAAACGGTTTTCTTCTGAAGAAACCATCAAACAACTCTACGATCAAAAATAACTTTTCTTTATGGAATCTAGATATTAAAGATATGATTGGTTCACCTTAATATTTAACTTCGTGTCTGCAGAGATCTTTTCAACTCTGAGACTTTATTTTGGCATGGGTGGCCTGGAGAAATGCAAATAATTCCCGCGGGTTTTCGCAGTAGACATCAATAAGAAACATACGCTTTGATGACCGTTCAATTAAATCCTCTCTTTCGACGTTGCTTGGGCGTCTGAGCCGACGGGTTTCGTCATATACTGACACCTAGTGTGCCAAAAGTCGGTTTGTGCTTCGTTGGAGGATTAAGAAATGACACCTTAGAGAGTATGTCTTCGAAACAAGCCACAAGTTTATTTTTGTGAATACAACAGAGACACTAAAGTTCAGACAGTACTGTTACTCTCCGTAATAATTAAATGATTGCGTATTGATTTTTGCAAATTCGTTAATATTTACATTTATTTTACACTATATACATATTTATGAATCCCAATGTTCCGGAATTTATGGCATGTGTATTATTATTGAGCTAATAAATTATCATTATAATCAATGGAAAATGTAGGCCAAAGGTTTCCTAATAAAATGTGTATTAACCAACTGATGTTTGTAATATTTTAAATATATATTTACATTATAAACATGCACTTTGACATACTGGACTTATTTTGGTGAGGAAAGGTTCGCTTTGTATACTTTTTTATTCGATATATTATGAGAGATAACATTGTAAACAGGAGAGAGCTTCGGAAGAAAGATTAATTCTTCCACGTGTATTTCCCCCATTATGTGATTTATAATATCCGTGAAGTATTTCAAGGACGGAACGGAATGGCTGAAAGAAAAATGAATGACAAATATGCTTGATCTCACAGAGACATTCATACTAATACGACAGGCCCAAAACTACATACATATGTATATATATATATATATATATATATATATATATATATATGTGGGTGTGTGTGTGTGTGTGTGTGTGTGTGTGTGTGTGTGTGTGTGCGCGCGCGTGTGAGTGTGTGTGTGTGTACATGTGTCCCCCTCGGAGAATAATATATCACATATATCTCCGCAGCAAAAGAGTGTAAGGAGAAAGAAAAACGTCTTGAACACACATGTGTCTGGAGAAGCCATGTTTAGGACTCCAGATTCAAACGGGTTGGATTCATCTATGTCTCAGGCGAGGACATATTTCACGAAAGGGAAACAGCGAGTTATTGGTTTTCACAAGCTGAATTCTATATTTGTGAAAGATATCATCCCAAGGGAAAAGCTACCATGGACTTGTAAGCTGCATTGGGGAGTAAAGAAAGCAACCTAACAGTTTGTCTGCATTAAATGAACAGAATTTGGGTGCTGCATTAGTCACTCTATGTAGTGGTTACTAAGTGGTCCTCAGGTGACACACGTGACTTTTCTGGAGATAAGCGCTTTCTGTATTGTTACAAGAATATCTTCTAGGGGCAAGAAGTATAAGGAAAGTTTTACTTAAATGTCCTCTGAATATATTGGATTTCGATAAGGCCTCTTCATTTCGTCTTCGAAAGTTTTACTTGATATTAACACATGATTCTAAAAAAGACTTGTTAGTGTGACTTATCTATTTGCAAGACTGAAATGTTTAGAATTTCGTAAAGACAATTACCGATTATAATTTCATAATATCATAGAAAATCCTCAAGAATATATGATTAATGTAGGTGTTAAAAGCATATATATACTTATATCTTATATACTGATAAATAAATTACTGAATGTATTTTAGATTTAGAAAATTTAAGGTGATATGTGATGAGGACTATAGTAATTTGCAAAATTTGAAATTAATATTAATCATTTTAGATTACAAATATAACTTATTCATTGATATTTAATATTTCGAATCATTAAAATAGTTTATTATTGAATTATTGTATAATTTTGTTAAAGGCACATATAGAAAAAATTTGAATGATATAAAAATTGAAGAAATGCATTTTTCTTTATTTTTCTTTCTATATTCTCTCGCTAAAATATATATGGAAATAATTTGATTTGGATCAGTTTCAAATTTGTATGCACATGTAATACGAAAACACACATTATCTCTCTCTAACACACTCTCATATATATATATGTATATATATATATATACATATATATATATATATGAATATATATATATATGAACATATATATATATATATATATATATATATATATATATATATATATATATATATGTATATATGCTTTTAATTTTACTGCCACGATTTATAATAAATATTTGTCTAGAGTAATTATTTAGAGTTTTTCACTCCATTATGCAAACGTTTACACTAAGTTTTATATTGGAGAAATGTTAATGCTTTGTAGATGTTTTTATAACACGTTTTATAACACGTTATCTGTCTAACTCATTAAATCTATTACCGTATTTATAAAATGTTTTACCATATAAATTAATATGTATGGAACAACCTTTTTTTCACATTTTCCCATACAAAAACAATGGATATGAATATTATGAAAAGTTTGTTCAAAGTTTTTAGGCCCGACTCTACCCAATAATTAACATTAATTAAAACGTTGTGTTAGGAAGGGGTACTTGTATTAGAAAGGGGTATTGTTTAACAACCTGAGAATACTCAGCACATCTTTGGACTTGCATAATGAAATGTGTGTGGACGTTTTCAGAATTAGTTGTCTCCAAAATAATTTGAGTAAACTTTCCTGACTATATTTAAATATTGGACTATAGCATAAAGTGTACTTTTAGCAGTATACATATATATATATATATATATATATATATATATATATATATATATATATATATATATATATGTATATGTAAGCTAAGTGTTTACTTTTATGCATTTCAAACTTCTGTGTATATACCTGATTGTATGGGTGAGTGCGTTCGTTAAGGTAGCGTAGATATTTATCGAAATATTTTTTCTAGAAACCGGAATTCAATTAAAATTGTTTCCTTTTTCCCTAAAGAAAAATATACATAAATCAATTATTCGTTCTTAAGCTCAATTTCATCTGAACACACTCTCTTCCTTATTTATTTCCTTTTTGTTCATTAACTTAACTGCCCTTCTTCTCCTAGGCTTTGCTTATCTATTCTTTCGGATTTTTTTCTAATTATTTTTCTTATTCCACTTAAAATATCAACTTATTACAGACCTATGTTTTACAAAGCCTACTCCAACAAATCGATTTTTCTCTGTACAGTTCTGTTCTTTCGATAGGAAAATATAAAAGAATGGATTTTATCCATAGAAAATTTGCTTCGTCTAAGTTTTATTTAGATAATCGGTAATTACAAAGACTGAAATATATAAGCAAAAACTCATTTCTTATTTAAAAATTCAAGAAACACAACAATGGATAAAGAAACGTTGAAAGAGAGCACTCAAGGTATACTTATTTAGAACTGTAGAATAGTACTTCATAGTGTACTTATTTCAACGAGTGCAATTAAATTGCGTTTTGACTAAAGAATTAACGGCAATAGATCATATTAAGTTGAATAAATCAATGTATAAAGTGTTTTCATGAGAATCCCAGTTTTATGAAAATAAGATCAGCATATAATACAGCAGACATGAGTACACACAAAACAAACGCAGAAACACATATATAATTACTTAAATTTATATTTAAATTGTCTAATATCAATGTATGATCTATGAAATATATCAACGTGTCATTTATTTCGTAGCCCTGCAACGGTGTTCCGTGATTTCTCAATTTAAATGTCAGTGTGAGATTGACTAGTTCGCGACTAAACAACTTGCTATTGGAGACCCGGATTGGACAAAACGTGCCTGCTTATATAAGACGAGGACTAGTAACAGTAATAGCTTGAATCATTCATATTGTTAGTCAGTGATTTGGGATTCATTTTATTAAAGCTCGGGTTGCGATTCCGAATATGTTGACAGAGCGTTTAGGTTGCTGCCCCGGGCTTGGTCGGTTAAACATTTACGGTTTTTCGAAGCGGTTTACATCGACATTCTTCGACCGAATTGATGCAGGCAAATAGTGCACTTTCTCTCGTTCACTGTGTCTAATGGGTGGACAGTGAGTATTTCGTTATGTTGTATACTCGCTAGGAGCTGATTTACACTGAGTTGTCGTTTTTGGTTATAAATTTATTTTAGCCGTGCTTGCTTATTTACCCTGCTCTCTCTAACTATTCAGCTTTTGATTATTGCCGTTCCAACGAATCTTACTGAAGAAGTATTGGACGAAAAATGTTCCTTAAAAGAATCCGTTCCATCATTTTCAAAGCCATATATAAATTCTGTGGTACAAAATCTTTGTTTAATATATATATATATATATATATATATATATATATATATATATATATATATAATCATTAACTTTATTTGAAACTAACTGATAAACCGACTTAGTTATGCAATATACATTATAGTTATATGATATTTAAACAACATTTAGTCAGTGGATATTCAATCTATATTCTGTTTAATATTTTATTTCTGAAATATGATATTCCCTCTCATCATAGACTTAAAATTTATGCCTTTAATATTGTAAATATAATTGACTTATATGTTTGAATCTTTCTCTCTCTCTATATATATATATACATATATATATATATATATATATATATATATATATATATATATATATATATATATATATATATATATATATACACGCATAATGTAATTTCTCCCCAAGCAAGGAAATAAAGTTACTAAGACAAAAGGGTTTACTGAGTTTCAGAGAATATGAAGAAATAATACAATACATAAGAAATAAGAAGACTAGATAATGATTTACATTGCATTTAAACTTTTGGAAAAGTTGGGTCGGGACCAAGAAGCCGAAGCTAAAATTGATTTCGACAAGGGATAAGTGCGAGAGAAGAAATAGTTAGCATAGATTTTACGATTTCATCTATCTATTTCAAATGTAAAATGAGACCTTGCCACCAAATTAGTACTGCGCTTAAATCCATAAATCTAGGTACCACAGAGGAAAGTTAAGAAGTTATAGAAAATACATATAGTTATAGATATAGAAATGACGCAGGGGGTTAATCTTTTAACATAAAAAAATATTCGATAATTATGTTATACATTTAATAACTTTAAACTTTTTAAAGGTTTTTGTTAGAATTAACCATTATCTTTATTAGAGTATCTCTATAATTTCATAAGACATAGCGAATTGAAACTTTTAGAAATACCTGTGTTTAGTTAGCATTGTTTTCGTTTTATTCTTAAATAATGAGAGATACTAATTGAGGTATTGATGGTTTTCTGTCTGTCGTCGTCAAGTCTTTAAATGATTCCAACCTAAAACATAGATGTTTTCCTGGTACCGCTTCATAATTAACATAACTGATCTGGAATGAAATAATCATTATGCACTCGAACTTCTAATGTATGTAGTTAAAAGTCAGATGCGGTGTCATATATTGTGTATATCAACCTGAGATAATTAAATAGGGAGTGGTTTTCGAGTTTACGAAATACAAAAACTAACAATTAGATAGCATTCTTTTCAATCCTGACTTCATTTGATATACCGTTTGATTATTTTCCCTCGTTATTATATAATTATTTTCGGAATTTACTATACATACTGATGCAGTTATTTTTATTATTTCCTTTAATAGAGATAGTGTGTGTTTTCCTTTTTGAGTCAAAATCTTCTTGTCTCAAAATTGATGTCTTGATATACCATTATTACAAATATTAAATACATACCTCCATATGTTTAGGAAAGCTGATAATGAATAAAACTGTTACTTGACTGTCATGTCTTCATTCCATTGAATGGAGATAATACAATTATGAAATATAATGTCACTTGGTGTCGACGTTGCCTTACTGAATTCTGCATACAAGGCTTGCTCCCTTCTATCTCTCCTGGCGATTCTCAGCGTTAATATATATCTGAAGAGGTGTGTTCATCTCCACAGCAGACACAATTTTTAGATATGAGTTATCGAAAAATATGTACATCGGTGAATTAAATTGTACTGGTTGCTTATTCTGTGCCTATCTAGGCCACAATTGATTTATATGTATTCTATGATAAAATCGTCTACCTTCGCAATGCATATCATACTAACATGTCGTCGAATATTTCTTTCTGACAATTTTTCGTTCCAGCCTTAAATTCTTAAACAAGACTTTATCGCCGATCTTAAATGATCTGGTAGTTTAAAATTTTCGACTTTTCTTTATTCCCTGGCAGTAATTTGTCAAAAATAGATCTGACTTTCCTAGTAAACATAAGCTCTGCAGATGAAATTTTCGCAGTGATTTTGCATTTGACGTCATTCGATATAAGCTAAACAAATTCTTCATTTTCCAAACCCTTATCTTTTCTTAATGCCCATTTGAAAGTGTCAACACAACACTCAGATTGACTACTCAACTTCAGATCATACGTCGGCGTTGTCAAACATTCAACCGCGTTGATTTCACAGAAATTTTTAAACTCACTAGAAGTAAATTGTGTTCCATTATCGGATACCAAACTGTCAGGTACTACCAAATTTGCAAAACGATTATGGAAGCAAATTTTAGGTAGTTTTCACTTTAATACCTCAGGCATTTTGCGACTCTGACGACAACAATTAAATAGTATGAAACTTTCAGTGGCCTAGCAAATTCCATATGTAGTTTTGCTCAAGGATAATCAGTGCTCGGACATTCCTTATAATTTAGGTGTGCTGATATTGCTGCTGAATTACAACCATTATGTTATCTAACTATACTTTGAATATCTTTGTCAAACTTTGACCAATAAACGTAGCTTATCAGGGACTTCATCCTCACTATTACCGGATGTCCTAAGTGGAATTGTTTCACAATCATTTTTTTTTTTGTAGTGATAATGGAATTACTACCCTTTTCGTGTACAAAAGTAGTTCATCACAAATAGAAAATGCTGTATTATTAATGCCAGGTTTAATTTTAGTTTGATTCCATGCCGACTTAACGTCATTCAGTTTTTTTTAATAAAGGTATTTTTTTAGAATGAATTTTGATATTGTCTATCTTGAGCGGCAATTTTTTGTGTTACAAACCAGGATTTTAATTTCGCTTTCGGATTCCAGCAAAGCAATCACAGTATCTTCATAATCATTACATTTCGTTACCAATATGGACAAGCCATATGCGTGTAACAATTTCTCTGATGAAAGGAATTCCATTTTGAAATCATTGTTCGATAAAATCGTAGCCAAATGCAGTAGTCTGTTTGCAGTATGCGTGGGAAACCCTTTCTTAAAACCGAATATACTTAATAATCGACCACGATCAGCTTGCATTATGAATGTTTTTCGTAATATCATTTGGAATTTCTTTACAGCAAAAATTATAGCACGCGTTTCCATTTAAATTTGAGTGTGGCAATTTTTCTAATTTGTGAAACTTCTTAAACGTGGGCGACGGTTTTCACTGTACCGTCTTCGAATTTACGGCCTATTTTAATTAATTCAGAAGTGTTTTGACATTCCGCAGTCCAATTCCATTTCATACATTTAAGTTCTCGCAATTTGTATATAAATTTTATGATAATTTGCTAATTCGGAAAATGATTGTAGGGGGCATTAAATTTGTCGGGGGGGGGGCATGTCTTTAATGGCATATGCTCTAGCTGGATCTGGTCTTCATTTTCCTCGATTATCTGATTTAAATATTAAATCCTATCCATAAAAAAAATAACATTTCTGTTCACTGCGTTTGAAACCGTAACCATGCAGTGTCTGAAATAATTCCTGAATCAGTTTTACCTGCTGTATCTTCGTAGCGCTCTTAATAAGTACATCTTCTAAATAAGCGACGGGACCGTCTAATCTAGCCAACACTGTATCCATTATTTGCTGAAAAATAACCGTGGCTAATTTTACACCGAAGGATAATCGTCTAAACTTGTAGAGTACTTTGTGTATTTATACTCAAATACTTCTGGAATACAATTTGAAGATATGCGTTAGATAGATCATTTTGTTTTGAATAATCTCCAACCATTTAATTTAGCAAATATATTGGTAGGAGATATGCGTGGGGTAGGAGGCAGTCATTCAACCCATTCGAAAAATTTCCACAGAAACGAATATTATTTTTCTTCGAAATATAAACCACTGGCGTGGCCCATTCTGAATAATCTGTTTTTTTTTAACTCTGCGATTTTCTTACTTATCATGTTCGATATTAATAGACAGCTACCCAATAAAAAATTGAAAAATGCTTTTGATTTTGTACATTTTCCCAACTCCTCTGAGAAAATATTCTTGAATTTATTTTAGTTTACTCAGTGTGTCTTTAGTTGTAATCTTTTTCTCTCAAGAACAATTATATTCTCTGCAGAATGAATTAATCGGCAAATTCCATAGTTCAAATAATTCTGGCCAATGAAGGCCTAGTCAATTGGAGTTTGAAATTTT
>OZ038491.1:93622440-93632440 GCA_964036315.1 Acanthosepion esculentum
AAGCACCTGTCATCCTGAATTATCGCACTTCCTTTTGTCACTTATAGATGCTCTCAACTTTGAGTTTAATTAGCCTCTGGACCTTTTCTATTTACTTTTCCTGCCATTTTGTCACTATCCTATTCTCTTCTTAATCTTTTCTTCTTTCTTACTGATGTACTTTCCTCTTCTTGTTTGTCGAATTGTTACTCCTGTTCTTTAAATTCTCTTATTGACTTCTTCCTTCGTTAACTCTATCACAATTAATGTAATGATTGTCTATTAGTACCTTCGTTTCACCTCTGAAGACCTTTGCTAAGGAAACACGAGTTTCTGCTATTATTACGGCCATGAACTGTTGTGTACGCACTAATCATAGGAGATAATTGTCAATGGAGCGCCATAGACGGCTTGGAGTACAATCCTGTGCAAAATAATGTTATTCAATTCTGCATTGTGCTTGATCAGAATTAACCGTTAGAATGGTGATTAATTCTTAACAATATTCAGTCTATACGAATTGTATAATACTGTTCATGGGAGAATTATCCGGTATGCAAAAAGAAAACTTAAACGTTTGGTGTAGTGTGAAAAGTTATTCGTCTTCATATGTGCAAATGTATCGCATGCGGAAATTAAAAACAATATACAACTTTCTTTACGCCCACTTAAGAATCTGACCTTTTCAACGTTGCATTTGTCTCTCGTAATGTATTCAATAGTTGCTTTAATTGAATAGGTCCGGATGTTCCGTTGAAATTTCAGTTTAAATAAAGATAAACAGGTACTAATAATATGACAGTATTAACAAGACAGAATTCCCACGTGGATTGAATAATTAATATTTTGACAGAATTATTTACTATAATGTTCTTAAATCTCGCTATTGGTTTACCGATTTGAACTCTATCCTTTACTATATATTTTCAAGTCGTTTAGGGCAATCATTTCAGACTTTGAGGCAAAGTAGTTATCTTACGTGCTCCTCATATTTAGATGGAAGTGTTATTGAATTATGATTTTAATATGAACAATTATGTTATCTTATGTTCTAAAATGTTTTCTGCGTTTGCCGAAAGAATCCATGTACAAGTTCTTTGCAGTGGTTGAATGTTCCGTATTTATGGCTGCAGCTAATACCAGTAATGTAACCTTTATAAGTAGTACAAAGTATTAGATTGTCTCGGATAATCTTGAAATATCAAAGTCTTACATTACGGAAATACGTAGTAACCATAATATGAACAACAAAAAAGAATTCCTGACTTAGGTTTGACTATTGCTGTTTTGACTCTCACTATTCTTGCCATTTGGTTTCAACCTGATACACAATAATATGACCATTATAGCAATATGCGAACAATGACAACAATGGCAACAATGAATTATCTTTAGAAAATTCCCATACGATATCATTTAGATTCGATTTTGTCTGTTAAGTAGAAAATAATAAATGTTGGTGATTTTTAATAAAAACAAAAGATCGGTGCTGTGCATTCATTTTCAAAAATATCTTCGAATTTTCTCGAACAATTATGATCAATATTCATAAAACTTACGCTATACACACACTTACTGCAGTAGCTAATAAATTATTCATCCCATTTGACTGTCCAAATACCCAAATACCGAAACCTCTTGTCCTCAATGATACTCGATTGTTAGCTGTAAGAATAGTTGAATATCGATCCCTTCTGACCATTATCTAATTGTTGATTGTTGACTGTAGCCTAATATGTCAGTGTAGCAAGATGTTGACTGCTCGAAAATCGATTCATTTTGATTTATTTCCTAAAAGCGTATTTTGTTTGTTAAATGCTCTATATTTTCAAAACTACTTATTTGTACATTTAAATTCTTATTAATTTAATCTAGACTTTTGTTTTATGCAACTTTTGGTTTATTTAACTACATTGATTAACATTGATGCCTATTTGATCAAAAAAATGTATACTCTCGAATATATTACGAAAAATATAAAAAGATTTTAAATTAATTTGTTTTCACAGACAAATAATTTTTACTTGACAATCCTGTTAATACAATGGTTTCGAATATTCGCTTAAAATTTACAATTATTTCTTCAAAACACGCCAACATTAAATAGCTGCATTTCAGTTAAACTTAAACAAAATTTTACTGAGATGTTTAATGTTATTTAGTCAGAATAACTTATGAAAAATATCTTCTCGCATGTACCTTTACAGGTATTTATGGAAATATGTATGTTTTGGAAACTCGGGCAATTTATTACGGAGATGATGTATGCTTGAATATAATATTCTGTCACTTTAGTCACCCTCACATATCTATTTAAACATGATTTCTGCTACAAGTATTATTTGCATATTCATAATTTTAATTTGCATAAACTCTGTTCTTTCTTCCCCGTCTTTCAATTTTTGAACAAGTATTTTCTTATTTTCTGCTCAGTAATGAAGCCATATACATTTATATCTCTGCATGCACATATATACACACGCTAATACACAAGCGTGCAAATACACACAGATATATAGTTCTAGATATGATGCTAAACTACATCCTCTGATCAGGAGAATGGAGATTTCGAAGAGCGTGGAACCACTTTTTATTACCATTGTTTCGGGATAGTAGCACCTGTTAAGGTCGCAGCTAAGGATAAATAGTGACCCTCCGAAAAAGGAACAAAATATTATGATAGCATCAAATACATTTTCATAGTAAAATACCAGCAATGCGTTTAAATATATATATATATATATATATATATATATATATATATATATATATATATATATATATATATATATATATATAAATCAACAATTAATAGTAGAAATTACTAAAAATATATCTAATCTGGAGTTAAAGGTATACAAAAGCGCTCAAAATATTTGCACTTCAGCTTTAAATTACCCATAGAAGTTGATATGAAACTAAACTAAATAAACTAAACTACACACACACACACACACACACACACACACACACACACACATATATATATATATATATATGTGTGTGTGTGTGTGTGTATATATATATATAAACGTAAACATATACATAATAACGCACGAGCATGCATATATAGAGAGAGGAAAACAAAGAGAGACTAATATCTATGACAATTTCTCTATTGATTGTTGGATTGTTTAAAAATTCGATTTGTAACGTAGGCTCTGAAATTACAGGGCTATAAAAGAAAATGAATTTAAATAGGACTTATACTTACTACCGAATGTCCCATGTACTTAAGTGCACAAGTGTCTATAAGTTTAAAAGCTTTAAAACTAGACAGAAAATGGCGGATAATAGAACGACAGGAAAGAAACAAGGGCAACATTTTACTTTTGGGATGGGCCAGAGGTTTGTAGGTGTAGTTTTTAGTAGATTAAGTGATATCGCATTGTATTCTGATTCAATTGAGTCATATGTCTGTGGATAATGAACGAATATAACCCAGACATCCTATATTCGTAATTTTAATTGTCACATCATCTTAACTATCAAATAACGAGAGGAGAGAGGCTGAGCCTCGTTATGGATCTTAGGTAAAATTTCTGTGCACGCAACAACGACAATGGAATCAAGCATCGTCTTCGGTATATTCAAAAGGAGACATTTCGTCTGCTTTCCACATCAGTTTTATTAATCAAGAGGGGAATTTAGCGATAAAAGAAAGTTTTATTTCTATTTATTCACGTCCCTATTTCATAGGTGATTTCCAATTTATTAAATGTTCTGAATTACTGCTCGCAAGAAGGAAAGATAACAGCCTCGTCAAGAAAATGCTTCTTTCTAAATACATTTCTTGTCGAAATAGCTGCTATTTTCCACACAGAGATAAAAGAAGTGATATACATGACGATTGCGAACGAATCATTGAATACCTATATATATTGTTGTGTGTGTATATGTGTGTGTGTGTGTGTGTGATATTTTTAGTTTTCCCTGTTTTAAAAATACTATTTAGCTGGTGTAGCTACATAGTATTAATTAAACAGGGAACATTTTATTAACCAAAAAGTCGGATACAGAAGTATCGTCTTGATTAAAATAGAAATTTTAAGTTGCCTTTCGTCAGAAGAAAATCCTCGGAATTAAGAAGAAGCTACTGAAAGTAAAAAAAAAGGCTCCTTACAAAAGAATTAAGAGCGAACAGGGAGTGGGGAGCGAAGAAAATTAAAGTTGACCACAACAAGATAAAGACTAATCGAATCCTGCCAATTTATGTTTCAGTTCTCCCTCTGCCTACACAAGAGTCGGACGAAATCTTTTGATAACAACAGCCTCCAAAATGTTAAGATGGTGTTTCGCCCGAAATCTGAGTGGCACAGAGAAGAACTCTGCTGAATAACTAGACCCACAAAAGACGGAACTCAATAAATACTCCCCGATGACAAACTCGTGCGACAGTAATTGCCCGGATGCTAATGGAGGATGTCTACATATGAAGCCAGGCACGTGCTCTGCAATCCACACCTCCAGCCGTTGGATAGTCTTGCACACATAGCCGGTCTCATACCGATACTGCAAACGATAAATAACACAAGTTTGGTGGGCAGGACATCCTTAGAAAAAGATGAGAAAGCACTCCTAGATACTCTGTACTACTACGGAACTGGACTATCCTTCTCTATGGCTGCGAAACGTGGCCACTTAGAGCGGTTGACCTACGAAGGCTTGAAGTGTTCGGCAACGATTGCCTTCGCTGCATTCTACGATGCCTCCGGATCGAAGGCGTGCCCACAACCATTCTACTTCGTCTCCCGAGTCTCCGTCCTCTTCCACCCGTCCTGCTCCAGCGTCGTCTCCGATGGTTCGGGCACGCAGCTCGACGCCCGGAGGGAGACTTCATCCGCGATGTACTTCTCCCTCCTTCTCTTCCTGGCTGGCGAAGACGTGTCGGTGGGCAGCTGAAAATGTGGGCTAGCACGATTAATGATGACCTAGCGTTACTATCGGGTTCGCAAGTAGCTGGTCTTCGACGATGGAATCGCGAGTGGCTCGCCATTTCGTGTGACCTGGCTCAGGATCGGAAGGCGTGGGCAGCGATGGTCCGAGATGCTGTACTTGCTCGGGAGGAAGCCGGTTCAACCCGACCAGGGTGAAAACCGACACAAGTCATGTCAAGTCATAGACATATATATATATATATATATGGAGTGAGAGCGAGAGAGGTAATGAAAACCTACCTTAGCCTATGGGTTTTTTTTCCGTTATATTTCATCATGTCAAATAGAAGCATTTTGAAACAATTTTGTATAAACCGAAGTAAAAAAATATCGTTTGCATTTCAGAATTTTAAATTTAAGAAGGCTCATAAATATCAATTTGGCTAAGTGAAATTCAAGAAAAATTAGGAGGGTTATAAATGATGTAATTTAATATCTAATAAACGAAAGTGAGTAAATATCGTTGTTGTGGCTTCTTCTTCTTCTTCTTCTTCTTCTTCTTCCTCTTCTTCTTCTTCTTCTTCTTCTTCTTCTTATTATTATTATTATTATTATTATTATTATTATTTTTTTAATTATTTTTATTATTATTTTTTAATTATTTTTATCATTATTATTATTATTTTTTTTTTTTTTTTAAAGTTAATGTATAATATATTTTAAATGTTAGGTTTTGAATTTTTTCATTTGCTTTTAATTTTATATTTTTTATACTCATGTGCTTTTATTCCGGAAAGTATTATTTCTTTTAGGGAAGAAGTCGTTTCTGTCTAAATTCTGCAATTTTCTGCAATATATTGTGACAATTCATTTTATATCGATCTGTTTCAGCATTATTATTGATATGGGTATTTTTCTTTCTGATCATATTCATAATAGTTTCGATGAGATTGTACATATATTGATATTGTTAATATTGGATAAATTAAGTTTGAAAATAAATAAATAAAATTCTTACATTTGCCTTGATAAAGTCCATCAAAGAACGAAATAGTTCGACTAAGTTTAGTTTTTATTTTGTCTTTATTCTTATTTTCCTTTTACAAAGGCGGCATTATAGCCAATGAGGATTTTTCAATGTGTGCATCTTGCTAGTTGAAACTTAGTCATATCTAAATTTTTACAACACATTTGTGTTGCTTCACGACCCACAGAGTCAAACTATCGTTTATGCTGCATATATGTTGGGCAACATTATTTACAGATTATGGAAGAGAGAATATAATATGGATGTAATCGGCAGTTTGAACAAAGACTGTTTGCTTAAATCCTCAGTCACGATAGTTCGTGACTCCGTACTAGCACAACCATACGCACAACAATTCCATTTAATTGAAGATACAAACTCAATTGAGCAAGTTATCTAAGTACCGATCTCATTTACAAATCATTCTTGGCTAATTAAACTTTGAGCTGCATTTAAATGAAAACGTCGTATTATGCAGACAGATTGAAGGGATAAATAATTCATAGTCTTATTCACTAATTTTAAAGAAAAAAACAACACACATGTACATTTTTAAGTGTCTTACACCTACGCCAGCTTAATATCACATTCGTATATTTGAATGATTAAGGAAACTAAAAGAAAGTATTATAATGATTCATTCATATCCTATATTTATTTCAATGTAAATGCTTCATGCATTTCTTATATATGTTGACTCCCTCTATATATATGTTGACTTCCTATATATATATATATATATATATATATATATATATATATATATATATATATATATATATATATATATATATATATATATACACACACACTACGGTAAATAGTAAAAGGAAGTAAAAAATAAAATGTAAGTACCTACAGTGTATTTTATTTTAATTTTTATCGGTCTCCAAGCCCATCTTACTACCAAGAAATTCAGATTTGGATTCATCTTCGTTGTCGAAAAATATGATGCTGTTGTACATTTTTTTACTAAGTGCTTATTTGTGACAAAATACACTGAAATTTTATCTTATATTTTAACAGGATATAAACGTATATCATTTAAGGTGTTTTTAAAGAAATGCAGGGTTGTTCAAAAATTTTTGCTCATGGTGTTTATTTATATATATATATATATATATATATATATATATATATATATATATATATATATATATATATATATATACATACATACATATATAAAATAAATGTTCTTAGTCAATTGAATTACCTACTACCCGTTTTAGTTTCCATCATTTTCTTTAGGAAGGAAAACTATATACACACCAAATTTGCTGTAGTTAGGCGTTAAATATCCAATATTTATTAGAATTATAGATGTAAATCTATCTTTATAAGATGTTTCTTTCTATATATAATTTACATAGAATCTGTTTCATTGCTTCAGACTTTATTAAATAACACCAATTTATATGATATTTTGAATTATCATATAATTCTTCTTAGTTAATTATGCAGTTAGTACGTACGTTACGCCCGATCATTTCCTCAGATAAAAGATGGGTATTCCTGTTTGATCGCGATGATAGGATGTAGAAAATATATAACTAATCCGCGGTTAAGTTTTAAGGAGAAATAAAGGAGTATATATGAAACGTTTAATGTGATTGATCAGTGACAAGGAAAACCTTTCCAATTTTAAATTTGTTCGTTTGTATCCTCTTCATAGTTTAAATACCGACCTGCATTCATATTTACGATTTTTGTAATATTCTATTAAATTTGTTAAGCTCAAATATTTCACAACGGTAATTGATAGTCGTGGATGGAGCTTATTCACGTGTATTAACTGTGCCATATAATAATATATTTAATTATATCTATTTTCAAATTCTAGATATATAGATTCTCATTGGATACAAAAGCTTCAAAGTGAAACAAGTAACTGTAAATTGCCGGTTAGAATGCAAATGCTGAAATTGGTAAAACATTAAATGATACCGTACCAGAAGCGCAAAAGAAGGTTAAATCATTAGCGAAATAATAAAAATAATAAATAGCTTTAAAATATCATAGCATAATATTGGCCAAAAGATAAAGGGCTTTCACGTTAGAAAGTTGATTGACCAGCAGAACGATCTTTGAAGGAATCCGTGTAAATGCAAACCCATAGAAAAGCTACAGATGACTAATAACGTTGATTGCACCCAAGAAAATATCTACTCTACCACAGCTAAGCAAATCGCAGAAATATCTGCATGTAATTTAATCACTGAAAACTGATTCCGCTACATTGATCACGAGAAATTATTTTCATGGAAAATGTCGAAACATAAAACATACCTAACATATTCCCTAAGGATTTGTCGCTTCATAGAACTAATCTGTAATTAGAACACAATTTACTTGACAAGAGTACGAATATGGAATCGGGATTAGCGTTACAATTGCTGACCTGATAATTAAAGAATAAGTTTGATGATTACAATTTTAAAAGAAAGTAACAAAATTTAAATTTCTAGAACAAAAAACAAAAACAAAACTAAAATAACCTTACTAAAGCTCTACGTTAACGAACGACAAAAATATGAACAGATTTCATACTGAATTTTAAGATTGATCACTAGATATTTACGATAAAATTTTTAATTGCAGTTTTCAGTTCAACTGAAATGTTACGAAATATGTCCTACTGTTCAGTTATTTGGACAGACTTCTGAAAGTGATTTCAACCTATCCCTCGTATATATTTACTAAACATTTATTACTCTGGATATACTGTAAAAGTAATATTCTATATGCTTATATTTGCGTCTTACAATGAATACGACGATTGGTAACACGCTTATAATAGAACCGACAAAAAAGACCCGAAGTTAAATTAATATCTTCGAGAATCCATATACTCGCGAACAAGTGGTCTGGCTTTCTTATACTTTACGTCTTTCCCTCACTTATACTCCCCTCTCTACCCCGACTACCAATTGTCTTCAAAGTACGAATTTTATCCATCACTAGTAGGAAAACTGAAATCTACGGTAAATATTCAAATTGTTAAATCAGAAAAACACGCAGGCATAATCAGACTCAGATATGACTCCATTTGCAGTGACGTTATTCATGTGGAAACGCGTTGTTAGCATTCATTTATTCTACAGTATTTCCATCGTATATGTCTAAAGGAAAAATAAAAAATAAATTTATAAAATGTGTAATACAATTTTCTATATAATACTTAAAATTTTTCTATATAATTGATTATTTACAACAGATTCAAGTTTGTACTTGACATAATGACTTCAAGCGAAGTGAAACAATTTATGTGCCGAATAATCTGAATAAATGTCTACAAATGCATATTAACGAAGTTATAGCAAGGGCGCCACAACCGAGTAATTATGTAAACAGATAGAGGATGAACAGTCTGTAAGATCAAAGCAGTTTAACGCCCTTTGTTTGCGTTATGATGCTAAAAATATTGAACCATAAAATATATGCTTAATTTAAATAGCTTTTTTTTTCAATGAATATGTTTACGGTAATTAATTTTATTACAAATAGGTCAACGATCGTGATCTATTGGAAATGATATGAAAACTTGTGAAACAGACAGAAACAAAACAAAAAAGTCAAAATTCGCACATCGTTATTTATGTTTTTACGTATATCAGCGGGAATAAATGTATATGCATGTGTATATACATAAACGTATGTATGCAAATAAGTGTACATAGACAGCTAGTGGGAAAAAGAAGACAAGCGGAAGGAAAGAGTTATCTGGATAATATAGAAAAAAATAATATTGTCTATAAATATAATCTTATACAACAAAATAAGCAATAAACGCGACATTTTCTCTACTAGCCTAAGCAATTATTTTATTTTATTCGAATAGCCACCTATATAGTCGGTGTTAACTTTGACGTTTTCACTTGAAAGTTTTTCGCAATGTATAGATTTGATGAATTACATTGTAGAACGCAGTATATTCTTTATTTGCTGTTTTAAACAATTTATCTTCGTCTCTGTGCAAAGAGAAGACGAATAGAAATCTAAATAATTTGTTTCTATTCTTTATTTCTTTCTTTTCGTATACTCGAGTGACAAGAATCACGACAGATCCACAGTTGGCACAAAAGGACTTCCCGTACGTGACTCCTAACCGCGAGAC
>OZ038491.1:93637440-93722440 GCA_964036315.1 Acanthosepion esculentum
GAAATGTAAACGAAATCAGTTACGTGACATGCGTAATACACGCTTAGGCGATCATGTATCTTTCGATACATGATTGACGGGGGCAGATTTTTTCCCCGCAACAGATTGCCATTTCTTTCTACCGTAGATAAGTTACCATCCAAGTATAGAGAACCCGGTCTGTCCAGCTACTTAGCCATAGCTGGAGAGAAGAAGAAGAGGAATCCTAACTTTCCCAAGGGTAAAAGCATGTAAGTGAATGTAACTGATTTGCCTGGAATTCGAAAGTAAATTAAGTAAATACTAATGAACCTAGTGCTACCTACCTAGTTTTAAACACATGGGATCATTAGGGTGAGCTGGTTGTTCACCCTGATGTTCTCATGCGATGAAACCTAGGTTTGTAGTATATGGCTCATTAGGATATATATATACATACATATATATATATATATATGCTGATTTTCAAGCAAAAAAATATCAGGGCTTTGTTGATAAGCAGACATTGTTGTAGAGTACTCAATATTGCAGATAGATCATTAATTGAATTTATATGTAAAAGTTGTTTGACTTAACGTGGCAATGTTTAAATGGTTAGAGCAAACGGCCTGTATTATATAGGGCGTAACCACAAAATTGTCCAATTTTTACGTTAAGCTCTGAAGCGTTGTATCTTAGAAATGATTAAAGATATCATACTTGAATTCTCCAAGGATTTTCTAACACTATTAGCCTCTACTTTGAGAAATAAGAATTTATAATTACTCATTAAGCCAAACAGATGTATCATGATGAAATCGATCATAAACGAAAATGACATGTTCATCATTAATTAATCATAGATAAGGATCAGAAGCTCATGAAAGATTCAAATAAATTTCATATATATGTGTGTGTATGTGTGTGTTTGGGTGTGTGTATTTTATGTTAGAATCATTTACCAACTTATTCAAGATGATCTTTGCCCCCGCTGACCGTCTTTCTGTCACTCACATTTTTCAGGCACGATTTCATTTTCAATTTTTTTTTTTTACTCTTCTTTGGACTGTCATACCTGAAGATCGTCTATCACCTGCCAAACGTCTTATTAAATGAGTTGGATCTTTTCTAATTGATCTCTTTAGCCCTAAGTTGAATTGATGATCCCTCTCCTTGTTGTGACATCCTGATCCAGTTTTCGTCTCTACTGTTCCCTCTTTTAAAATCGTATTCACTGATCTTTTGGTGACATTTGAATAGAGTTTGAAGATGGAAGTCAGTGTAAATGCTGGTACCATTGCTGAAGGCATGAATGATCTTATTCCTCCCACCATTGCGCACTTTGGAAAACACGCGGTCTGACAGAAAACAATTTTAACCAGTTCTCTTTTAAGCCGAATAAGGCAAAGGTATTTCAGTGGTTCTTACAAGAAATAGTGATAAGATAGTTAAACGTCTTGTCTAAAACATTTTGAAAAACGCAAACCAATTACTTGGGTGTTTTTTTTTAGATATTAAACATTTTGTGTGATGGTTATTTATGCTGTTACACGATTTGGACAATACTTTTTTTTCTACTTTCTAGACATGATATTCATCTCCCCAACCGAAACTATAGTGTGATAGCTGTTTCAAATTCCAAGCCCCCGTTCACGCGGCAGTTGTACTGGATTACATG
The DNA here is from genome assembly GCA_964036315.1 of Acanthosepion esculentum. Lineage (NCBI taxonomy): Eukaryota > Metazoa > Mollusca > Cephalopoda > Sepiida > Sepiidae > Acanthosepion > Acanthosepion esculentum. The sequence goes on from OZ038491.1 coordinate 93,639,077, forward strand.
GTAACAATAGTTGGCTTAACCACCCCTGACGTGACCTAACCTGACTGTATGCATATATATATATATATATATATATATATATATATATATATATATATATATGGAAAAGACAAAGCAAAATCCGAATATGCAAGTTTACTGTTTTAATTTTGTTTTACTGTCGGCGTCAGACGTTTCGGTCTAGTAGACCATCTTCAGGACATGGTTATTGGAAACATATTTATATTTAAGTCAACATGAAGAGACAATAGACCCAAGACTAGTCAGAAACAGAAAAACTGAAATTCTGGCGTCGACAGTAAAACAAAATTAAAACAGTAAACTTGCATATTCGGATTTTGCTTTGTCTTTTCCATATTTTTCATCATACCGTCGGATCTACATCCACATATTTGCTTACATATATATATATATATATATATATATATATATATATATATATATATATATATATATATATATATATATATATATGGTGATTTAAGAAGAAAATAGCTCTGTTTATAGAAGGCACAATTTATAAGATGTTTCTTTCAAATTAAATTTAATCATTTTAAATTAAGTAAATAAATTGACACAAGAATTGAGAAGTCATGCCTTAACCTTTGCTTTAACGCAGATCATAGGTAACACCGTTGAATAAGGGAATGTTAGAAACAAATATTAATGATTAATAAGCTAATAGTAAACTTATATCTAAATCACAAGTAAAAAGTTAATATTTTCTAGAAGAGACAGTTAGGAAAAAGACAAGATAATGTAAAACTCACGTGAAATATTAAAAACGAGAGATGTGGAGGGAATCTACGAGGAAACTACTTGTCGAATCAGGGGGAATATTTTGTGAGCCTGGAAACAGAGCGATGGCAAAGTGTTATAAGTTACTTAGAGCAACCAAAGAAAACAGGAAGTCGTAGAAAGCTACGATTTACCATGTTCTAAAATGACATTGCAAAATAAAAAATGTTAAAAAAGAAAAATGAAAGAAAAACTCCACCTCATAAAGGAACACGCAATAATCGATGGGAAGCTAAATGGAATGAGGTCAAAAACGGCAGAAAATAAAAATCAAACAATAGATGAAAAGGTTTTTTAAAACACACAGAAACCACATCATGTCAATGAATGAAAGAAAAGCAAAATGAATGAATAAATAAATCATATGCCAACAACTTTAAAGTTACTCAGCGTTTAGCTATTTTTATGACTACTACACATAATACAGCCCCTGCTGCTATTTATACTGCAGCTGCTTGTAGTATTGTTTGATTATATTTTTGCAGTATGTATGTGCGCGTGCGCAGAAGTTTTCAAATAATTCATTTTGTTATGTGTATATATATATATATATATATATATATAGAGAGAGAGAGAGAGAGAGAGTTATTAGTTCACTATAAAATGAAAGTATGAAATTATCTCAATATATATATCACGCTCGTGCGCACACACATACGCATATATATATATATATATATATATATATATATATATATATATATATATATATATATATATATATATATATATATATATATATATATATATATACGCACTCTACTGACGATGTTTGGGAAGAAACCGAATAAAGCTTCAAAGATAATATTTTCTTTATAATGAGTAATAATCCTCTCCCGGTTGTCAGTATAAATGTTTCTCTGACAGTTCTAAGTGTGCGTTGCGCGAAATATCTCTAGCGTATTTGCTGCATCTGTTTTTGATCACCTCACATGTCCACTTTTCACTAAAAGTGTGAAAATTAGATTTAGGAAACACGCGTTTACTTCAATATTAACCAAATTCTTTTCACCTTTGCCTTATTTTACTACTTCCCTGAATGCATAAAATATTTTACGTTCATTTTTCTTCTTTGCCTTCAGTAGTTATACGAATTGTGTTTATTCAATACGTAATTATTGTATTTTTTCCCTGGCGTTTTCTGAATGTATTTTGGCGTAGTTTCATTTCAGCTAAAATTCGTTAATGAGAGTGTATTTTAACTGATTTCTATCAAATGTCCGATATCATATGATAATAACCATACCGAATATTTTTCAATGCAATTTGGATTTATTATTGTTTTATTGTATTAATATTTTTAAATTAATATTTTTTCAAATATTTTATGCGTCATTCTCTTATCATTCTAACCACTTTTCATGCAATATTCTGTTGTTTTTTTCTATCCATGTAACAACGGAACAAATCTTGAAGGTGCTCATAATAATATTGATAAAATGATGAAATAAATGTTAATCTTTCGAGCGGTCATAAATGGAATTATTAATTGCATTTCGTATTGTTTATTCACCTTTTCTGTTGAATTTTATTTTTTTAAATTGATTTTCCTGTTGGATGCTGAGTTTCCTTCCTTAAGCGATCATATCATCGATTTTTGCTGATAAATGTCCGTATTTTAATGGCTTCCGCCCGTTTCAATCCACGGGTCAGTAAAGGCAATCTATTCATTCGGCCTGGTCATAGGATGGTGACTAATATTTTAAAGCTTGAATGATAAATACCAATAAAAAGAGAAAAGCAAAATGTTAAAAATTACGAAATAGAAAACTCAAAAAATGTGGAGGTTATAAAAACTTCTGAAAAACCGACAGGGTTATAAAATAACTGGAGAAAAATACGTAAACAGAAATAGAGGCGAATACAGATGAAGATTTTTCTATTTTATGAAGTTAAAGGGTTCTTAAATAAGTGACTACAGCAAGCGAATATAGAGAAAAACTATAAGAATATCATCGATTTGAATATAAAAATGATGTAGAGATGTGAGAGAAGGATAACTAGTTTTAATTCTGAATGTCCTATCTTTGAAATATATCAAGTCTCACCGGAGCTTCATACTTTAGCTAGCGGCCATTCCATATAATCTCTGAGAGTGACGATCGACAAAATTGAAAATAGAGGCAAAAAATGCAACATGAAAAGAAAAAAAACGAAATGATATGAGAAACAAAACAGTAAATGGATTAAGTAACGTAGTAAAATACAGATAAATGATGTTCAGGGTGTAAATAACAGAGAAGAATTCAAAGTCCACAGACCTAACAACTGAGCTATTGTAAATAAAATAAAAAGAGCCAACGTATAGTCGAATATGCAAACGGAATTAAATCCAAACATTACTATCATATAGCTTAACAGCAGAATTTAGAGAATAATATAATAAAAGTTATATTTAGTAGAATATAAAAAGATAAGAATATAAATAAAAACAGAATGTTTCCATGGATATATATATATATATATATATATATATATATATATATATATATATATATATATATATATATATATATAACTAATCCCTATTGCAGACACTCGATCAGTCTCCTTGGTGATTTCTGTTTGTTCAACAATCACAGAAGCAACCTGTGGTTTATTTTATACTGCAACTATTACAATTTCTGGGAGAGACCGTCTTATCTAGAGTGATCACCAATTTGAACAAAACAACCACGCTCAGGCTCTCGGTCAGGATGACTTGTGGCTTCGTACTAGTACAGCTATCAACACCCCACAAGAGTTCTGGCTACCAAATTTCACTCACAAGGCTTGGCTCAACCCGTTGTATGGTTTTCAGGCACTTCCCAAATGTGCTCCTCGGTGGGATCGAACTCAATCCAGTGTGATAAAATGAGTAAGTCTCCTTCCTGACAAGTGGCCGAGTGGTTAGTTCGAACGTTCAATTTATAACTATGAGAGCCGGGTTCGAATCTCACCAGGGTCTGTCTCTTTCTCTGTCTCTGTCTGTCTGTCTGTCTCTCTCTCTCTCTCTCTCTCTCTCTCTCTCTCTATATATATATATATATATATATATATATATATATATATATATATATATTCAGAATGTGATATGAAATTTAATATGTAGTGAAATGTTATTGTTTAACAAATGGACATTTTAGGAAGGGTAATAACAAGTAATTCCAAACAAGTGTACTGATAATTGATTAACTACACATTCTCTCCGTGCAATTATTAATAACTTCATTCAGTTGTAATTAAAGTGACAAAATTATAATGATTGCTTCTACTGAAAATCATCCTAATGTCTCTCGTTATTTTTTTTTTAATTACTGTTATCATCTTGTCTTATTTTCCATCTCATATCATTTATCCTGTTCGATATTTTTCCCTAACATTTTATGGCATTTCACATTTCTGGAGGGTTTTATTCACTTTTGATGATTAAAGAATGTACTTCTCCTTACACGAATTGATAGTTAATAAAATAAATGTCCTCGTTTTGATTAACTCTTGTACATAATATTGATTCAAATCACGAAAATAAGAACAATATCATAAATAATAACTTCAATAAATTCAGACAAAGAAATAATTTAAAATATATCAACGATTGCTATATTTGCTCTTTAAAAGGATTTTGAAAAATTTAAAGGGATAAGTATACCTACTTTCAAATATATAAACTTTAATTTGCGATTTGTGTGATTCCCATTCATGTTGTCTTACAATGTACAGTGAAATATACAGATATTAATGTTTAATTTACATAAATCAGCAAACAATAAAAAATATAAATTTTAAATACATACTCAAAGGTCATTTTATCGGGTATAATCTTCTAGTTGCTAGTAGGACTGCTTTTGCGTTTTGAACCTCTTTATATCTTCAATGGATTTGATTATGTACAGAAAGTAATCTTTTAAATTTTGGGTCTATAATAGCGCATAGTAATTCTGTTAGATTGTTTAGAATCCAAGATATGAAGCTTCCTTTCCATCACATCCGAAATGTTTTCTATGTGATTGTGACTGTGGGGGCTGTTTTAAAACAGAAATGCAACAGTTTGATTCCATGACCCAAACTGCTACATATTTTATTTGTGACATCGAGCGTTGATTTACTGGAAGCGTCCGACAGATAATATGGACTCCGTCGTTATAAAATGTGTTATATGGTTGGCCAGATGCCTAAACTGCAACATTTAAATCTTTTCTATCAGTTTCCAGTGTTACAATGTATGCCAAGAAAATATTTACCCTATTATTACACAAGCAATTGCAACGTAAACCATTGATACAAAACAGGATGGATTAATATTATCAAGTTATTTAACGCCAAATTCTGACTTGTCTTCCGGATGTCCAAATATGTCGAAATAACCGTTCATGATAGCGGTTCTCTTGAGAGAGCACCGGTTTGTTGTGATGATCGAAAATGCAGGGCCTACATGGTGATGTTAGAACGTCTCTAGTTTTGTTTTTGTGGTATTGAATGTGACCAGTCAGTTTTCCCCCACTAGGCTGTTAGAGCTGGTTCAGATGGGAGATTAGCTGAAGAATCTGACCATCTAGATCTTTGGAAGTACAGTCATATGCTGTTGTATTATCTGCATATATAGTCAGAAAATATCGGAGTGTGCACTTAGGCATACCATCAATATAAAGGAGAAAGCGGGCAAGGCCGAAAACCTCTCTTGGGGGACGCATTGATATTATTAATCTCACAGGCGTATCCATTAACAATTATCTTCATGGACCTACTTGCTAGGAAGGACTTACTTGATAGAACTCATCCAGTGACACCAGAGACGGCGATCTTGTGTAGCAACCACTTATGCCACACCCTGTCAAAGACCTTTCTTATATCTAAATCGATCATCTTCATGGTGGAGTATTGTTTAATGCATCAGTGATCTGTGAGTAAAGACAAGTAAATTTCGATTCTGTTGAGGTGATCGCCAATGCTCTTGTTGATTATAGGTACAAAGAATTTCCTGATGACACTAAGGCTCTTATATAAGTCGATACTTGAAAACAGAATATACACTTGAAACCTCCCAGAGAGTTAGAAAGGATTGTTCTTTCACGCGATGTTAAGCATATTTGCCAAAACCAGAAAAAACTGATGGTTGATATTCTTAAATCTTTTATCTGGACGAATAGTCTTCTTAATATCATGGCTTTTGATATATTTTGAAACTTCCTGTGATAAAATATTACTAAGTGTGGATTCCGTGCAAGGTGGACGTCGAAAGGTGACGCAATTCGTAGCCGACGGGAAAACACAACAGATCAAACGGTGAATACATCTACAAAAGCGGACCCAGGTTCGATCACTGCAGTAGAGAACATTTTCTTTAATAAGCTTTTTCTAATGCATAAGTTGATAAAAATAATGACCACTGTTTAAAGAGCAAAAAAAAATGGGCTCTCTATTCTAGTCTACAATTTTTCCATACTTTGAATATTGCTGCCACATTTGATCTGGTGTTGCTGCTAGTTACAGATTATTGATAAAATACAAAGCAGAATCTTCAATATTATGTGTACGACCTATCACCTCGACTTCAGTCACATTCCTACCTTCGTAATGTGGCTTCCAGTTTATTTTCTATAAATATTTCATGGTAATTCTTCTGATGAACTTTCCTTTATGGTAATTATATTTGTGATATTAAGCGCAGTACTAGATTTTCGGAAAGGTCTTTTACAGGTGAAATAACTGAATGTAATCGTAATTTTCATGTTAACAATTGCTTCTCTCTCACTTCTCTTTTTCGGTTTCAAGCTTTCCATTCAAATTAAACAATCAAATGTTTAATTGCAATGCCAATCTTTACATACTGACGTCTTAATTCCTGTTCTTTTAACATTGTTTCGCCTTAAAATATTATTCTTACATCCAATCATACCCACTAACCATGTGCGACTTAGTGTTTTTCTTCATTGCTAGGGGTGAAATGATTAAAACCAAAAAATATATGTATGTATACACTATAATAACTTTTGAATTATTTATGTACTAATGGGTGTGTATTTGTGTATAAATGTGTTTGAGTAAATGACAAGTCATCAGAATTATTTTGGCAATCAATTGTCATGTTGAAAATTTCAACAGCCTGCCTTATAATTGCACGATAACAATTATGTTGAAATCACAGAATTATTCCGAATCAGGCATAGATTTATATATTTATTTACATATACAGCTTTAGACAAGCATGCCCAATTATTCGCATTTGTGTGAAAACGTTTTTATCTCTCATAATATGAATATGTGATTCCTGTAAAGTGATCTCAGTTTACTTGTAAAAGATAATCCATTTATCTATCCACAGACACATATACCCACACCCATATATACGTGTGTGTGTGTGTGTGTGTGTGTGTGTGTCGTGTACGTATATATATAATAGGATATTTATTCATGTGCAAATATATATATATATATATATATATATATATATATGAGCTGTTTATATACTGATATTGTCGATAAAAATAGACCTACCCAATGGAAATGTCAACATAGATCTGAGAACAAATAAACTTTAAAAACGATATAACAAAACAAATTCTTATTGATGTGTATATTTATGTGTTTGATTTTTCGATGAGATTTCGCGATGGCCTTCGCCTTTAACTTCTTAGCGTCTTTTTAAATGTGATATATTTGGACAACGAAAATCTGATTCTTCAAAGGCGGAATTTTAAAGGCGAGAAACGTGAAAGAATTTTGACATTTTTAGACTGTTATATCAAAATCCGTGTTTTTTTTTAAAATTTTTTTGTAATACACATTTTATGTAATGGTGTGTAAGCACTTCGAAGATATATATTTGGTAAACAAATATAGATTCCACAGTCGTCACATTTTTGTTTATACACGTTTATATCTATGATTATTCACCTGGATATATGTTTTTAAATATATAGGCAAGCAATCCCGTATGACAAATTAAGATTTTACTAGAATTTTCTTACGAAGAAATATATTTTATGTAAAGACATTGTCGTCTTCAATGTGCCGGCTTGTCCATTGAACTGAAAAATTAATTTGGTGATTGATCCGTGTTATATCTGCGTGTTTTAATTTGGTGTTACCATACTTCAATTCGCAGTTTATTTTCTTTATACGCTTCTGTGTTACCGTCGATATGATTGTATTTCATATAAAGATATTCGAGCGACTTTACGCCTGTTTTAACAATAATTACAAATATTAATCCTTTGGAAAATTTTAACAGCTCCCCCTCTTTCTCTTTATCTATCTTTTCTAAATTATATTACCCATTTTATCTATCTTATCTAATACATCTTATCTATCCATCTCTCTCTCTCTCTCTCTCTATCTATCTATCTATATATATATATATATATATATATATATATATATATATATATATACACACATATATATCATCGACTCTCCCGTCGAAATCGACGCATGGAGGTCAAACAGATCAGTTCCTAGAAACAGAGAGCCCGACGCCGGCACATGAGATTTGATTATAGTGGTGAAGGTTTCGAGCAGGACCATCCACACTTTTTGAAGGGACGAATACAGAGACCTGGTGCACTGAGTGCCACAAGGTCCCCAAACAAACCCTCCGCAGGTTCTGAATTCAGAGTTGTCCTTCTCCTAGACCAGTTGCCATCCACGGCTATAGAACCCAGTCTGTCCTGCTATTTACCCATAGTTGGAGGGAGAAGAAGAGGATTCACACCTTTCCCAACTATATATATATATATATATATATATATATATATATATATATATATATATATATATGAATGAAATAAATCCTAAAGAACCAGGAAAACTTACATAGGTATCAGCTAAACGGATCTTCAGGATAAGTTGGCTAAAGAGGATATGACGAAGCAGTATTTATTGATAAAACCATTAAAAACAAATAAGCATAAAACCAGGTGACAGAAGAAGAAAAATAAACAAACAAACAAAAAAAGAAAAAGAAAAAAGCCTATATTCCATTAACCAGGATTTCCTACGCTTACACCTATTTAGAATCACATTGTAGATAGCAATTGCTAATTTTTCCTCCATACATAACGAACAAAATTTGTCCCCTGCTTTATATTTATGGCATTTTTAAAAATATTTTCCATCTTAAAATGGCATCACTACCATCTTCTTGTTTTATATTCCATATGTATGTAGACAGCCTGTTACTATGTTTGTAATTTTCTTGATTAAAGCTACTTAAATGATTGTAATAACGTTTTCTGAATTTACCTTGGGTGGATCCATTGTAAAATTTGGGGTTTTTATATTCGGTTTATTTCTGTGTATGTCGACTTTGTAAACCAAACACTCCTGTTGGCACCTGCCCTTAAGTGGGCAGGCGTCCTTATTTCTACAGTTACATTTAGTGGGGTTGGGGTGTGGATTGTCTGTGATACTTTTCCTGTTATATTTCTTAATTTAGTCATATTTGGCATACAACTATAACTTAATTTAACAGAGTTTCTATTGAAAAGTTTGTATAATATATATGTCTGGGGGAAATTCTTTTTTTAGTAATTTGAAAAAACATTATTATTACTGTATCCCTTCATAAATTTTGTCTGTTTGCTATCTGTCCTAATCCGTGTGCTGCTAAGCAATTACATGATCTCGTTATGTGTGTTATGCGCTGTTTCTCTCTGTCCATCGAGCCTTTAGTACGCCCTCTGTGTGTCACATTTCCTCAGAACGTTTTCTTCATTATGTGGTCTACAAATGTCAGCTGCCTTTTTAGCGCTGTGTATAAATGGCCGTCGTGCTTAAAACATCGTCGTTGCTCATATGTTTAGTCCATGTTATTCTCTGTTTCTTTTTGTAGAATCACACTTTTACTGCCTCAAGTCTCTTCTTCATCTCTGGTGAGATTGCACGCAAGGGGTTACAGAAGGTTTGGAGGAAGAGCAGATAGGAGTGGTAAAGGAGAGGATGTGGAGAAAGACAGTGGGTCGATCAAGGCAAGGGGGTTACAGAAGATTTGGAGCGAGAGCAGATTGGAATGAAAGGTGAAAGGATGTGGAGAAGGGGAGTGGATAGATCAAGGCAACTGGAGATGTCGATTGACGTTACACTTAAATAGTTGGAGATTGTATTTGTCAGGGAAACAGGAATAGGGAAGGGAGTTCCACAGGCGAGATGTGCGAGACATGAAGCTATTGGAGTAGAAGATACGTCTACATCTAACAGTTTCAACGGTGACGGGGTGGGAACGGGATGCCAGGACGTTTAAATTCATGAGGCCTAGGAACCAGCGAAAACAGCTCCTCGGAGCAATTACCGTGAAAGTATTTGTAAAAAAGAGAGCGAGGCAACGTCGCGTCTGTGAGAGAGCGACTGCAGCTGAGATGACAGATCAGGGCCAATTTGTAGAAGGAATGATATTCCATAACATTTCGGTGCTCTCTGTTTCTTAATACTTTGTTTAACTTTCGGAAAACACCTTTCCCTATCCTACTGCGCCTTCGGATTTAGGTCGTCAGTTAAAAAACTTCCTACTTATTCACATATTTTTACTCGTTTAATTTTGGTATTTTCAGTTTGTAATTCGTATTTTGGTTTCTTCCTTACATTCTATTTACTTATAATTTCTGTTTAGTGATTTCTTTTCGCTTTCCTTTGCCATATTCTGTGGGATTTCCTTCATTTTCCCTTCTGTGTCTGCAATAAACAATATATCATCTGAAAATCCAATGTTTTAAGATCGTGGCATTTAATAATAAATCTTGGGATGACTTCAAATTCTCTCATGATTATTCGCTGTAAAAACTTCAATAAGACTGGTGAGCAGACACATCCTTGTCTTACGCGCCTTTGTATTTTTGTGTATTTAATTTGATAATTTGCTGCAAACGTTCAAAATATAATATTCTTCCCAAATATGTCAAGATTCCTTTGCTGTTCCAAAAGTTTTTGTGACGTATTGTAGTCTACTTTACTTTAGTATAGTTTCTTGGGATATGGGATTGGTGTGTTGAATTTCTATCCGTTACATTCAAGCACGCTAATGTATTAAAACATGTTTACGTTTTGTTTTTTGTTTTACCTAAAATTAGTAGAAGAAAAGGAAATAATGAGAGAACAAAGATAAAAATTAAGCAGACGAAAGAAAATGAGATACTTTTCAAAAGGGGGATTAATTTGAGGAATTATTTCAACAAAATCTATTATCTTGGCTTCTTTTTTTATTTACTATATTGTCATAGAATGTTAACAAAAACTGTGTTGCTTATAAAAAACTTGTTAAGCTCTATAATATATTAATGCCTCTTGTTCCGTTGGAAATTCAATTCAGTCCATTATTTGTTCTGCGTTTCACTTAAATTACCAAACGATATTGTGTTCGATCCTAATTAAGTTCCCAATATCCGGCTTTTTGCTTTGCTAAGCTAAGTTCCTTTATATTTACTCTAATATAAATGACACAGTAGGTTATACGCATTGGCAACGCTTCAGTGATTTATACGTATTGGCCACGTTTCAGTGATTATAAATATCCTTCACGCTCTAGTGATTATATATACCGGTCAGGCTCCAGTGACTCTATGTATCGGTCATGCTTCTGACCTGGAATAGTTCAGATCATTTGATTGTGGCTGGAGGTTTTTCGGTGTATGCTCGCCTGCCAAGGTGGAAAGCTAACCATTATGCCACACGACTACTGAGATATAGATTTTTTTTCAAAGAAAATCTGCAATGATTTTAACTTTGCTGAGTTGTCTTTAGTTACATTTTTCAGGGAGGACTCATAACCTAATGAGATTAGTAGTTGAACAATGCCAGCCAGTTGGAACCCTTGGCGTGTTGCGTTTCTGAACAGTTTGATCTAGCCAATTTCCCCTTCAAGATTTAGATCAAGCCCTGGAATGGTTTACTAGCACTTGCCAACATTGTCTAAGGTTTAGATTATCTCCCTGTTCCGATATTACCAAGAAGACACTTTCTTGACAAATCAACAAGCCAAGATTCGAAATAGATTCGATTTAACTTTACGATTATAGCATAAAAGGTAATAATTTACATTTTCTCTATCTTTAAATTATATCAAATATGGAATTATTTTATATTGCAAAATAATGCATTTCTGTAGAGTTAATTGAAAATATACTGCTCGGACAGAATATCTAACCAAAAAGTTATTATTAATAAAATGTCTTTTGATAACGGCGTTGTATTTATAATCTTCCTTACGGCGAACAACTGCTTCTATGTCTTCAAATAATTAAAGAAAGAACAATGAAGCATACTCAGTCAAAATGAGAAAACAGAAAAACGAAAGAAAGTGAGAAATTGAGAGAAAATTGAAGAAACATGTTTTGTCGTTTCATAGATTTTATTCACAAAAGAATGTTTGAACAAGAACATCACACAACAGAAAATAAATTCAGAATTAAAAACGCACAAAGGCATTTCTTTTAGGTGCAATTGGGCCAACACTTCGTCGGAAGGAAAAAGTTGGCTTATTTTTATGAGGGGGAAAATGGCAATTCACACAGTAATGAATAAAAGAGTGAGGAGGGAAAATTGTTCAGGTGAATGGAATTTCGATCCGAACCATTTATTTCGTCCACCGGGGTAGACTGTTCTACTTGCATATGCCATGGCTCTTCTGGATATCTCAGTTTCCGCTATTTCCCATTTAGTAACTCAACTCCCCAAGTCGGCTGTGACCAAATATTGAACTCATAACTATTTGGGTCAAGTCTCTAGATTACTTCAACTAGTGCTTTTATCCACTGAATCTGTGGCTAAAGATTTGGAAAGGTAACTGTTATATTTACAATATCGATTTGATAAATGTATTATTTAATTTTGTGAGTATTTAATTTCAAAATCTTTATTTACATTTCAAATAATTATTTCAAATTGTAATTTTAATTGTGTATATTTTCTTCTTAAATTTTAATGACTTTTTGTTATTTTTAGTATGTATAAAGCAAACAGAGGGAAAGTTAAAAATACCAAATTTGCAGTATTTATATTACTTGTCCTTATTCCGAATTACGATAGGAACAAACTTATCTATTAAACTTTTAAGTATAAACATCTTATTTTTCTCAGAGCATCTATCTGAAACCCCGAGTTTCTTTTCTCGCACGTCCCGCGTGTGGAACTCTCTTGCGTATGCTTTCTTCTTTGATAACTACAATCTTCAAAAATTTAAATGCAACGTCAATCGCCATCTTCTGTTGTCTTGAGCCTCGTTCATATTTTATCCTTTCCTCACTCCCCCTTATGCCCAATCTTGTCTATCACTCCTAGTTTCACTTTCTCTAACCCACTGCGCCCTCCCACCTTGCTTAAGATGATATGCTTTAAAAATAAAAAAAAATAAATCAGATAATTATGTATTATAAAGTCTGATTATTATAAAATAATTTATCCTTAAATAACTGTTTCTTTTTCTTCAAGATTAAATGTCCATGAAATGATGATGAGTTACAGTAAAAGATCAGAAACTGAGTTCACTACATGAGAGCTTTCAAATATTAAGAACAAATATGAAGACCGTCTAAATATTCTTTGAGGAAGAACCGATTTATGTTCTCTTCAGAAGGTGAAATCCAGGGAAATGTCATTACAAATGCATTCCTACTGTACCAAAACAGCAAGAATTATGTGTAGCCTAACTGAACAATTCAGATATTTTTTGCGTAATTTTGGTAAATATATCTCTTAAAATGAAATATCAGGTTTATTTTCATTTTCCTTATTTCAATCACACCCTGCATATCTCTCTCTCTCTCTCTCTCTCTCTCTCTCTCTCTATATATATATATATATATATATATATATATATATATATATATATATATATATATATATTAGATTTACCGAAGAGTCTTGCATTATTAACCGTAATAGTCACTGTTTACAAACCCACACATCCTCCCCAGAGAGCTCAAACGAAATAAATTTTTCAGGAGCATATATATATATATATATATATATATATATATATATATATATATTTCAACCGAAATAAATTTTTCAGGAGCATATATATATATATATATATATATATATGCTCCTGAAAAATTTATATATATATATATATATATATATATGCAGAAATATAGTCTTAAAGTGTGCTATATTTATGGGGTAAAGTGCTCAATATCAGAGATAGAGTGTGTGTAAATATAAAAGTGGACATGGAAGTCAGCACTTAGAGGCGACAGTCTGTTTCATGCTAGTGCAATCGTCAGGCGACTAGTGCTGTTATTTTTCTCGGCTGTTTATATAAGGGTCAGTGGTGCATTATGGGTAGTATATTTTGGCGGGTACTTTTACCGGAAGTCGCTTATTTGTTTATTTATTTATGTCAAATTATTTTGCTTGCTTTTTTGTTTGTTTTTTTATTTTTATTTTTTATCTTATATATTTATTTATTTATTCTTTTATTTTGATCGGTGTTTTTGGTTAACGTAGTAAAAAAATTTGTTTATATAGCTTATTGTTGGTAGTCTATAATGGCCGCCATTTACCGGAAATCGCTTGTTCGCTTATTTATTTGGGTCAAATTGTTTTGCTTATTATTTTTATTTTTATTTGTATAACAGTTATAACTTTCGTCCGTTCTTTTGTTTTGATTTTATTTCGCATATTCTAACAGGTGTGGTTTTGTGATTTGTTTGGAGTAGTTTATTTTGCTTATTTTATTGTTGTTTGTTTATATATTTATTTATTTTTCTATTTTAAGTTACGTAGTAAAAATTTGTTTTCATGTCTACATTTTGAGATTAGCTCGGATCTTTTATTTAATAATTTATTTTGATCTGGGAAGGTAATGATAGCTATTTTTTCCTCCAAGCAAAGTTTGCAAGTTTTTGATAGGTTGTTGTAGGCTGATGATTTTTTCCTTTTTTTCCAAGATATTTTTGGTGTGGTGTGTGTTTTGTTTTTTATTTCCCAGATATACTTAGAAAGCATTGTGCTGTTCGCATATTTACTATTTGTGAAAGACATTTTGTGTATATAATTTCTTTGTTTCCATGGTCCTTCGGTTACTCCTATGTATACTTTTTCTTCATTATCTGCTGATTTTGTCGTGGCTTGGTAGATTACGTTGTTTTGTAAACAATTACCGTTTAAGGGACATTCGTTTTTTATTCTGCAGTTGCACGTGGGTTTAATTTGTTCGTGTGGTTTGTTAATAATTTTTCTGTTGTGCTTTTTTATTATTTGTGCCATATTCTCGGTGCAACTGTAGCTGATTTTTACTGTGTTTTTGTTGAATATTTTGTGTAGTGTGCTTCATTCCGGGAAGTGTTTGTGTAAAGGCTTGAAGAATATTTTTCCTATGTTTGTTTTTACGTTTTTGCTGTACGGTGGGTTGAACCATATGATATTTCTTTTTCTGTTGGTCTTTTTTGTGTTCTGTGGTGAGTATGTGAGTGTTGCTGGGAATCCGCTATCTTTTAGGGCTGTTTCGTAGTCTTTCTTGGCTTTGTTAAATATAGATTCATCGGAAGAATTGTCGGAAAGCCTGCGGTTAATCGATTTAGGTATCTGTTTGATTATAGAAGGCGGGTGGTTGGAGTATATATGTATGTACTGTGGTTTATCATTCGGTTTTCTGTATGGTTTGTGTGTGCCTTTTCTTAGGTTGAAGGTGACATCTAGAAAATCTACTTCGTTTAGGTTAGTTTTTATATCTATCTCGAATCCGTTATTTTTGAAGATTTTAATTATTGCTTTTCTAGTTTTATCTGTCTTTTGTTTGTTGCAGTTTCTTAAGATTATGAGACCGTCATCTCTGTAGAGCCCTGTGTCATTTCTATCTATTATTTTGCTTATTTCGTGTAGTAAATAAATACCTACGATTTCGCATGTCTCTGCACCGTCAAAGCTTCCCATTGTAGTGTCAAATATCCCATCTTTCTTTATCCATGCTTCTTCATGGTGAAATAATAATGATTTACGGGAGTGCAGTAATCTATTAGCAAACTACTGGCCAAAGAAAGATCTGAGATGATAGTCATGATAATATGGAACGATCAAGTATGAATTGTTCCATCTTATAGATATATGAGTGTAATGTGCGTTGCTAAGTCATTGTAGTCGAATGTTATCTTGTTTTTTTTTCTACAGAAAAACATGAGATGCAAACAAAAGCAATGGCAGAAGAAAATTGTTACAGTTTGATTGAAACCTAAACAGCGAAGATTATATTATTCTATTACGGACTAATCTTCTGCTATGAATTGGAGAAATATTTCAGTATGACTAAACATGTCTTGTAATAAAAAAAATATTGTCAATGTTGAGGTGCAAATAAGAAAACAATGTTCTCATCTCAATATATTTGAAGCATTTCCGTGAAAACTGAAGAAACAAGTGTTCCAACGAAGACCACAAAATCTGCAAGAGCTTTCAGATTACTGCCAAGAACAACTGGAAAAATTCGAATAAGAATTTGAAAGAGCTAATATATTTAGTTGAATGGATATGTGCTTGTAACACTGGGTTTCACTCTTATGCGACCCTCAGACAAACTTGTATGGGGATTGCATAAGCGTGAAACCTAGTGTTAGAAACTCACATTCATTCAAATATATATATATATATATATATATATATATATATATATATATATATATATATATATAGTGTAACCCGGATATAAGAGACCCGGATATAAGAGAAACTCGGATATAAGAGAGATCTTCTCTGGTTCCAAATTAGAGCCTGTTTTAATAAAACAAAATAGACCAAACCCGGATATAAGAGAAACCCGGATATAAGAGACTTAGTATCCGGGCCCCGGCAACTCTCTAATATCCGGGTTACACTGTATATGGATGGATGGCTGTATAACGTTTCACTGAGTACAGATAAAACGCACTTTGAAATTAGATGAATGACTGCAGAGAGACGATAACCTGACCCTAGGCAAGTGAACAAACATTCTATGATCCTAAGCACCCACCTATACAAAATAATCCCGTCACTTTTGCTACTCTAGTATATCAGTAATCACTGGAACTGAAATTCAGTAGAAACTGCGAAAATATGTTGAAATGTATAGACGTTCCGAGAACACTAAACATGAGAAAACAATACTTACATAGACAAAGTCATTTTCTCTGTTTCAGTTTCATCTTATTTTACATTTGGCCGTGTCAAAACATAATCAAGGTAAAATACTTGGCATTCTTTGCAATTTTAATATTTTTTGTTCGATGAATGAGACTCGGAGACGTTTAAATTTAACACATATTTCTAGCATCATATATGTCATGTTTGGGGCGATTTATCTTTAAACAATCAGCTCTGAATTCAGAACTATCTTTATAAATGCATATTAGGTCTTCAGTATTTACATTAAACTTGCATATGTAGAAAGTCCTTGTATTTATTCCAGCCGTATTCCCGTCTTTCACGATAATATTATCTAATAATAAAACAAGGTACTATTTATATCTTAACATGAAGCACTTCTCAAAATAAATATTGTAATATTTGATCACTGAAATAGTGATTTTTAAAAGTGGTTAAAACCCTTGCAAAACTTTCAATCTTAGAACTATAATCCTTTACATTTCTTCATAAGATGGCGCAATACTTAACGTCATCGATAATATTAATATTTTCCCGAGTCAACATACACATATTTAAATAAAAATATATGGAAATATATGGAGATTAATGCCGATTAATATGATGCTTTTTATAAATGATTAATATTATGATTCAACATATTTTTCGGTATCACTGCAAAGCTGATTTTTAAAAAAAATGCAACTATACTTTTCAGACTCAATATTTATATTTACATACAATTCTTAATCAGATATAATTTAATTTACGAACGAATCGTATACCATATTCTCGAATTCTTGATATTTAGTGAATTTGCTAATAACAAGTTTTTCATTTAAAAAGAAACACTGAATAATTATAAATCTTTTGTGTCTTCTTCATAATATAAATTTCGGACCACACATGTCATTCAGTAACGCTCTACTCCTAGTAGCTCATGAGCATTTTATTGGCGACGGTTAGGATAAAAAATATGTATGAACAAATACTATCTTCTTGAAAGAAATTCCAAGTATTCTTTTCTTTTTTTTTTTTTTGACTACAGATTGAATATATTTAAAGGAACTGTTGTTTTTCCGGAAGCTTTGCAAACTTTCGTTCTCATCTATTAATTTTACTTCTTATTCTATATGTAAATTATTTTATATTGATAATAAATTATTACTTCAAGTGTGGCTTATTTTTTTCATTCTACAGATGTGCATTGTTTCTCATGGCGCCATTTTTCTAAAAAGCAAATACCCCAAAGAATTCTATCCATGCCTGAGATACAATATCGATTTCGGTAAACTCACAAAAAACTTTATTGCTTAAGGCTGCATATCAAATGATAAGATCGATTTTAAGGGCTTATCTTCCTATACATAACAGCAAGACGATGTTATCCATTTCCTGAAGGGAAAATA
Organism: Acanthosepion esculentum; assembly: GCA_964036315.1. NCBI lineage: Eukaryota > Metazoa > Mollusca > Cephalopoda > Sepiida > Sepiidae > Acanthosepion > Acanthosepion esculentum. The sequence continues at coordinate 93,657,313 of OZ038491.1, forward strand.
CGATGACTCATAAAGCTCCATTAACCACAAATCATTTACTTCCTTTATGTCGAATTTTCATTTCTGTTGTGTCCTGCATTTGTATAGAAAGTTTGCTGTTGAATTTCTCGCAGCATTTGGTTGGTTGGGTATGTTTATTGGAATTTAGAAATAAGATAAGAATGTTCAAACCCATAATAATATGAACACTGTATCCAAAATAATGTCTAATAGTTTAAGACTGCTTCGAAATATCAAGAGAGTCGTAAAATTATTCACAATAAATCATAAAGCTATGACATCATAAATATAAGATTCATTTTAACATTTTGAGGTTCTCGTTGATCAGTGGTTGATACATTTCATTATGATGGTACCGTGTTAGCAGTCATCTGGTTGATGCTTCCAATTGGTATCAAAGAGTCCGACCTCCTTTGTGGCGCTGCACTGATCAACAGTTTCATTAATACCGTGATATTTGTAGTATCATGTCGCGCATCAGTTCGTATCCGTGCATGTATTCGCGGTGGATAACCACGAAATCATATAATGCTTATCTTCGTATTGTCCTTGATGATAGTGATAATTACTTTGGTCATTGTCTTCTTAAAAAAACATTCTCATGGGCGATACATTGACAAATAAGAGTAAACAAAAGTTAACTACCATTCAAACATTTATTTATCCAATATTTGTCGAATACACTCTAATTCCTTTAGTGTATAATATTTTCTCCAGATATCATTGCGAATCTAATTGAAATTATACTATTATTACCAAGGAATTATCTGCCCCAGGCCATCTTTCTCCAGTAGGAAAGCTTCTAGCCTACACACACACACACACACACACACACACACACACACACACACACATATATATATATAATATATAATATATATATATATATATATATATATATATATATATAATAGTATGTATATATATATAATATATATATATATCAGTTTATATATATATATATATATATCAATATGTATATATATATATATATCAGTATGTATATATATATATGTATATGTATAATTGTAATTATTTATTTTAAATATCATTCTGTGTCGCGATGGAATCGTATTTAAAAAATAATAATAATTTCATCTAGTTCTCTATCGAGCACTGATTTTTTTATTTTAAATAAATACAAATACTAAAGAACTTTGGATCATTAATCTAAATGTTCTTTCTTATCGCATCAATACACACGCACACATACAAACATGCATATATATATATATATATATATAATATAATTATATATATATATATATATATATATATATATATATATATATGACCTTGCTATTTATATCCGTAAAAACAATTCCAATGACAAGGGAATTGTCTCTTGAGTCCCCTTGACGAATAGTTTGCGAGTAAATTCACCTTTAATTCTACTCTTGACTCATCATTAACTGACGTTCCACTTAGAAGTCCCTATTTAGTTTTATGCATATAAATCCTTTCATGGATTTTGCTATCATCTCTAAAACAGAATCAACTCAAAGCATGTGGAATTGATGCTATCCTTGCAACTCACGTTGTTCTTAATTTTCATCAAACAACTTACTGATGTCATCAGTTCTCTACTCGATATCTATGCTGATGACACAAGCAATTAATCCAGTCTTAATATTTCGAGAAGGTCAAGTCGGAAGATGAAAAAAATTGATCAACTTTTTTTTTCTTACCTGGAGCAATGACGGGCTCGCAAATTTTAACTCCTCCAAAATGAAACTGCTCTCTTTCAATCATCCGAGATAACCCTTTTTTATCTCCCATCAACATGGCTGATGCTTAACCCCGGTTGAGTGATTCATTGTGTCTTCTCGAAATAAGCTTTTCTGCTGTCACGAAAAGGAAATATTATATTAAATCAATAACTAGGCCTACTGCTATGAATGTAGGTTCCTTGTGACGTGCTATAATTTTTTTCTCGTCAGAATGTATCGTACATATCTATAGGTGAATCATTCGACATTGCATTGAATACTGTTGCTGCATCAAGTCTGGTCCTCCTGCTATATATTTAGATATTCTTGATAAAATCCAAAGAGGAATCTGCAATGTTATTGATCTTTATCTCGCATCTCATCTTCAGTCACTTTTCCACCGCTGTAACTTAGCTTCCACGTGCATTTTCTATAAATACATTCATGGTAATATTCAAGTTAACCTTCCTCTATACTACCTAATTTTTATGAATGTAAGCGCAGTACTTGATTGACGGCATGGTCTCATTGTTTTACGGTTCAAATAGCTAGATGTAACCGCAAAATCTATGCTAACATTTACTTCTCTTGCACTTCTCGCTTGTGAAATTATCGTCCGGCTCAGTCAACGTCGAACTTCGAAAATATTAAATTGAAAATGAGAAACTGTACCTACTCTTAAATCTCGTATTTTTACTGTTCTCTGTCTTTAATAGTGTGATTTTTTCTTTTCTATAACACACAGAAAGCCCTCGTTGTGGCTTTATGTAGTAAAACTTTTAATATATATATTATATTCATCCACAGACAAACTGATATATAAAATCATCAGATAATGAAGAAAAAGTATCATAGGAGTAACTGAAGGACCCTGGAAACAAATAATTTATGTATACAAAACATCTTTCACAAATAGTAAATATGCGGACATCACAAAGATTTCTAAGTATAGCTGGGAAATTAAAAACAAAACGCACACTACACGATAAATATCTTTGACATAAGGAAAATATCATCAGCCTACAACAACTAATCAAAAACTTGCAAACTTTGATTGGAGGAAAAAATAGCTATCATTACTTTCCCAAACCAAAATAAATTATTAAATAAAAGATCCGAGTTCGTCTCAAAAGGCAGACATGAAAACAAATTTTTACTACGTTTCTTAAAAATCGAAAACGGAAAAAATAAATAAATAAACCAAATGACAATAAAATAAGCAAAATAAATGAATCCAAACAAATTACCAAATCACACCTGTTAGAATAGACGAAATAGAATAAAAAATAAGAAATAAAATCAATAAATAAAGTAAATAATTAACAAATTATCAAACTATTATGACCAAAATATTAGTTAGACTATAAAAATCAAGCCAAAAATCGTACGAAAAAAATAGCTATAACTGTTATATAATGATAAAAAAATGAATAAAAAAAATAATATAGTACGTTACTTAAAAATCGAAAACCAAAAAGAAAGAAAATACAGTATAACAAATAAATAATAACAATTAAAATAAATTGATCTAAATACATCCACATATATAAATAAACTAACAACCGATAGCGATAAACTAGCCGTTAGAAAAAACAAATCTTACGCAGCCACTATTAGTAATACCAATACACGAAAAGTGGTATGTAGGTGTAAAAATAGTAAAAAATCACTTAGTTCAAACTCCTTTCTGCAAACTGCCAAGTATCAACATCGGAGATTACTTCCTAAACTTATTTACGAAACACTTCAACAAAAAACCCTCTAAGTAAGATATTCAACAGGAAATCTCTCAAAATTAGCTACTCATGCAATGATAATATGTGCCAAATTATTTACCCCCGTAACAATTACATTTTAAGTAAATTCCATGGGAACAAACTAAATCTAATATGGAAACCCCTTGTAATTGTACAATCACGGAAAACTGCTCAGTAGAGAGCAAGTTCAGATCCACTAGGGTAGTAAGTCAGGCAATTATTACCTCTAAAATAAATATGATAAATTATAATTACATCGGCATTTCTGCAGGAAAATTTAAAGAGAGAATCGATACACAGAGACATTCACCAATCCAAAATTAAAACACCAATACAGCCCCTTTGAAAAAAATTTGGGAACTGAAAGAAAAGGTTTTGAATCCTCAAATAAATTTGAAAATTTTAGGTTTCGCAAACACCCCCAATAGTTTTAGTGGTAGGTGCAATCTATGTTAATAATCAATCCAAATAAATACATGAAGTAATAAACAAATTAAAAAACTGTTCCCACCAAAATAATAGTTAGAACAAACTACAACATCAACCCCAAAATTGAGAAAAATAACAGCACTCGTGGCCTGACGATTGCATCTAGCATGAAATAGACTGTCGCCTCTAAGTGTTGACTTCTATATATATATATATAAAGGTACAGACTATGTGAAACCGTTCTTCACCCGGCTATTATCAGCCTCTTAGTGCTTATCTCGGAGCATTGTTCTAAATTTATTTTCAATATCAGTCCTCCTATAGTAGGCGCCTTGTAAATGAGAGTGGGTTTCTTATCGATTGGTAGGGGAATAAGGTATCTTATCCCGGAGGAAGCGGCCTGGATTTGGAGTTTATTTATGACCAGAATTTTTTTTTAGTTTAATATCAGATCCTACTATGTGGTGTTTCTTATAAATGCCCGGTAGTGTGTTTTTCTGGGTTTCACAGTAAATAGGTTTTGTATTACTAAGCAATGGGGATTTAAACTTAGGTCCGTTAAGATTAATGTAAATTAGTAGTTATAGATTTATAGATTGTGGGTGATACCAGAACACCTAGTGGAATAACTGATGCTGTCCAACACACATACATGCGAACATATCTTCATACATACATATATGTTTACATTTAAATATTCATACGTATATGCCACTATACGGACACATACACCCCCACATATATGCACCTGTATTCTTTGTAATTTGGAATTTATTTGTATGCCTGCATTTCGTGATTAGTTCTCTCCGTTGATTTAATAGTTTGCATTGATCTTTATATTTTATTATCCTAATTTTTTCTTCTAAACATAGATTGCACCTACCACTAAAACTATTGGGGGTGTTTGCGAAACCTAAAATTTTCAAATTTATTTGAGGATTCAGACACTTTTCTTTCAATTCCCAATTTTTTTCTCAAAAGGGTGTTTTAATTTTGGTTTGGTGAATGTCTCTGTGTATCGATTCTCTCTTTAAATTTTCCTGCAGAAATGCCGATGTAATTATAATTTATCGTATTTCCTTTAGGGGTAATAATTGCCTGGCTTACTACCCTAGTGGATCTGAACTTGCTCTCTACTGAGCTGTTTTCCGTGATTGTACAATTACAAGGGGTTTCCATATTAGATTTAGTTTGTTCCCATGGAATTTACTTAAAATGTAATTGTTATGGGGGTAAATAATTTGGCACATATTATCATTGCATGAGTAGCTAATTTTGAGAGATTTCCTGTTGAATATCTTACTTAGAGGGTTTTTTGTTGAAGTGTTTCGTAAATAAGTTTAGGAAGTAATCTCCGATGTTGATACTTGGCAGTTTGCAGAAGGGAGTTTGAACTAAGTGATTCTTCCTATTTTTACACCTACATACCACTTTTCGTGTATTGGTATTACTAATAGTGGCTGCATAAGGCAGTTTAAGTTTGAAACCACTTCTTTGGGGGGTCTTTTCTTATAGTTCTTTATTTTTTATTAAAGATGTGTTCATTGGATCATAGATTACTAATAATGGTGCAAACGCTAATGGCTATTTGTATTAGGATTGCACTGGGGTGATGAGAACCGATATTAATATACTTGGGTGTTTCGTTCTCCATAGTAGTGTTTAAATGTTTCATCATTAAGCTTAAGGGTAATATCTAAGTAGTCAACTATTTTAAGATTAGAAGAAATATCGATCTTAAAACCTAGGAATTTCAAGGCCCTGAGTTATTTATTTTTTTATAATTTTGGTGTTAGTGGACCATTACTATTAGGGATGATACAGCCCTGTTAGTTCCGGTTTTACGATTCTATTAAGCACCTCTAAAATGTAGAAAATATATAAGGTCTGCAAATTAGGCCATACGCTCCCATTGAGACATCGAATTCTTCATTGTGGCGTTTAATTCAGGTGGAATTATTCAGTGTTAGCAGTGACTTTCTCGCCATTAAGATGATATTAGTTTCATCATCCGTTATTTCTATATGGTTCTTTGCAAAATTGATACTATTGACGAGGAAGTCCCTAGTTATAGAGGAATAGAAGTCAATTATATCAAAGTTAATGGATTTCGATTTATCCTTATTCCACATGTTAGCGAACCATTTAATAGTGTCAGACGATTGCTTCCAAAGATTAGTAGTGGTTGTAATTAGTAAACTATCGGTTATTTTTTAAATATATTTTGTGAGATGGGGTCTAGTTCTGTTTTTGTTGGATTTATTAGTTATTATTAATATTATTATTTAATTAGATTGTGTACTGTTAGTGAAGTTCTATTCATGGTCCTTAAATAAAATGTAGGCATCCTTAGAGTAGATTTTCCCACACTATCTGCAATATTTAACTTTTTGTCTATTTCGATGGTTTCTGTATCTATTTCGGACATGCTACTATTGTATTTATCTTGTTTGTGTGTTTCTGTTATTTTGTCCGACACCGTTTTGTGGTAGTGTGAGGGGTTACATTTATTAGCATTATAGTTTTACACACACACACACACACACACACACACACACACACACACACACACACACACACACACATATATATATATATATATATTTAAAATGTATATTGTTCGTGTTATATATATTTATATGTTGAACTCTCCCGTCGTATTCGACGTATGAGGGTCAATCAGCTCACTCCCTAGGGAGCGACAATCAGACACCAGCACATATCATTTGATTATAGTGGTGAAGGCGTATATTACGTGCGCATACTACGTGCCACAAATGACAGGTTTTGAATTCAGAGTTGTCCTTCTCGTAGACCAGTTACCATCCAAGACTATTAATATATTTCCTTTCCTTAAGTGAATGTAACGGAGTCGACTGGAATTCGAAGTCGAGCCGCTATCCACTACTTCACCGTGTCTCCTTATATATCTATATATATATATATATATATATATATATATATATATATATATATATATATATATATAAGTATTGATAATTTTTTTTTTTTTAAATAATGGTTTTAATTTGGAATTCCAAGAAAGACCTATACGTTTCACCGTTTGTATTTTAATTGGTTTGGGAATTAGTAATGTTAATAATAATAAATTATCTAATACAGGAATAACTCTCATGTTTTCTGATTGTAATTGTTTGGAGTTGTTAATATATACAATGTTTTGGTGTAGATATTTTCTTGTCAGTTATCTGGGTGCCATGATGCACCATACCGGCCTTCGTTTATTAGTATCTCAAAATTGTTAACGTGCTGGTCTCTCGACAATAAGAATAATAGTAAGAAGAAGAATTGTCATAACATATCCAATCAATGTAAGTGTGAAGAACACAACGAGGAATTAAATGTTTGGAAGGTAAAAATGTTTTTTTTTTAAATGCATTTTAAATCATTTAAATGCTTTTTCTGATCTTAAATTTCGCCCCACCTCCCGCCTCACGGTTGAGACTTCAGAATACGCAGACTACACCTCTGCAGAGAAATAAGACTACCCACAACGAGGAGTTCTGGGTATGACGATAAATTGCATCCGGCAGCAACGCTTCTGGTCAGGAGGTTTTGATGAGCGGAAGACCACCTGTTAATTGCTGTTGTTAACAGGTCCGCCCAGACCCGGGTAGTAGTAACTGTTAAATTCCCAGCTATGGGCAAATATTTAGACACCAAAATGGGATCAAAACACTATGAAATTTAAAAAATATTTTTATAGTGAAAAATACCAGCAATACCTTTTAAAAAAATAAATAGCAGCAATAGATGTTTGAAAAAAAGATGAATACCAGTAATACGATTTTGAAAAGAAAAAATATTTACAGCTATATATTTAAAAACAAAATTCATTACCAGCGATACATTTTTGAAAAAGTTTAAAAAAATATTACCAGTATTACCTTTTGGAAAAAATATTCACCGCAATACATCTTTGAAAATAATACCAGCAATATATTTAAAAAAAAAATAAATTATTGCCATCAATACATTTTTAAGAAAAATTTAAACCAGAAATACACTTTTGAAAAAAAAAAAAAGGTCAGAACCAGAAATGTATTTTTGAAAAAAAAAATATTATCGGTAATACATTTTTGAGAAAAAAATATTACTAGTAATACATTTTTGAAAAAAAAAATATTGCAAAACTTACTGAAAAAATTATTGCAAATATTTTTGGTAAATAATATTACCATCAATGGATTTGACTCTTAAGTAAAACACTTGTTACAAAAATATTTTAATGAAACCTTATCTACAAGCTGATTTCTTACAAAGTATACATATTCTATTCATACGAACCTATCCTAAAATCTTGTCCGCAGTAAATAACCTATTCAGGATGGCATGCCGTAAAACAAATTAAACCAAACCAAAACTTAAATTTGGGTTCTATTTGAAAGATAATGGCCTAGAGATAATAGGATGAAAGCGTAAAATTAATTTCCGTATATAAATAATATTTTTGGCATTTTAGATCATTCACATGTTTTTTCGTTACTTATCGAGACGCCATTGTATAAGAAAAATTTAAACAACTAAGTTAACATCCTCTTTAAATTCTAATATTTGTCCTATAGATGTGTTTCGAAATATTTTAGTAAATTTATAACTTAATTGGTTTGCAATAACGGAATGATGTACAAAATAGCACTGAAAATGTTGCAATTAATATTTTCAAATAAATATTAAGTGTATTTTTCTGTTCGATCTGAAATAAAATAACGTGTTTCATGATGCAAGTATGAATTCTCAAAAAACATATCATTTGAGTTTTATTAAATAATTTTTTGGTAAAATGCTGGCCGAAATTCCGTATGTTAACACTTGAAATTGCTTCAGGCATGATTTTTATAAAACTATATACCCCCACAAAAAAGTGAAAAAGTACGAAATATGGAAAAGTGGCAGTGAAACATACCACCCAGAAAATATTCCCAATAGGTGTTTTTATTAAAACACATTTACTAAAACATTCATTCATTAAAAGGAAGTTTTGTTTGAATCGGATAATTCGCAGATTTTTATCAAATGTTTTAAAACAGATAGTAACAATTTTTTACCTTAATTTCGGGAAAAAATTGTTATTACCTATTGTATACAATTACGTTGTTTGTGTACATTTTTAGCAAAAATTAAAAAAATAATCTTCATATAAAGACGGGTTATATGGAATACGAGGAATATCGAATACTTAACCGTAGCAGCGTAAGAAATCGATTTTAGACGTCGGTTACTTTCCGGTGGATCGATTTACTATAAATTTCTTTTGTAAACGGGGCAACAGCCTAAACTCCTGAAGTACCCAACAGAAATAGACTATTCGCGATGATTTTGTTTCAGTGTAATTTTGAAATTCATTCCGTTATTGTTCGTTACAGAAACTTTTTTTATTAAACAAAGAAATGTTTTGAAAATAAAATAAATGAAATGTCTAATGCTATTTTAGTGTTTGAACATTTTTTAAAATAATTTAATTTAATATTTTAAAAATTTAGCAACTGTTAGATTTTTGCTACCGATGTACAAAAAATACACAATTCCGATATCACGCTTTAACTAACTACTATTCAATGACGGAGAAGTATTATCATTTAATATAATTTTCAATCTTTCGTTCAGTCATTTTTTTCTGTCTTGAAAGCCCTATTTTCCAATTTGTCGGTACGGGTATTTTTTTTTGTTTACTCTCTATTTTTTTTCATGTGTCCCAGTTTTTCTGTATTTATTTACAGATACTTGTACACAAGAATAACCAAGGTTTACTTCAGTAATTAAACGCTAGTTGTTATTTTAAGCTTTCATTGTTTAAAAAACAAACATTTGTCACAATTTTCGTGCGTAGTTTGCTCCCCAACGCCACTAAGAAAACATTCAGAATTACGATGGAGTTATTTAATTTACATAAAGTTTCAGTAATGTTTCTAAACTTTACGCTTAGAATAAATGTTTCTATTATTAATATAAATCAACTATATTAACGCTATATTTTTGTTTTGGTAGCGATTTAATGCCTTCAAAATTATTATATTAAGTTTAATAAATGCTTATGAAATAATATATATATATATATATATATATATATATATATATATATATATATATATATATATATATATATATATATATATATATATTTAAATTAATGGTTAAAGATACTTAAACTTAAATGACAAATTCTTGATTATTACACTGCTGGTCTCCCGTATTCATTATTCATTTGATTCTCTCTCTCTCTCTCTCTCTCTCTCTCTCTCTCTCTCTATATATATATATATATATATATATATATATATATATATATAAAACAGAGGATGTCTGTCAGTCTGTGTAATATATTTCACTCTAGATCTACCCAATTGATTTTGACTAAATTTGTCATATACATTGTACAATGTAAGAGATAGCTTCTTAGCACAAAAATAGATAAAATCGATAATTTTTAAAAAAATCGATAATCGAGAAAGCTGATCAAAAATCGATAAATTCAACATTTCTTCTCCGATTTTGTTCAAACTCGGTATGTACGTTACTTACATCATGACGAGCAAAACGTATCTCTTTTCTCTTTCTACGCCACTGTGTTTAGCGAAAAACCTCGAAAAACGAAATATCGATTTCAACACAAATTTTAAACTAAAATTCCCTCAATTTTCAAGTGATTTTATACAAATTTCACTTAATTGTAGCCAACAATGAGATGATTGTTTAACAATCATTTAACTTGATAATTGAGTCCCACCCATTAAGTAAAAACCGGTGTAAATAGCTAAAAATAGCGATTTTCGTGTTTTTTCTTATTTTTCTTTGAACTTTCAACCAAGTAAGTCTTCTCTTACTTTCCTGCTAGCACACGGACAAACTGAATTTCAAAAAGTCTAAAACAATTGTGGTCTGAAGTGGATCTTCATGTTGCCTGGTTTACCCCTTTATCTGCTCCGTTAACTTCGATTAGATACATACATTCTTCTTCTTTGAAATCATTAACTGCATTAATTCAAAATATTTTTTAATGAAAGTAGTGTAAAGTAATTGAAGAAGACAGATTCTGTTACATCTAAACATGTTGCTGTTTTTGCCCCATTCTAATTGAACCCTTTTTCTGATCGACCAGCTGGTTATGGCTGATATATAACTATAAAACAGAAGATCTGTGTATGTATTCTATTTATGTCTGTCCACATTTCTTGATTATTTCGATGAACTTGTATGCACATGTTGCAAATTTATCATATCTCAAGACCTAATTTTCATTCTTCAGGCTACCGGGTTTGGCAGAAAAATCGATAAAATTGAAGGTAGGTAAGACATTTGCAAAAGCCCAATGAATGTTACACGCGAACAATTTTTTTATTGTATGAGCTGATGTTCTTTTTACTTAATGCAAATATAGCTTTTGTTCCGAGGTTTATCTAGTGTGCTTTGTAATTTTCCTGTAACATTGGATTCACACAAAAAATTGCAAAAAATCGGGTTTTTCAAACTACTTAATAAGTTGATTTGAATAACTTCCACATTTTTTATTCGATTTCCTTCAAACATGTCGCAAAAACCTTACCATGATGCAATAAATAAGGTAGTCCTGTCCACATCCCCGCATATACCGAAAAACCAGGAAAAGCTGTTCAAAAAGCCTGATTTTTTTTCGGCGAAAACACGCTGGTTTTTCATTCGATGCTTTCAAAATTTCCATGTAAATTACATATGACTCAGAAATTGTCTTGTGCGAATATTTGGTAAGTGAACAAAATCTGCGGCAAACTAGGTCCAAAATTGGCTTTGGTCATTTAACCAATTGATTTTTCATATGATTCCATCTTAAATTGGCATTCGAACAACCTTTGATACAAAGACTGTTTGAGAAGTATTATTGGAGCATTAAAAGGGATATGACATTTCCCAAAGAACCTCTTATTAAAACCAGCTTTACATTAAATGTACGAAGAAGGAGGTGGGGGGCTTTCCTGCGTTTGCATTTGCATTTTAATCAAGCTCTGATGCTTCATCCCAGTTTACGTTTGATTATTTGGGAACAATGCCTTACTATTTGAACGTGATTACGGCGATACGAAATTTACTGAATATCTAAAACATTGAAACAATTTACCTCCAAACAACAAGGTTTTATCGATAGAATTAATTTATTATTAACAATCAAACACTTGCGAAGGACATACTGTAAAAAAGATGAGGGGTAGTAGCTTAGTATATCAAGGGATGATACCAGGCGGAGATGCAGGCAGATATTTCTAGACAGGAGGGTGCGGTTATATAATTACAGCAACGCCGAGTACATCGGCTAATATTTTTAAATTATCGCGCTTTTATCGGGTACGGAGTAAAATTACAGTATTCCTATTTTATCCTTCGACCTCACGGACTACTGTTTTTTAAAAACAAGTTATTTGCATTCTGTTGCGTATTAAGTAATAGGTAAGCGTTACTTTTGGAATATTCGTTAAATTATGTCTTAAATATACAAATATAATTCGAAATACATCAATTGGACAAATATTTCGTTTTTTACCGAGAATTAACATTTTTTCTTTACATTTTTTGTAAACAATGGTGGCTCGATATGTTACAAAAAACGTACTAATGATTTAAAAAGGCTTAAAAGTTTATTCTTCTACGGAAATGATTTTTTCTCTTAATTCGGATTAGCCTTAAGACCGTAACTTTGAAAGAGAACCGAAATTTAATATTTTTCGTGTTTTTGTTTATAGAAACCCCGTAGTTGTGGACATTTTGGTGCAAACTTTAAGCAAAAACACTCTTCTTAATAATCTCTTCATAGAGATCAGGTTTTATGGGATAGAGGGAACACCTAAGTATGAAATATATCGAATACGTATGAGTAGCAGTGTTAGAAATCTATTTTACGTTGCAATCAGAGTATGCCCCTCTTGAACTATCCATAAGAATTTGACCATTCATAGATTTTACGCTTTTTATAGACAAGGATTAACCTGACCTGTGATGATAACCACACATCAAGTTAATCCTTGTGAATAATAAAGAATATTTAAGTTCCTATGCTCGCCTTAGTTTCCTTCGTATTGTATATAATATTTAATTAGTTTGTTTACTTTTACAAAAACATCTGGGAAAAATGACCTTTTGAGTCGTATTCTTATAACGTCTATGCAGTTATTATTATTATTATTATTATTATTATTATTATTATTATAACCAGATATTGTCTCGAAAACTATTAGCGTTACATGATCAGCATGTATTCTTCTATGAACTACTCATTTCAAAATAACTAACACACAATTTAGGAAGAAATCAATAGAATGTCGAAAGTCTCCCATCTCTTCATAATTCATGATATTCCTCAAATAATATCGAAGTATCCGTGCAGTTGCCTTCCCGGTTAATATTCTCGATTTATTGTCAGGGACATTAACGGAAAGAATAACCTCTTCTCAGTAGCTTTTGGCAATCTTTCAGCAGACAGGAAATCACTGATCAATACTTCGCCGGATATCATGCTGTGCCCTTGTATAAGCTCATTTCAGAGATTTGATGTTTGATAAGAAGAAAATTGATATGTCATGGTAAGGTTTACCTAGAAAATAACTATCTTTCATTTTATTCAAATTTAGATAATTTTAAAATTTACTTCCATTTTGCATTTGGAGAATATTCGATTTCAATTTAAACAATTTGGTCAGTCATTTAATCAGTCTGTCCGTTTGTTTGACACTGTAGTTTCTTAAGGGACAGGTAGAATATATGCGCTTATTGTGAAGGTATGCCTTTCTCGATTACTGAAATAATAAAGACCATATGAAATAAAACACTGGGCGAATGAAGCATATTCTAATATATGTTTCCAAACACACATATTTCATTTTCAAGAATAGGAATTATGTAACGTTTTTGTCTTGCTAATTTGTATGAATATATTAAAAAAATAGCTCACATGATTATTCTACTAAAAGCGGCATCAGCTTTACATATGACAAAGGGGACGGCATCCAAATTAAAAAAAAAAATCTGTCAGGTTTCTAATGTTATAAACACCAAGCACCATATTGATAGACAAATGCATTAATTTTTTCTGAATTAAAAAAAATGAATCTAACTCCTTCTCTTTAAAAGGACAAATTATTACTGAAATATTTAACACAAATACTGACAACAAAATTTAAAACTTCGGAAACAAACTTTCATTATCCTGCACGAAATAGCAAGAGTGAATTATGAAAAAGAAAAGAGCATTATCTATTTGGTCTTCAATTACACCTGATTAAAAGGAGAAAAACACTCTCAAAGCATGCGATACAGACAGACACACAGACGCATACACGCATGCAAACACACACCACAGACACACAGACAAACACACGCGTACGCGCGTGTGTGCATAAGATATCACACGTTGAATGCTGGTGTTAATAAAATAGTGCTAGATGCAATATAAAAGAGTTATTAAGTATATATTATTAAATACCGTAATTTCTCGAAAATAATACGCACCCTAACATATGATCCCAAAATTAAGAAATATATTTATCCCTATGTATAATATGCATTTATAAATTTTGTCAAAAAAAGAAAAAAATAATTACGAAGACATTTTTTTCGACATTTATATAAAGAATAAAATCCAAACCAAGCGGCTACAACAATGTTGAAAATTACCGGCGGTTTTCCTGATAAATAGAACAATTTATTTTGCCGGCAAAATGTCGTCAAAACGTGTGAGTTAGTGTAACTGTTTAACCAAATGTAATAGAATTAGCAAAAAGAATAGGAAACAGCGGTGCAGCTAGTGAATATGAGTTGAATTAGGCCAACATACATTTATGGTGGAAGAATAAAAATGAACTAAAAATGTGTGAATCAAGTGCCAAAGGTAGAGGAAGAAAAGCTCAGTATCCAGATATGTAACAAAGTTTAGTTGAATTTGTGAAAGCAATACGATCAACTGGATGTTCCTTATGTACTTTGGAAACAAGGATGAAGGCAATATAACTTATGAAAAATTGTATCCTGGAAACACATTTGAATCTCCTCAAACTGGTGTTTTCTTTTCATGAAGAGGTTGATAGGTTATTAGAAAAACATCCATAGCCCAGCGTTTGACTGATAATTACGAAGATAAGTTTTTGAATTTTCAGTGTTTTGTTATTCAGCTTACAAAAAAAGCACACCTATCCGTTAGGCTGTATTGGAAATGCTGACTTTTGATGTGCCTTGTTTTCAAACTCTGGAATTCAAAGGGGTGAAGTCTGTTCCACTAAAAACAACTGGAAATGAGAAGAATGGGTTCACAGTCATGCTTGGTGCATATGGTAACGGTAAGAAGATGCCCATTTACGTAATGTTTAAACGAAAAACTCTGCCAAAAAACGTTGATCGTCCAACCGGTATGATAGTAAAATGTCATGAAAAAGGGTGTATGGATGAGAATCTCACAAAGACTGGCTGCTGAATGTTTGGTGTAAAGAGAGAACATATTTTGCAATTAGACGTATGTTAGTTCTTGATGTATTTCGTTGCCATAGGATGCCTTGCATGAAGAATATACTTCAGGAGAAGAGGATTGATCTTCTTATTGTATCAGGGCGAATGACTGGCTAACTAATGGCTGTTGTCTGCAACCGTCCATTTCAACAAGAGATGCATACAGATTCGAATGACTGGATGACTTCTGGTGTTCCCAGTTTTACTGCTGGTGGCAACAGGAAAAAATTATTGTCAAATGAATTCAGGAATCTTAGGCAGTGAGGACGTTATAAAGAGAGGTTTCAGGAAGTGTTTTCCCAAGACAGTCATGGATAGCTCTGAAGTTTACATTCTTTGGCAAGAGAATGAAGAGGCCGAAGAAAATTTTGAACAGTACGAAGATAATATTGTGAATGATAATTTGTTTAATGACAGTTTAGATATTGATTCTATAATAGAAATCGGTGAATATTATGATGATGAAAATTAAAAGTTCAAGAAATTGCTAACTTGATATCCTCTTTTCTTCGACATTGGTCTTTTTATAGATTGTTTTTATTTTTTCGCCAAATAAAAAATGAGGTTACCGATAAACATATATTAATTGACAAAAACTGTTACAATCATTATTGTTGGATTTAAAATAAAAATTAGGATATCTTTCTTATTTTAGTACAAGTACGTATTTATTATTATAAATCAATAACGAAAAAAAAAAATTGTTTAAACCTATTTATAATACGCACCCCTATTATCACCTCTAATTTACAGTAAAATATGCGTATTATTTTCGAGAAATTACGGTATACATTTCTTCCTCACCGGTAGCACGACTCGAAATTTCATGCACAACGATGAATAATTCAGAAGACAAAAGGAAATCTTTTTTTAAACGACACATTTTTTCTTCTGATTGACTTAATCAAGGCAAATGTAAAGATTTTATTTATAAAAAAAGGAAATATATTGTCAATTTTCAAAATTATTAAATTTAAGAGATGCCGAAAAGTATTCATCAGGTAAATTGAGAAGTTAAATTTCAGGGGACGTAATTTAATGTCTAATAAACGAAAGTGAGTAAATGATGCTATTGATTATTTTTATTGCAATAAATATTTAAATTATTTTAATATGGGATATATTGATGTATTATATATTTTAAATAACAGTTAACCTGATGAATACATTTATATATTATATATTTGTATGAAAGTTAAATTAATGAATATTCATTTTAAACTTTAAAAAATGGATAACTAACACCGTTTTTATTTTTGTTATCAATATTTATTGAAATAATATAATCCGTACCTTTACCGTGATAAAGTGCATTAGAAGACGAAACGTGTCGGCTAAGAAAAGTTTTCCTTTTGCCCTTATTCTCATTGCCATTTTACCAATATATTTTAGTTATATCTGACATTTTACGTACAAACACACGCACACAAACAAACACACACACACACACAAACACACACATATATATATATATATATATATATATATATATATATATATATATATACATGTATATATATACACACAGAAACGTTTTCCATCTTACTTCACCTTGTAATATATATATATATATATATATATATATATATATATATATATATATATATATATATATATATATACATACATACATACACACTAAAGTTTTACATTTTACTTCACCGAGCAATTGTATACATCCCAATGTTTTCGCGCCATCTGTTTTTGTGTTATAGGATATGCATATATTTCAAAGAACAATTATTCAATAACAAATATGTGTAAGTCTTTGGAATGTAATTTGCTGGTCATATGAACGTTGATATAACTGCTCAGATATTTGCATATAACACATTTTAAACTATTTCACTACACTCCTCGCTCTATTATGGAAAAGAAACATCGTCTTTTTTATCTCAGTATGCTCAAGAATAAGGCCAAACTGTGATTGCATAGCGTTGAATTAGATTACTTGCTTTTTTGCGAAAAAATTGAATCCGCTTCGACTGATTTGCAAAAGGAATGAATAATTCACCTATTGTCACGTTTAATCTATGTTGAGGTTATTACAAAAACCAATATGGCACCAGCCCAAAAAGCGACAGATAAACGTTCACACACACACAAACGCACACACACACACACACACACACACACACACACACACACACACACACATATATATATATATCTGTGTGCTTATGAGTAATTTTCTAAATGCGCATATATGAATATATGTTGATGCATTTTCATAGAGATGCCTATTTATTTATACATGTAAACGAATAAAACTGCATAATAGATGAATAATTTGAATGCAGCTTTCCAGCGTTTTCATTTCATGGTGAGAAAAATAAAATAAAATATCCTAAATATTGAATTTGAAAAGACATGTTGACATCTGCAGCGCCGGTCTAGCACTGTTTAGCACGGAGGTGAAACAAGAAAATATTGACATTTGCAAATGGATTTACTTCAACGATTTCTTCTCGAGAGCAAGCGTATATAAGCGTTTTGTTGTCTTGAAGCATTTAAGCACAATGTTATATATACATTTGTAACTATGCATCAGAATTCAGATGCTGACCAGTTTAGAACCATTTATAAATCTTATTTTAAGACAACAAATGCGAACCTGCCTGCTTTTGGTATATAAGATTAAAACAAAAGTTTTGCTGAAAACGTGCATAACTAGGCGTATGTGAAATATGCAATGTATTTGTAAATATACTATGATGATTACTTAGTTAAGAAATAATTAACCGTGTTTAAATTCGGTTGGATTTGAATCGTAAAATATTTTGTAAGATTTTGTGTAAATTGTGCATGATGCATTTATAATTTTAGATTAAGTATATTTGACAATAATGTAAATTTAATTCGAGTTACGATACCACATATTATTCTTTGATTCTGCTATTAGTGTCTGAGGATTATTATCTTGGACATGTATACACACAAGCACACAGACTCACACACTCTCTCTCACTAACACACATATATACACTCACACACACATATACATATTTCTGCTTGTTGATAGTTATCATAGGAAATTCTGGGTAGCGAATTTTGCTATTATGGTATTAATAATAATAATAATAATAATAATAATAATAATAATATGCAAGGTAACGAAAAAGTTATTGCTGTTTTTGATACATTAGAATAAACAGTATACAGCAAATTTGACATACCGTTAGTCCTCATAGCAATTTCCATCTCCATCCAGAAATATTTCCCACGTGTATCCAGCTGAGCAGTGCACTAAGGGTAAAAATTGAGGTGTCTTGGATGCAAGGAAGTTTGTGTGTGCTTACCGCAAGTCTGTCTCATTTGCAAAGGATTTCCCACGAAGTTGGCTGTTCAGATAATGGAAGAGATGTAAATTTGTTGGCGCAAGTTCCGAGGAGTAAGGTGGATGGCAGTCAAAGTCAATGTTAGGTATATCTAGCAATCCACGCCGCATAAGGTCTGGCATTGTCATGGATAAAAGGTACAATATTGCGATTAAACGACGCCAACTTCTGCTTCGGTGCCCGCTGCCCAAGTTCTGTTGCGAGTACAAGGTGGCAATGGAAAGAGTCCATAATGCACCACTTGTCGACCAGATACAGAGCATGAAATTGCGTGGTCTTGTGGTGTGAGGCACAGGATCCCGTGACGACAAACAATATTTGGCATACTTTGGAATGTCTTGTTGTTGCATGTTGGCTTCCGACTGTGTGTGGTGTACCGCCTTGATTAACTTGTACGCATGCTCTATGCGGTGCAGATGAAGTTTGACTGCTACATCAGAAGCGTGGAAGCTGTCTGCAAGATCATCACAGGTTTGTCTATTGTTCTTCTCTTTTGCGGCCTTGAGAACCTTATCCAGGACCTGTGACCGGCCACTGTAGGGTCATTTTTGAAAGGAAATATAGCCCGATCTGAAATTCTGGAACCAATATTTTGGTGTGTTCACCAGCAGCATTATCACAAAGGCTTGACGGATATAGCGAATTGATGCGGCTCTGAACAAGCCCACGTTAATGCCATATAGCAGACAGCTGCAAACGAGCTGCTTCGACACCGCCTTGTTTATGACAGATGAGTGTGTGCAACATAGCTCCAAGGGCCAATTTCCCACCCCTAATATTTTATCAGCACGTGACGCCGTCATTTGAGTATCAGTAAAAAAAACTACTATTCTGTTGCTTCTGCAGCATTCGCCCGTGCTTGATATTAAATATACTTTGTTAGAACTCTCCACTTCTTGGGTAAACACTTCAGAAATACTCGGGATTGACAAGATTTCGCGAAGATAAAGTCCATACACCAACGTACACACACACACACACACACACATATATATATATATATATGATCGCTCAAAATATTCTTGTTTGACAAGAAAATTAGAAACAGCATTTTATATGCTCACGAAAGCATTTATTTATTAGTCAGGTCCAACATCTTAATTGCTTTTAACAACTGCCTCGCATCGACCTACAAGTATGGTGGTGCCATTTATGCAAAGACATCGTGTTTTTTGTTGAACGAAAGTTGTGAGGTAGGTTTCGACTGATGTGCCATTTAAATCTCTGACATTTAAATTGTTCTGTTGAGACTGAAACAGATGAAAATCCGAAGGTTCCAAGTCATGAGAATGCGATCGGTGCGGTTGGATTTCCCATTTCAACTATTAAGCTTGTGTACGGTTTGTTTTATAACATGTGGTCTTGCAATATTGTAATGGAAAAATCGGTCATTTCTCTTGAATAACCGTATGTTGAGTTCGTTGCAATATTTATTAGCAGTTATTATTTCTGCAATCCTACCAAACGGACAGCAACAGCTTCATTAGATGCAAGCCGGTTTTAGCCACAGGTTCTGCACATTCTCATGCTTGTTTCTCGCTTGTTTCAAAATGTTATCATAAACGAACAACTTTCCATCACCTGTGACAAATCAGTCAAAGGACGACAAAAGAAATTGCTGTAGAAACACGATCAGTTTTTTTGTATAATTAGAGAATGTGGCAGCCACATGTCAGATTTGGAAACGAACACAAATCTTTTAAAATGGCGTAAGTTAGTTGATATCGATTTTCAAACGCTAAACTATCTTTTCTGAACAAATATTCGGTTTATTCCTCCACGATTGCAAGCAGAGTGACTTCATCGTCGTCGCAAGTTTGGTCGGAGCATAGTTGATCGCTTAGTGTAAAATCAACCTGACGAAATCTGCCAAAGTATGTTTGACAATTGGAAGAGCTGCTGCGCGATCCAAATAAACCTCCTGAATGTGTTTTCTTTTCATGGTTCCAACGCTAAATCCTTTCCAGAATTTGTAGAGCATAATATGGCGAAAGTACAACATTTCATTCCCTGTCACTAAGGTATAGTTTTGTGGATGAAACATTAATATTCAACAAAGTCTCACTAGTAGTTGAACAGCACTAAAAATACAAAAAAAGCCCACAGTGACAATTGTGGTTATCATTATTTTATTAACAATAAAAATCGAACATGAAATTTTGCAATGATCTCTCTCTCTCTTTCTCATCTATATATATATATATATATATATATATATATATATATATATATATATATGGATGACAATATATAGGCTCCTGAAAAAATTATTTCGGTTGAGCTCTCTGGGGAGGAAGTGTGGGTTTGTAAACAGTGACTATTACGGCTCATAATGCAAGACTCTTCGGTAAATCGAATCGAGTTCTCTCTGTCACTGTGTGTTTATCTAAAAATAAATACGCTTAAATTCTCCTTCATTCCTGCCGTGCGTCAACGGCTTAGTGGTAGAATCCCCGACTTACACTAATTCAGTTGGGTTTCGATCCTAGCTAGAGGCAAACGGACGTCTAGCCACACTGATGAGCTGTGATACAGCGAAACAGTCTGTCTGTGGATGACAATATATATATATATATATATATATATATATATATATATATATATATGTGTGTGTAAGCGGATTTGTCTACTAGCCTGTGTAATTAAGTTTCTCAAATTCCCACATCATACACAAGTTGAACACTCTTTAAATACTCAAAAAGGCAAGAAAAATATGTCTGATTAAAACAAAACTTCATTAATTCTTTAGAAATCTATTCGATCATATTGCTTTCGAGATTAATCTGCACGCAATGTGCCTTACTGCAAATAGGACTTTGCTTGTCTTTGAGACTCTTAGTGGTTGAGCGGTCTAAATCCCGCCGAATCAGATTAGTCTCTCACAAAAAGAAGAACGCAGGACAGCAAGATTCGAAGGTGCGTTCTCTTTATTAAGTTCTCTCGAATGTGCAGACGAAATAAACAGCGTTTAATAAACGGAACGTTCTACTTAAATACGGGAATCCACTAAAAATAATGTTATATATATATATATGGATAAGACAATCTACATATAAAGTTCTGTGACTTCCCTTACTCCATCCGCTCGTCATCCATTCTAAAATAGCCATATATATTGACCGATCGAAACCACAATTTGTGGAGAAGCGCAAACATGTAAGAGCGTACAAAGTACTGTTGGAATTATTAGTTGAGTAACTTAGTACAATAAAGTTTCATTATTTTTTCGGGAAAATTAAAAGTTTTATTTAACATACAAAATACTCCCACTAAGTAAAAAAAGTACAATGTAATGATTAAAGTAGCAAATTCTTATTTAATAAAAATGCAATATTTTTTGCATATCTTTAAGTTTTTATATACAAGAAACCAGTTTCCACATCGCTCTGTGTTTGCGAGAAGTATAAACAAATCAAAAGGGTCAAACGATTTAAAAAGCTGAAAATTATCGCCAGAAATAAACAATTACGCGCGTCCTATTGCATGCTGCAGGCTTAAGAGCAAGAAATCCTAAAAGTTATTCTACACTGTTAAAAAGAGAAAAAAACAATTCGTTTATTAAAATGTATTGTTTGCCATGAAGTCCTATAAAATTAAAGAAATTATTGAAGTATTTTCCAAATAAATTAGCTTATTCAAATTTCATTGATTTGTTTGCGAAATTGAATATAACCTAAAGTTTGTAAATCTCGATAAAATGTTAATGCTAAATAATGTGAGGATTTCAGCATAATTGAGAATGTTGCAAACCGGTTCTAGTTACGAAACTTTAAAGTCGTTGCCTTGTACACACGTTTCCCTAGTAACACTAACGGATACGCTTCTCTTTACCGTCTCTTTTTTACCTCTATCCCTGTTTTCTTGGCAGCTATGGTCATGTGGTAGTTTCAGTAAACTTTCCATCCGCTCCCGAACCAACCAAGGACCAAGGACCAGAATATCTTTCTATTATCAAAAAGCAGATTGGGGCTCTTTCCGCGATTTATTTCGTGATGTCTCTTGGAATTAAGATTTTAATCATCCTGTTCAAAAAATGCGCGTCTGAGGTCACCCTGCATGAAAGCCTGCATCGATGCTTTCATGACAGCAAATTAATACCAAGTTAAACCGCGTTCAACTCCTTTGTTCTCACCTGCAGGATTGGCCGCTAATACCGACAGGAATCACTTCTTCCGGCTGTACCAAAGTGACGCGTCTGATTGTTTCTTTGTTTCTTCTCATAACGAGTGAAAGCGTCTACTAAATGAAACAAAGTTTCTAGTAGCTGATCTAATGAAACAATGTATAACAACTCGCAAGTTCGGCCATAAAGATTTTATGCAAACAACGAAAATCATTTAGTTGAAATCTATTCTTTGCAAGTATTACATCTCGCTCAATATATTTCTTATATATATATATATATTCATCCTGAAATGAATATCTGCTGCTGAACCCAAACAGTTACCGTGCGAGTCTTCCTACAATATGCGCAGGACATTATTTTCAAACAGTTATTTGCGTCTATTTGATTCTAGAATATTCCTCTATTTTTACAAAGGTATTTTGATGCATTTAACTATAATTCCCTTCGTTTTTACCAGAACATCCTACAAAGTAATAACCGTTTGAATAATTTTGAAATCAAAGGGAACGTGCCTGTAAAAAATATCTCGTTTTATCTGTTTGGATAATAGTCACTTGAAGTTCAAACAATAAAAACACTTTGAAGTTTCACTAAACTGATAAACATGATTATAGATTAAGAAAATATTTGTCAAAATCTGAAATTATTTTTCATCGTTATTACATATTCATTCAGAAACAAGAGTGATTTTGATTGGAGTCATTATAAATAGATAGGAACATTTAGAAAGAACATTTATCTAATATAATATATTCCTATAACGAAAATGAAACTAGAGAAATTGACTGATCCAAGAAAAAATAAATTTATATTATAATTAATAATATGTGAGTGAAATAGATTCCTTACAATAATTAATAAAATAACTGTTCCAAAATTATTAATTAGCGTATTAAGAAAACAAAACATTTCTCTCTTTGTTTGCGTTACATTTATATAAACAAAATGAAAATAATTGTTTATAAGTTTGATGCAAATGACATTCGCGCCAATACATTATAAATATAATATATAACGGCCAGTCTGTTTTTATGCATATAAATTATTACAATTTGAATGCAATTTATGATAAAATGAACGGAAACGTATATTCTTAGAATATGACAAAATCCCTTCGGGCTTAGTCGAAACTATGAATAGTGAATGGTCGCTATTGAAAGTACAAGAAAGAAATCTAATTAAACAAATTGTTTGAAAGTGTGACGTTTTGTATAACAAACAGATTTAGTCACATTCAAGTGGAGATAGAAAAATACAAAGGTTGGTGAAAATTAAGATGCTCAAACCATTTACTAATATCTGACAAAAAACAGATTCGCTTTTGGTAATATATCTTTGTCAGTCTTACACTTTTCAATAATTTCACTTAATACTTGAACTACATGGATGTAAGTTAAAAGAAAATATATAAATTACTTCATGCATTCGCAGATTTTAGCTAATTGGTTTATATTATATCCGCTGATATTGGCCATTGAATGCCACATGACTATCGAAGGAGACAATTGTTTTATTAATTGTCGAATTCATAGTTGGAAGGATTGTACCACAGGTATCTTTGTAAACAAATTATTAAAAAAAAAAAACGAAAATGCGATATATCAGTGGTTGATAGAGCGATTAAACCATGTTCAGTACAGTTTGGTCTTAGTAAATTGCTTGCTCTCTTAAAATAATATTTTTTTAAATTAAAATTCTAGTCATACTTATCACGGTGAGAAAATAATACATGGTGTATTTTGTAATAGATAACATTTGTTTTTATATAATATTTTATTTAATTTGCTTGACGTTTATCCTATGCATTCCTAGTGGCAATTTTACACTTGACAAATCCCCGCTTCAAGTTTTAGCTTATTATTTTGTTTTGCATGAAGGTTTTTGTGTGGTAGAAGCAGTAACACATTTTGTTAAGCTTCTACACATTATTTTCAGTTGTAGTTGTGATAAAGTTTGTGGTTAGAACAATATATATATATATATATATATATATATATATATATATATATATATATTTAAATATAAAAGTGAACATAGAAGTTAACACTTAGAGGCGACAGTCTGTTTCATGCTAGGTGCAATCGTCAGGCCACGAGTACTGTTATTTTTCTCGGCTATTTATATATACGGGTCAGGGGTGCATTGTGGGTAGTCTATTTTGGCGGTTATTTTACCGGAAGTTGTTTATTTGTTTATTTAGTTATTTGGGTTAAATTATTTTGCCTGTTTTTATTATATATTTTTATTTTTATATATTTATTCATTTATTTTTTGATCGGTGTTATTATTAACGTAGTAATAATGTGTTTATATAGCTTATATAATATTTTTCTTTTTGTTTGCCAAGATAATTAAAGCTATTCGTTCAATTTTGGGGTTGATTGTTGTAGTTTGTTCTAACTATTATTTTGGCGGGAACAGTTTTTAATTTGTTTATTACTTCATGTATTTTGATTCATTATCTTTATTTGTTTTTCTAACGGCAAGTTTGTCGGTGTCGGTTGTTAGTTTATTTATATATTTGGATGTATTTAGATCAATTTATTTTACTTGTTATTATTTATATGTTACACTGTATATTTACTCTTTTTGGTTTTCGACTTTTAAGTAACGTAGTATATTATTTTTTATTATTATTTTTATTCATTTTTTTATCGTTATATAACAGTTATAGCTATTTTTTGTCCGATTTTTGGTTTGATTTTTATAGTCCAACTAATATTTTGGTCATAATAGTTTGCTAATTTGTTTATTATTTACTTTATTTATTGATTTTGTTTCTTATTTTTTTATTCTATTTCGTCTATTCTAACAGGTGTGATTTGATAATTTGTTTGGATTTATTTTGCTTACTTTATTTTCATTTTGTTTATTTATGTATTTTTTCTGTTTTCGAATTTTAAGTAACGTAGTATAAATTTGTTTTCATGTCTGAATCTTTTATTTAATAATTTATTTGGTCTGGGAATGTAATGATAGATATTTTTCCTCCAAGCAAAGTTTGCAAATTTTAGATTGCTTGTTTTAGGCTAATGATATTTTCCTTATTTTTCCAAGATATTTTTGTTGTGATGTGCTTTTTGTTTTTAATTTCCCAGATATATTTAGAAAGCTTTGTGCTGTTCGCATATTTACTATTTGTTAATGATGTTTTGTGTACATAATTTCTTTGTTTCCAGGGTCCTTCAGTTACCCCTATGCATACTTGTTCTTCATTATCTGATTTTATCGTGGCTTGGTATATTACGTTGTTTTGTAAACAATTACTGTTTAAGGGACATTCGTTCTTTATTCTGCAGTTGCACGTGGTTTTAATTTGTTCGTGTGGTTTGTTGATAATTTTCCTGTTGTGCTTTTTTATTATTTGTGCCATGTTCTCGGTACAAATGTATATGATTTTTACTGTGATTTTGTTGAATATTTTGTATAGGGTGCTTGATTCCGTCAAGGGTTTGTGTAAAAGTTTGAAGAATATTTTCCTACGTTTGTTTATACGTTTTTGCTGTACGGTGGGTTGAACCATATGATATTTCTTTTCCTGTTGTTCTTTTATGTGTTCTGTGGTGAGTATATAAGTGTTGCTGGGAATCCGCTATTTATAGGGCTATTTCGTATTATTTCTTAGCTTTGTTAAATAAAGATTCATTGAAGGAATTGTGGGAAAACCTGCGGTTAATCGATTTTGGTATCTACTTGATTATTGAAGGAGGGTGGTTGGAAGATGTGTGTATATAGAGTGGTTTATCATTGGATTTTCTGTCTGGTTTGTATGTACCTTTTCTTTGGTGGAAGGTAACATCTAGAAAATCTACTTCGTTTAGGTTAGTTTTTATATCTATGTCGTATCCGTTATGTTTGAAAATCTTTATTATTGCTTTTCTAGTTTTGTTTGGGTTTTGTTTGTTACAGTTTCTTAACATTATGTAACCGTCGTTCCTGTAGAGTCCTGTGTCATTTCTATATATTATATTGCTTAGTTCGTGTATTAAATAAATACATATGATTTCGCATGTACACACCGGCAAAGCTTCCCATTGTAATGTCAAATATCCCATCTTTCTTTATCCATACTTCTTCATGGTGAAATAGTAATGATTTACGGGAGTGCTTAGTTCCTGAGCTAAGTTGATGGCCTTATCTAATATGCGTGGAACCAGTCAATAGTTTCTAAATTAATAAATTAATCCAAACAAAATATCATAATTACATTTTATATATATGGTATTCGAGGGATAATGTACGCGTGTGTTTTCTTCTAGTCAGAATTCTTTGGTTGTTATCCGCATGTCGATTTAGTTACGTTTTTACGTAAACACCAATTGTGGCAGATAAATTACGTTCGACCTATAAAATTGGATTTCATAATGGTCGGGGATGTAATATTGTCTTTTTGACATGTGTTTATAGTTGGTAAAATATTTATTAGAATTCTCTCGAAGTATTTCGAGGTAAATAATTATATTTATTTTTTTAATAAGGGTAGCTATTGTAACATCAAATTCATGGCAAATTTAGTACTTGTGCAATACGATCGAGTTCAAAGAATTGTCCCAACATAGATCCCTTTTATGCTCGTAGATACGGGGTTTTAGTTTTCGTGGTCTCTCTCCGGTATAAGTGTTTGCAGGCACTTTATTTGATAAATCCCGGAATCTGAATTGTGGTTGAATATATCCTTCTTAATTATATCTCCGATTTTCTTTGATGTACTGATGAAGGCCCCAGTATTAGGGATTGATTTATTTTCAAATTATGTGGATTGTGTTCGAGTGTAGGATTATGAATTTTGATTTGATGGTGTTAGAAGTGATATCGGCGGTGTTTAGCTTTTTGGATTACGCTATTAATACTGCTGTTATATTACGGTTCGATAATCCACACGTATTTCAGATACAGAAGATTTACTCTTATTTTGTACCTTAAGCTTTGAGAGTCAATTTATATCAAAACATGATAGCCATACATCTGTAAGCAGAAGAATTAGTTGTTTGACTTATACTTTGATTTTTGTACATGTACATATATATTTTTATTGCTATTATTATATATGTTTTCACTGTTAAAATAAAAAAAACAGTAATAAACAGGGAAAATTGAGTGGCTTTGAGTGAAATAAAACATTACTGAAAATACTAGTGAATGAATCAACGTAGAAAATATTCAGGCAAATACGAAGAATGCATTCATATAGAAATTCAATAGAGATTGACGAAGAAATAACTAATTGCTTTCATTCTGCCAATTTCTAATAGAATCCTCCATCCTTGAATCTTAAGGGAACCATTATTTTATATTTCTCTCTTTCCAACTCTCTGTATTTAAACATTTTTCACTCATATGATCGCCTTGCATACATAAATGCATATGTGCTTGAGTGACCTATCAAATAGAGTGGACAAATTATATCTGTTGAGATTTTTCTGAATTTCTCCTGGCTTCGAATAAGTCGTTTGATGTCAGCTGGAAACTTGCCGAAATCATGTGTTATGTTCCGCGTACTTTCGACCATCGTTGAACTGTAAGGTCATTATTGCCATGTGATGCTAAAATCTCTTCCACAGATCGTATGTGAATACAGGTTCATTTGAAACTTCCACAGTGAACAACGTCAAAGTTACACTGGATTTCTTACGGCTTTTCTTGAAAAAGGCCAAAGATGTGTGAAATTACTCCGAAAATAACAAAAAAATTCGGCAAATTCCATTAAAAGTTTCTCATTCGACTCTCGGAGAAACTTACAAGAAACGCTCAACAGTGATTCTCTGTGGGTTCAATTTCTGATAGAAAAAAAAATATAAACCAAGCATTACTGTTTAAATTCACTATGTTTAACATATATATATATATATATATATATATATATATATATATATATATATATATATATATATATATATATATATATAAGACAACTATATCTCTCTATATATATCATAAAAGTGTGCATATATATATATATATGTAAGCAAATGTGTGGATGTAGATCCGACGGTATGATGAAAATGTGGAAAAGACAAAGCAAAATCCGAATATGTGAGTTTACTGTTTTTTCATCATATATATATATATATATATATATATATATATATATATATATATATATACAGGGTGTCTCAAAAAATGTAACTGTCTCTAACATGCTTTTTTGTTTTTTTTTTTGGTCATCAGTTTGAACATTTGCGAACATGATTCTTCAATTACATTTTTCTTCTGTATTCGAAGCTATTCCATTTCACTCTATGTTCATAAATAAATGTTTTCTCCTAATTCAATGTGTGAGTACATTTTTTGGAGACACCCTGTATATATATTCACCACTTCACCAGAAATCTTGAAACGGTATACTGTACAGTATACCATTCGCACTTGAAGCTCCAATACGAATATTTCAGAGTGGTTGGGTACCAATTTGAGGACGCTTCAGAGGATTCGGAAAAAGTTGTGTGATATACCCAGTCAACATTTTGGTGTTGGAGTTAAGACTAATGATGGCGATTTTATGCCTGCATTCATTTTCTTACATGGCTCCTGCTTCAACACGGTCTACCTCGAGTGACTTGAGGAGGTAGTGCTTCCTTGGGTTAAGAGTGTGGCTGCTAGAAGACCGTATATCTGGCAACAGTACTCTGCACTATCCTACATAAGCAGAAGCACCCATTCATCGCTGTTAAACAATTTCTGCGACCACATCTCCCCTTATATCTGACCACTTAACTCGCCAGACAGCAATCCTCTCGACTATTATGTGTGCGATGAACAAGTTAAAAAAAAATAGGGAACAGTAAAGTGGAAAACTCGATCTGGATGTCAAAACAGGATGAGAGATTATCATTTCAACTTAAGTTAAAAAGATCAATTAGAAAAAAATCCAACTCAGTCCATAATTTTTGCACGTGAGAGAGGAGATTCACCCATGACATTCCAAAGAGCAATGAAAAAAGGCTGTAAAATGAAATCGTTCGTGAAACGTGTGCGCTAACTTGTTATTCCAGGGCAGAAAGTTAGAAGCTTGGAGAGGGCGAAGATCCTGTTGAATAAGTTGGGATATGATCGTGGAATAACACACACACGCACACACACACACACACACACACACACACACACACACACATATATATATATATATATATATATATATATATATAT
Source organism: Acanthosepion esculentum (assembly GCA_964036315.1). NCBI lineage: Eukaryota > Metazoa > Mollusca > Cephalopoda > Sepiida > Sepiidae > Acanthosepion > Acanthosepion esculentum. The sequence continues at coordinate 93,687,302 of OZ038491.1, forward strand.
ATATATATATATATATATATATATAAACTTTATTTCATTCCTTCATGAGCTTCCGATCCTTACTTATCTTTAACTAAAGATGAGCATGTCATTTTCGTTTATGATCGATTTCATCACGATACTTATGTTAAGCTTACAGAGCAATTATACATTCTTCTTCTTCAATGTAGAGTCCAGTCGTGTTATAAAAACCTCGATGAATACCAGTAAGTTATCTTTAATCATTTCTCAGATACAACGTTTGAAATCTTAATCTAAGAATTGGACACTTTTGTTGTTACAATATTTCGGCAATTTTTCTCTTACACCCAGTATATATATATATATATATATATATATATATATATATATATATATATATATATATATATATATATATATAATTTGGAACAAATTAGTATCGGTTAAAATTAGTTTTCAATTAAAATATTACTGAATTACCACTGACCGTGTAATGGCATTAGGAATTTCCATGAGTTCTGTAAAATTAATCTGTAATAATTATAATTGCCTTCGGACACTGTCTACTTTTATGTTGTGTTAATATACAGTCTAGTAATTAATTTTGATGAGAGTAATCTTTTATAATCCAAACATTAAGGAAATTACCCCTAAACTTATATAAAGTGTCTCTATTCCAACTTTATGTCAGAATGTACAGAAAATGCTCTAATAACCACAAATGCTATCTTTGCGCTCGCTCAAACATCGCGAATTAGAATCAACGAATGTCACAGACCGCAGCTACTAATTCCCGCTTTGCACAAAGTTACATTCAACTTATGCATTTTATTGAGTAATTATCGTTTTCTAAGAACTTTTCGTCGACATTTACAGCTGTTCGACTACAAATAGCGAATTAGTTTAATGTTTACGGATTAGTGTTTTCACTGACGAGTTAGTTGCCACATCTCAGTGGATTGCTTAATACACAGATATACAGCCTATAAACTGTCTGGAATCTTAACGTGATTAATATACATATATATTTTTTTCTGCTATATTTTATATCCGTATTAATGTTATTTTTTCTTCTTCTTTTCATTGACAATGAAACGACACACTAGATTTTCCTGGTTTCTCCTTTTCTCAAAATAACATCAGTTTTAAAACGTTACTACATTATATTGTATAAAATACAATTAGAATTAACAATCACTGTTTATTGTTTTCGAGTTTTATGGACAAACATTTAAAAACTAGTACGATCTTATCAAGTCCATTATGTGATAATCTAAATGTGTAAGCGATTAAAATGATTTCCAATCTATTTGGAGAAATCAGTATTTAATCCTTATTTAATCCTTAGCTGCTATATGTGACTGATCGTATTGACATTGTATTATAATACACATAATGGAAAGTTGTGATTTTAAAAGTACATCATTTTTCTTTTTTATAAATGATTTTTAAAAATGTAATCATTATATGCTAATCTCCCTTCACATTTTTCTTTAGAGAAAGAGACTCCGAAGTAATTAATATTTTTGTTACGAATTGTGGCAAGCTGTCTTATATTGCATTGTTAACATACTGCATGTTTCTAGATGGGCTATGCTCTGTAAAATGTTATCACATCTGTAGACATTTGCGTGTCAGAATCCCAAGCTCACAAGCTAACATACTACGATCAGTATACATACAGAGTTATTATATTTATAATTTCCCATACTTCGTATTTAACTAGAACGATTGCAGAAGTGAATATACCGGAGCATATAGAGGTACGTATTTTATATAATTATCGATTTGCAATGAAGAACATACCCACAGATTGCTAGTACAACTACTGTACATAATTTATAATCATTGCAATATGTTTTAACATGGTTTATTTAATAACAGTCAGTATTAAAAATTACTTTTATACGAAAATAGTTTTACAATATCTTTATAAATATATAAATCGAACAGAATCTATTGCAAAGTGTTGTCCTCTTTTTCGTTTGAAACGCTTGTCTAGGCATAAAATACTCGGCGACGTTAAATCACCAAGCTCAAACCGAGAACTATTGTGGTATAACTTCTAATCCATATCTGAAGTATTTTCATCCTTTGAGTAAATTTATACATAATGAACCTAACATTTGAAACAAAGATTGGCAGATCCAATTAATGCGGCAGAAGTTTTATCACTGAAGAAATTAAGATACGCATTTTATTGCTGATTGTGTTTGCTTTATACTTGACTTGCACAGAATAAAATATAGCAATCGTTACTAAAATTGCATGTTCAGTCATATCATGGGGATACAAAACGGAATAATTTAATTTTTGTGTTCTCTCTGTTGTTTAGTTGTTCAAAGACAATAGAGCAGGCACAATGTGAATGAGACGCTGTTCTCATGGAAACCAGGATTTATTCTCAATTATGCACAATATGCTTTTTAGTTAAATGTAAAGAAACAAAACCAATTATTATTTCTATATCGTAAATCACCAACACTTTATATAATATCAGAAATTTAATATTCTGTGACGAGATTCCTCAAATATTCAGGCCGATGTAATTGGATGAAAAAATACTATTTAATTAAGATAGAGCTTCTACTCGAATATGAGAAACCCTCAAAATTAGCGTTTAAACAAAATAAATTAAAAATAAAAATATGTCTGATTTAACATATATATATATGTATATGTATATATATAAATATATATATATATATATGTGTGTGTGTGTGTGTGTGTATGTATTGTATGCATGACTCTTCCTTCGCCAGATATAACAAACGATGGCACTTCTATAACGAGAAAAGCTGAAATGTAAGCGCTTCTGTATGTTGTGTCATCTAACCTTTTACAACTGCGAAGACACACTTTTACTTATTTTATTCCTCAACATTTTTCAAATACCATCATAACTACTTTAATACTCGTGCGGAACTTGAAAATATTTGCTTTATTTGCTAGACTTTTAATTCACTACTAGTTCTATTTCAGCATTGAATGGTCTTCATTTAATTATTTCTGTGAAGACGACGTTAAAATTATTTCGGTTATTTGTCAGATTTGTAACAGTGAGACAATATTTTCTTTATTTATATTTTTAAATTAAATATATCAACTTAAGTTACAATTTGACGTAATAAACATTCGGGTTATATCAAAGTAAATTTTACTTTCTCTAAACAAAATGTATTTTGCCATTGTTAATCAAATAACAAATAAGGAACTGTTTTCGTTATTTGAAAGACAACATTGAAATTATGAAGTCGATCTATGAGTAAACTTCGTAGAGTATATAGTAAGTATATAACTTAATGATAAAAGAGATTTTACGTTATAAAATAGAGATAAGATTTCTATACTAAAACAAATTAAATTTCGCAGTCAAAATATAAATCTGGGAGTAAGAACATTATAATATTGAGAAAAAGATTCTTCACATGTTGCATAATTTTAGCACATTAATCTAAACCCCGATAAATAAGTTAGCCTGAAATGAGGGTCATTATACAGAGAACTGACTCAGTTGTTGGTTATGCTTCTCTCTATGAAAATTTTCTACATAAAAAACTAAAAATTATATATATATATATATATATATATATATATATATATATATATGTGTGTGTGTGTGTGTGTGTGTGTGTGTGTGTGTGTGTGTGTGTGTGTGTGTGTGTGTGTGTGTGTAATATGAACTTACGCAAAAGTCTTCTAAACAATCTCCTGTATTGTCTTTATATGCCACAAATTATCCTTCCCAGTTACGCGGTGGGGGAGGCGGCTTCAATTATAACGAAATCTATTGTAATTTCATAAAAAAGTGAAGCGATTCATTAGCCCCATCCTTCTTTCCCTCTCCTTGGCACGACATTATATTTAAATATTCATTTGTACATCCCGAAAAAACATTTCATATTACTGTAACCTAAGTTGACAATAGTAATAACAAACGTTTCTTATTACTATAGCTCCAAGAGTTCCAATATTTATTTTATGCAAGTATTAATTCATGAAATTTGAAAGTTCAACACGTTTTATTGCTTTAAATGTTATACAATATTTAAATAAAATGCGACTGAGATTTTAGGATGTTTTGTTGTTAATATTATAGCAAGGTTGTAATTACTCTTATTAATTCTATTTTACTTGTCAATAGTGTATTTAATTTATGGCGTTCTAGATTTGAAAATTGTTTAATGACATTTTTTATGAATTCCACATTTGTAAACTTGAAGTCTTACTGCGTGTTAACATAAACTTTCTCTAACGTGGACCTCGGGAGATTGACATTAACATTCCATATAACAATGCAAGGTAATGAATTTTTGTTGTCCATTGCAAATGTCTTAAGAACAATAGAGAAAATGTTTCTTGTATATTTTAATGAATCTGATATAATTTTGCTTTTGTTTGAAACCACTTTTGAAAATAGTCCATATCGTTGTGGCACCAGTATAGGCCTGATAATTGAACAATCACGAATTCAGAACTTCCAATCAAAAGAGATTTAAACAGTGATTATCGCTTCATGAAAAATCCTCAATCACTCTACAATAGATAAGAAGTAAATTAAACGTTTTCTTAAGTAACGACCGTTTGGAGCAAATTATTGATGTTAGTATTAATTTATTTCAGAAAAAAAAAACATAGCTTTTAGCAGCTCAGAATTATTAGGCTCAACATACAATGGAAACTGTCAATGATTGTTTCACTCAACTCTTGTAAAAAAAGGAATCCAATACAGAATGAACTTCATGATAGGTTCTTTCGAAATGAGTATGGTATTCTGTTTTTCAAATTAACAAAGTTAGCAAAAAGAACCTCTCCCAACATAGGGTATACTAGTGCTGTTACAGTTGCTGGGGAATTATGGACACCCAGAGGTTTCTCACGTTTTCTCTCCCATTCGAATTAGCAGAAATAGCAGTATTTTATTATGAAGCTGACGATGAACGCACCAACTTTACACACGAAGTTCATTTCAAGAATGATTTATTTCTTCAAATAATGGACTATGATTTGCAATCTGTAAATTATCGATACTTAATGATGCTGATATTTTTTACCCTACATAAAAAAAAACAACTCATTAGGGCATTCAGAGAAAACATTCTTCTAAGCAAGTGTCCGAATTTTCAGAAAAAGTCCAGATCGATCTTTTATACATGGAATTAAAAGTTTGTTCATATTTTAATGGAAAATACGAACAGCTAGATAAGTGCCTAAGATTTTCTAAATTAAGTCAGTAGAAAACGACCGGGAACGATGTGTATGCAAATATTCCAAAATAGTCATCACATTTTATTCACATGCTCCTAACTATTGCAAGTGGTGAAAGAAGTTTCAGAAAACTGAAAAATATTAAAATATTTCGCAGATCCACAACGATAATGAATGATAAACTTAATCTTTAGCTATGTTTTTTTTTTATTTAAAGAGAATGGGAGAGGGACACTGAAATATAATATGTTTATTGATATTATTTATGTTAAAGTTAATTTGAAGCGTTCCCATTGATTATGAAACACGTAGTTAGTGATAAAACAACTGTTAACTAATGAAATAAATACGATAACAGCCTTCATAACATTGTTTAATTATATATATTGCATGTTAATGATTGATACCCCGGTTCGAATCTGGTGGATTTGTCAGCAAGGTGACTTGATGTTATCAGTCTGGTGTAGATGCTCTCAGTATGCGTCAACTTTGAAAATTGTCTGAAAACCAGACTACGAGTTGACTCAAGAATTGTGAGTGAAATTGTGTAGATAGAATTTGGAAGCTGTCGATAGTTGTGATAGCTCGAAGTCACAATCGTCGTGACCGATGGTTTTGCCTGCTGGCCTTGTTCAGACTGTTGATCACACTAGATAACGCAGTCTCTCCCTGAAACTGTAACTACGGTCCGCTCAGATTAGCTGCAGTATAAACCATAGGTGGGCTGCGTGGGTGTTGAACGAGCACAAATGTGTCTGATCGTCCGTCTTTAAAAGGGATTAGCAAAGTCACCATTGTAGACTGGCATCCTCAGTTACGATTGGCCAACCATGCATCTATATCTGCTATAATAAATGTAATTAATAAAGCAAACTTTTCCATTTTTAAAACATATAAATTATTTACGTTAGTATAGTCCATATGAAGATGGGATTTTCTAACTGCTATCTGAATTAAATAAGAATAAATTTGTTCCACATCACTCCTTTCTGTAGCCGCTATGATATAGTTCAAAACACACAAATTGTTTCTGTGGCACAAGGCCAGGTTATTGTGTATCCTAAGTAGATGTCGAGGAAGGGGGATTCAAAGCAAATATTTCAGAGTATAGCTGATCGGCCAATATAATATTTTATATTATATTTAGAATTATCCTTTCTATTTCTCTAATTATATTTTTGATGTTAATATGAAATTCATGAAACAAGACGCTATAGAATTTCATACACAGATACTTTCGACCTCTTCCGACTCATCCCCAGTGGTGAATTGCGAAGGTAAACTTATAATTACTTACTTATTTTTTAATTTATCCATTGTAGGTATGGTGTTTTTGCTAATGCGCGTCGCAATGTAATATGTCCATATTATTCAATGAAACGTTTTTGTGTGTGTATATATAAATATATATACGCCCCACGAGGCTGGCATCCCGCTCCCACCCCTACACCGTGGAAACTGTTAGATGTAGACGTCTCTTCTACTCCAATAGCTTCATGTCTCGCACATCTCGCCTGTGGAACTCCCTTCCTTATTCCTGTTTCCCTGACAAATACAATCTCCAACGGTTTAAGTGTAGCGTCAATCGACCTCTCCAGTTGCCTTGATCTATCCACTTCCCTTCTCCACATCCTTTCATTCTTCATTCCTATCTGCTCTCGCTCCGGATCTTCTGTGGCCCCCTTGCCTTGATCGACCCACTGTCTTTCTCTTTCCCTTGCCACTCCTATCTGCTCTTGCTCCAACCCTTCTTCAACCCCTTGCGTGATAATGACCTCCGGCCTTACTTGGGGTGATACGATTAATATATATATATATATATATATATATATATATATATATATATATATATATATATATATATATATATATGTGTGTGTGTGTGTGTGTGTGTGTGTGTGTGTGTGTGTGTAGAGAGAGAGAAAGAGAAAGAGAGAGATTGACTAAACTATCGTGCGTTGAATCATGATTTGTCTAACATTTTCCAGAAAATAAATGATGCCTTCCTACGAATCATGACACATCAACTTATATGATTGGCGCTTTTATTATATTCTCTTTGAAAATATATTAATTTCATTTGCTAAACGATATGACAATTTTAATTCATGAAATTTTTGTAAATCTTCCGTAGAAATATTTTTTCAAGAGATTTCTACTATTAACAATATAATGGTAATTCCATCTGCGATGTTACTCTTTAACAAAAAATATGTATTTACTATTTTTAAAATTTCCCATTACAAAAATATGAAAACATCTCTAGCCTCGTTAATATTATGTGTTTTTATTTCTTATAGTTTCTCCCTTTTTTCATTAGACGTTATTGATATGGTTCAATCAAAATAGTTCGGATTAAATAGAGAACATTTACTGGCTAAACTTTCATTCGTATAAACGCTACAGGCTCCAGAGAGTATTGATCGATTGTTCAAGATATTTGTATAGCTGAATAATTCGTTAGTTTTCAAAGGACTTTGATCAGAATAAGTTGTTTTCAAAGATCTATGCTGTCTGGGATCAAACAAGTATCATTTGAGTTTTCCGACTAAATACTCGGAAAACTCAAATTTGAAATGAGAACTCACAGGATGCAGGACGCCATTATGTTTTGGGAGATAAGATACCTTTCTCAAAGTGACGTTTCTTACGTTTAGAGTGTAATAATGCTAATACGTGACCATTCTTCGTTTATTATACGAATTTTTTGATAATAAAATAATCATTCATTATTAAATATTTTGTAACGTAACTAATATCAATTTGGTTACTAAATATAAATGAGATAATCGATATTCACTTTTTATCGTTCTCTTCTGGCTATAGATGATTTTGAATCTCTAAAGATGAAATTATTATATATCAGTTGGCATGGCTTTTTGCATGGCTTCTTTATGCAGTGGTTTCATAGTTTTGGGGCAGTTTTCAATTCTGATTAGGCGAGCTACTTCAGATTACTTTGCTATTTAAGTCATAGCTAGGGAGAATGGATATCTTTACACTAGACCAACGACATTAGTGCAAAAGTAAACGAAACTCCAGTGTCAGAATTTTACAACAGATCAATGGTTCCACGTTCCGGACCGATAACTCTTTCACTAACCAAAGAATGAGGTTACCGTCATTGAACACACTATTTACTATTCTGTCCTGATAGAGGCTGCAATTTTTACGACAAATTTATAATGTCTTCTTTTTAGATAAAATTGATTTCCGATGAAATATAAATACATGTTCGGAGCGATTTCTTGGCTAAGCCAATAACTTTCTCAGGAGACTATTTGAAAGTTTATAATAAAAAAACAGTTTCTGGCAAATGAAGAAGAAAATTCAACCACAAAAAACAGTTATTTTATTGTCGTAATTTTGTGACTGATTTCATTTTTTTTCAATATTTATTTATTGAAATAATTTGCTGCTAAAAAAAAAATAATTCAGCAGGTGCATTTCTATAAATAATTTTGAATATTACAAGGTGATCGCTGCCTATAGTTGACTTAATAACACATTTTCAAAGTTTTTATTTTATTTTGATGACTTGAAATACAATTTCTTTCAACAGATTAATGATCTTTACATAGCAATTGGTAAAAAATCTTTTGAGACGTTTAAACATTTGTAGTAACAACAATATAAACAATAATTGTATATTTTGCCCTGATGTAGCATTATCTTCGTAAAGAATTAACGATATTTATAGAATATGAATACAAGTACGGGGTCATCTCTTGGGTAATCCAATATATATACTTATTCAAAGAATATTTGAAAGGTTATACAAAAATCTTTTTATGGGAACTAAATAAATACATTCAACCACAGAAAACACATGTAGTTAATTTATTCTCACTTTGTTTACACCAGAGCAATTGAATATAAAATTAACAAAGAATATGTATTGATAGTTCTTCCTTCTTGAAAAATTTAAAATTATTTTGAATTTGTTAAACATTTATTAATTAATACAATTATTTTGTAACACGCTGACGCGTATTGAAATCATCTCAGTATTTAGTATTATTGAAATTATCACTAACATTTTTGTCGAGATTTACGAACTCTAGATTTCGTTCGATTTCATAAACCAGTCGATGAAATTTGAATAAGCTGATTCGTTTGGAAATATACTTTAACAAAAAGTCCTACTTTGCGGTTTAATAATTTCTTCAACTCAATTTAATTTTATAGGACATCATGGTAAACGAAATATGTAAGAACAATTATGCTTTTTTTAATTTATAACAGCGAAGAATAAATTCTTAAAATTTCTTTTAGGCAACATACAACTGGCCGTGCATAAATATTTATTTCTCAAGCCATATTGCAACTATTTTAAGCGTTTGGATGTGTGATTAGTTCATAGTTCTCTCAAACCCAGAGCGAACTGGACACTGCATTATTGTAAATAACGCAAAGAAAATATATGCAAAAATGATATTGCATTTTTGTTAAATAATTATTTCTTATTCTAATCGTTAAGTTGTTTTTAAAATAGTGGGAGTATTTTGTAATTTAAATAATAAAACTTAATTTTTTCCAGAAACATCAATGAACATTTATTGTGCTAGGTTTCGCACCCTAATAAAACCAACTATACTTTGTATTTTCTTAACTATTCTGCAATTTTTTCTCAAATACGGCTATTTTAGAGGGTGTGACGGACAGACGACCTAAAGAAAGTCACATAATTTTATATATAGAATAAAAATATACCTTTTAATTATCATTTATCAGCGTAGTGGTAAAGGAATACATGTATCACATGTTTAAATAATTAGTCCAAATATTAGAGGCAGAGAAAGCATTTTTTAAAATTATCTTCCTTTATGAACAGCTGTTTCTAATGCAGATGTATCGCGATTTGTCAAGTACTCCTAATGACAAATAAAATGACAACGTCCAGAATTTATTTTTGTAGGATGTGCAGATGATTTCAAATGTTTGCATCTTTCTAACAATATATCTTTGACTTGGTTATTATTCTCCCAACCGCTGAAACTATCTTCTTGCTCGGTAAATTACTCGGAGAATCGAACCGAATCTTTATTCAATTAACAGTGGTACATTAGTGTTATTCTGATTTCTATGCTTATGGAATTGTTCTATCAATTAATAATGACTTGATATATTCTTCTTCTTTGTTGCTTGTTTGTTTCTTCCTGTGAGAGATATTACCAACACGAACAGACATAAGGAGAGAAGTGACAAGTGTCAGCGTATCATATGTGTTTTCATCAGCGATCTAATCCGCTGCATCATTGCATTTCAAATCTTTGGGGATCTCGACTCAACCAAGCTCCCTTGGTAGAAAATTTAACCAAGTGCCGGTGTATTGGAATCCATGCAGTTATAACAATGAATACAAAAGAGACCATATGGGCAAAAACGGCGTGAAGGATTTGGGGAGGTATTGAATTATAAATGGATGGTCATATACGGAAGGAAAAATATGCTAATTAAAATTTGCCGAATGTGACCGGTAGGACAGCACTGGCGAATAATTAAAAAAAATGTATCAGCGCTCATTCAAACTATACAACTATTGCCTTCTAATTCTTGCTTTCAAGTCTATTGGAAGTCCAATTCTGTCGTCCCTGTTTTTAACAAATCTGGAGACCCTACTGATTCCATAACTACTTCCTATCAGTCTCCTATACTCTCTCCGGAAAGTCGTCGAAGCTTTAATCAATGCCAAAGTGGTTTAGTGGTTAAGTGCTTAAGCATCTTACCACCCATAATCTTTTCTCTGACAAACAATATGCTTTCCACTTTGCCCAGTCTACCGCTGATATGTTTATAGTCATAGATGAATATGTATACCGAACTTTTGATAATATCGGCGAATGTCGAGCTGGGAGTCAATATATCTCTAAGGCGTTTGACAGGGTTTGGTAAGCTGGCCTTCTACGTAAGCTTCAGGGCTACGGTATTACGTGACGATCATATGATTTAATTCAATAATTCCTATCAAATCTGGAAATTCAGGTCGTCCTGAACGGACTCTCTTCTAGTTCCTTTCATTCGAATGTTGGTGTTCCTCAAGTATCTATCCTGGGCCCTACACTGTTTCTGATCTTTATCAGTTCTCAAGTAGGAATCTATGCAGACGACACTACCATATACTCCAGTCTCAATAGTAAATCTGGCAATTCTGACAAAGTTAACCTGGTAGGATGCTCTTGAAAATGACCTCAGATCAGTGGTTGATTGTAGCATGAAATGGCTTGTAAATGTTAATGACCCCAGAACGATTCAGCTCTCATTTAACCACGATAGAGAAACTCCTCTGTCTCCGTGGTTGATGATCGAAATCACGAGAGCGCCACACTGCGCCTTCTTGGCCACACCTTTTCCACTGACCTGAAGAACTACATTGAATCTACGGTAAGGAAAGTTGGTTTTTGTGTGCCATACCAGAAGGTGTTATTCGTCTAAGTAAATCTTACACATCTACAAATCTACCATTCTTCCATAAAGTGAATACTCTTAACATAGATGTTCTGGCGGCATTACTGTTCCTCTCGGGGTTCTCGACAATATCCAAAGACGGATCTGTAACCCAAGAGCATTAAATCAAGACATACTGAACGGCGGAAAAACCACATTTCCTGGTCAACGACAAGAGAAAATCGTAGTTGCAGAAAGAATCGAATGGAAATGAAAAAGGCGTAATAAATGAAACCATATTCCCCTTGGAAGAACAAAGACTTTCTTAGTCTGCGAGCTTTCTCTTCTTCAGGTCAGAGGCGATCATGACACTCCGCAACTTCCTATACTTCGTAACCCTTAGCCATGTTTGCTTTTTTTACTGCCACCCCCATCTAGAAATGAGTAGCTATAAGTTCCTGGACACATAACGAGGAAAGAAGGCTAGGCGAATCTAACTGGCGAGAGAAGGTGTAAGAAACAATAAATAACCTACTTGACGAATATTAGATAATGGATGACAGGAAAAAGTACTATAAAGAAAACGAGTAGTTTTAACGAGACGAAAGTTACGCCCAACTACAAAAAACGAGATGTTCTGAAGAACTGTGCCTGTTCGTCTCTTGAATGATCATGACATATAAAAGATAAAACTACTTACAATTCAAAAAATCAGCATCTATAAGAGCTTGTTTTTATTTTAAGATATGATATATAATCACCATATACATATAGGTATTTATACATCACCGTTTGAGATGAAACTATATATTTTGAATGGTCACCTATGTTCCAAATGAAATATAATTCTCAATATATTTCCGAATCAGTATAAATTATAATAGAGTGTCAAGTCATGATTATTATTAATCAAATTCTATGAAGTTACATTTCTTATTATACATGAAGAATGAATATGTGTCATTGTACTAATCATTTTGCATTTAGTAGAAAAATCGGTCGTTTTAATGAGCAGAAAATTTTCCCCAAATGAAAAAAAAAAGTATGTGATTTAAATTTTTCCCTGATACTAATTTGCAGAACGAACAAGTCAAGTAGGCGTTTATTGAAAAAATGCTTTTCTGGCCATTTGTTTCTTTGGATATTTTTAAATTTAATTTTATGAAGAATAAGAATGATTTAAGTTGTACAATCAGACTTATTTCAGGTTTTTCTTTCAGTCCGGTTTTAACAGACAAAAAACAATTGTCGGAAGATGGTCGCATAACTCTATGATCCGAAGTCACTAGTTCTTCATTATCAAAATTTCGGTGAGGAAAGTTGATCATGTCTTGGCGAAAAACAGCTGCCTAAAAATCTCTCAAGGTATAGGAAACCAAATGAAATACACATTTTCTTTTGTTTATTAGATTTTGTTCATTTCTACAAACTAAGCATCGAATATAATCAAGCAATATAAAATTCCGAACAAAATTTGCTTATCTTCTATTTAGCATTCAACTGCAATACGTATATTGCGTTTATATCAGCCGATTTGAAAGCAACAATTTCGCGATAGAGAATGTCTCTGACAGTTACAGATCAGAAAGGAAAGGTGCATTCAAAATCAGAAGTTTGTTGCGATCACCTTTAAACTGATGTCCTTTCAAAAGCATTAATTTATATTTATTCCCCCAGATATGGGCAAAAGAACACCGTAGATTCCTTTCTATAAGCTTCTTTGGCAGCTAGTACATGAAAATAAGAAATTTAAATTTAAATTGTGAAGTAAGCGACAGGATACTATTCCAGGTTCTTTCGTAATAGATCATGATCAATCACAGATGAACGAAACAGAATATATATTAAGAGACGTGAGAAATTTAATCTGGGCAATAAGTCCAATTATGTATGAAGGTTTGTAAATGAATGTATGATTTTGTGTGTGGCTTTTGTAACAGGAAAAGAGATATATGAAAATGATAATTTTCTATAAGTGATACCGTGTTTGTGTCTAATATCTGTGTGTATAGACGTAATTTAAGAATATACCCCATAAGAGTTGATGCGTAAATTGCATGATGGAAAGTGAGATCACATTTAATTCAACGAATGATTGAATCTTAGGAAATAATATTCTTAGAAACAAAAACAAGATCCTTATATAAATATTCAGAATCAGCTGATCACTAAACTTGAATTTTTAAGAGAGAAAAGACAAATTGAATATATTCGTCAATCCTCATATTAATTGTATTTCTTTGTTTTTGACTACTTTCTTATTTCCACTTCTATCATTCCACAACGAACTTTTATTCTGTCTTCAATATTATTTTCTCATGCAAATTCCACTTATTTATTTTGTTATCATTCCCAAAGTTTTCATGATTTCTTCACTTCATTCATGCCTTCTCACAAAGTAAAGAATGTTTCTCCAGTTAAAGATTTTGCTAATAATCGCTACGAAATGTCGAAATGCAACAGTTGAGAACATAGGAATGAGGCTCTGATGTCGCTGTTTGGGCGAACAGACCGCTTGGAGTCCTGCTGCAACTAGTGTCATGGCAATCTGCTCACTTATTGTAAGCTCGTTCGAATTGGTGTCGCTAACAGCCAGCAATATCTTATTGATCTGCTATTTGTCGCCCGCGTCTGTTTTTATCAATTAAAATTACAGGTTCTTATTTATTCTTTTGTTATATTTTCACAGTTTTATTGGTTGTAGTTTTATCCCTTTTTTCTGTTGTTCTTTCTTTATAAAAATGTTATGTCTGTATTTCCATATTTCCTTTAGACATTTCCATACTCATTCATGTTTTGCTTATATTCTGCTCTTCCATTTTTCCATTTTTCCATCTTTCTCTTTTCACTAAAAGTTGTTTCCCGCTCGACTCTAATTTTTTCCATTCTACACATATTCACTTATTAACATTTTAGATTTTCTTATTTTTGCCATGTTCGTTTTCAATTTGCACATTTTCTCTACAGTATTTTATTTTTTCCGTAAAAAGGGTCAAAACATTAAACAGAATAAGTATTAATGTACGTGAGAATTTTAATTGGGAGAATTACTTTTACATGTAATCTCAAATTATTTCTCTCTTCTCATTATTATTTTTCTCTCACTATTTTCATTTTAAGTATTTGTAATCTTTAACATTAATTTATTTCGTAGAGAATGGTTTTGTAAATTGTCTGTTATTCTTTAATAATATATCCCTTTGTGATTGTCTTCCTTAATACTGTAGCCTTTAGTTGTGCTGTGAAATCTATCATAAACGTATATTTATATCTTACTTTTCTCTAAAGATTATGTAGTAAATGTAACATTTTTGACATGCCGGTAATGAAGCTAACAATTTTGACTCTCTAACATGTCGGAAGAAACATTTTAAGACAAAATCTCTGATAATTTCATGGTAAAAGTATGAATAATATTTAAAATTACATGAATATTAAAAACAAGTTTCTCATAACTTATACTTTTCTAAGTTTATAACGCTGTATTCTTGCGAATAAGGAAACATTTCAAATCATATATCTCACTGAATACCAGCTGTACGCAGGCAATTTATACATTCACTAAGCCACAACACTTACGATCAGAGATGAAACAATTGTCTCAATATACAGCATGTCCTATAAATATATTTTTAGAACAAAAATGAAGTATAAAAGAACACCCATGTAATTGTAAATACATGTAAATGAACAGATTGCGGAGGACCCAAATAACATGACGCTACTGAATGGAAATTATGATTGGAAGATATTAATTGATCTTTAAAAGACTTCTGCAATTTCTACACACATCATCCAGACAGACACACGCCCTGAAAATGTAGTGTGATCTGTTTCAAAGAAGTGTGTCTTCCTAGTAGCATTACGGTGGGAGTAGAACAGGGAGGAGGTGCACGAATGAAGGAAAAAAACCGCTGCGATCCGACTGTGTGGAAAAGGTGTAGACATATCATGGGTATCTATTGAGGTCAGGTGCCTGGATTCTTAGCCGGTCAATCGTTTCGTTCCTTTTGAAGGTGGGCATCAATGACCGCAGCCTGAAATGTACTTCACAGCCTCTCCAGACCATAAAAGGTATCGAGTTGGATCAGGTCAAGAGCCAAAATAAACATAGTTAATTAAACCAGGTTCGCAAAAGAATGCAACCTTCGACGTGAAACACATCTGTTTAACTCCCATTGTGTGCCATTTATAACGGTCGCTGTGAGCGCATTGTGTAGTGGTTAACGATCAAAACAAATACTTTTAACACCATATTGAAAATCTGACTTGCATTTGTAAAAGATCACAGGAGAAAGACAAGTCAACACAAAAACAATACTCTGTCAGGTGGTAAAAAGCTGCTGGTGGCACCAGGGTTAGCAGCACTGCTTTAGCTACCGAAACTGTGCTACCTCACCTGGTTGGAGTATGACAAGGGCAGGGTAACGCACGTGCTTTCACACGTTGTACATAGAAAACATATATATATGAGAGAGGGGAAGCAATAATTTATTTAAACTATTTTAGTAATTTACATCGAAACGGCATGTTTGTTCAATACATATTTTATTATTCATTCATTATTAAACTCGATGTTTCAAACGAAATTAATGATTTTTTTGAAGCGCTACGTTTCTATATCAATTATATGACTTCCAGGACGCAGTAAAGATCACATGTGGATAAACGCAAGGACAATCCTTTGCTACACTCTAAATCATTTGTCTGTCTTTATTCCGATTATGGTTGTCCTACCACCAATACGACACTAGTTGGTGTCTAAATAAATTTTCTGAAAATTATTCAGCAACCTCTCGTCTAATAAAAAAAAAATCGTTGAAAGTGGTTTATTAACACTGGAAATGCGAAGACTTACTGGTGGCATTTTAGAAGTATACAAAATGATACATGGTTTTCTATATATTGACTACAGGAAATACTTTTCATTGGATCAAAGCAAACTTTCCTTCTAAAGCAACCTCTTGAAACTACAATTTTTATAGGCAAGGATGGATGTGTTCAAGTATTTATTTATGAGCATGGTGATTAAAGAATATAATGCAATCCCTGTGATGTTTTGGCTGAAACAGTCAAACTGATGAACTAATAATGAAGAAAAATTTACATTTCATAAGCTCAAGTGGTTTTCTGTCCCTAATGGTTCATTGTATTTACATTTTGTCTGAATAAAGATTTTGTTTGGTTTTAATATTTTATTATTGTAGAATATTGTATATCCCGTAATCAAATTTAAAAACGATTAGCACGACAACAATCCGAAGGAATAGATAATACATTTTCCAGGTATTAAAGGCTAAATTAAATGGCCTTAGAAACAAAAGTGCCGTGGTATGTCATGTAATGATAAATCTCTGATCTTGCATAGCATATATGAACGACCTCTTCAGGTGAAGAAATGTTTTCTATCTACTGAGATGTTTTCTACTGATAAATGTTGAGAACACCGTGGATATGAGAAACGAATATATTTTTTTAACAAGTACGAACTGCAAAAACTACATCAAACAATAAGAAAAAAGACAGGTGAAATGTTGAGTACATATTTTTTCAAAATCTTTTAACCTCAAGCAATGCAACAAAGCCGCTAACAAGCAGATGGTTACGGAGTGTGAAAGAATATAATAAAAAAAACTTTATTAAAGAGCGAGAAGAATAAAGGAACAGAAAAAATGAAGACAAAAGATAATGTATACTGAAACATGAAGGAAACACAGAAAACGTGAAACAGACTGAGAATTGAAAACTTGGGGAATTTAACACTTAGTGGACATATTACTTCCAAGATAAACAAGGTAAACAGCGAATAAGTCAATTGAGGATTTTAGGTAAACAAATAATTTGTTACGCCTTGTATACATTGGGCACATAGCCGAGTATATAGTCCCGAGTTCAAATCATACCATTGTCGATTTGATAGGAAGGTGTCTTATTGACGTTATTAGGCTTGGCGATCCCGTGGGTGTGGCACCTTTGGAAAACCGTGTGAGGGAAATTTGGGTAGACGGAAACAAAGTCATCGTGGCCGAGGTTTTGAGCGTGCTGGTCTTTTTCAGACTGCTGATTACACTAGATATCACGCACTTTCCAAGAAACTGTAATTACGTTCCGCTCAGGATAGTTGCAGTATAAAACTCAGGTAGGCTCAGTGGGTGTTGAACAAACACACATGTGTCTGAGCAAGCGTCTCCACCGAGGATTACCTAGCAACACTGGTAGACAAGCATCCCTTGATACGCCATTTTGATTTAGTAACTGTTGATTTAACAAAGATTTGGAGACAATATGCTAAACAAAGTATTTTTAGTCATTTGATCTTAGTGGTATTGAGAATTTTAGTTTATTTTAGTTGCCTGTGTTCGGCTATATCTTGGAACACCGAGTAGAGTAATTCTTATCCTAACTATTGATAATTAGGATAAGACAGTACCCTGTCTTTAAGATGGAAAACAGGGACGCTTTTTTCTGTTAGTTGATTCGTTTTTGATGTGGTACGAAATGCTAGACATATACCTGTCCCTATCTCCAGATCTCTGGTTGTATAGGCACAAGGCATAGTGTACGAATAGGTTGATACTTTAATTTCTTCCCTGTCATGTTAATTTTGATCAGGTTCGTAGCATTTAACTTTTCTTTCGTGTTCTGACTACTAGCTGGGGATAGGCTTACGTATTTTTGTAAGATTTGCTATTAGGACTTATATTAAATTAAAACTTATGTATTTTATAATATATTCTTTTTTTGTCCCACCGTGTGCATGTATATTAATTGTGGGGCATCTGTGGGTCTCAACTCGACTCTCCAGATGAGTTTTCTGACAGAAACTCTTTGTAATAATTTTTCTAGAAGTCAAACCAGGAATAGCTTTTTATTATCTTTTTTAAAAGGAGTAGAGAGGATTTCCTATTGCAGAGTCCATACTCCACCCGCTTCCCCTGAATTTGGGTAGAGGCTTATCCCTTGTTTCCTGTTTAGGAAGGGGTTCCTGGTTCCTTAACTTTTCTCAGGTTTCGATAGTGTTGCTGTCGTGAGTTTTTTGTGATGTGGGTGATTGGTTGCAACGTCTCTTCATACAAAGGATATCGGGTTGACGGTTTTCTCATTGCTGTTTCCGACTGTTACATTCTTCTACTTAGAAAGGTCTCTAAAGTCCACATGCATGGCCAGGGATTTTATGCCCGCGAAAATCTCCGGCTGGGACTCTCCAGACCATTTGTACATCTGTCTCCATCTCTCACTGCTTAATTCAGTCAGCTTTCTTTATTTCTCTACTGTTCCCCGACTTCTCAAGACATTTGCGCGCTAGATATTATTTCCGATAATATAGACAAGGTCATCTCCTAAAACCCGTTTGCAAACATATTTGTGTTCGGTGAAAACCCGGTGGCTGAAACACTCTGTCACTGACCGTGCTGGCATCCAAACCCTTAACTTCCCAATCACTCAATCTCTCACGCGTTTCCCCAGTAACCCTGACGGAAAAGCTTCCCTTCTCGATCTCCTTTTTACCTCTTCTCACGCTACACAGCTTTGCGCTCTTGGAAAATTTGATTACGCAGTAGTGTTTATAAACAACTCCTTCCACTTCCTCAGCAACCAAGAACCTCCTACCAACAGAATATCTTTTTGTTATCAACGAGCAGACCGGGACTCGTTCCGTTATTTCTTTTGTGAGCGCCCTTGAAATGTAGTTTTTAATGATCCTCCTCGTCTGAGGTATCCACCACGCTGAAAGCCAGCATTGATGCTTTGATTGCAGCAAAAGTTAAATCGCGTTAATCTCCTTGGTTCTCACCTGCATACACGGCAGCTATAAGAGATAGGAATCACTTTTTCCGACTACAGCAGAGCGATATATCTGATTTAAACGGCCGTTTCATTGTCTCTCTCGTAACGAGTGCAAGCGTGTCCTCAATGAAACGAAGTTACTGTTTCCACATAGAAAGTAACAACATATAGCATATGGCAAATTTGGTTCTGGTAATTATTGAAGGCTTTGCAAACAACAGCAAATCCTCAATCCCTCCTCTATTCAACCATTTTGAAGTGCTGTCATCTACAGCAGATAAGGCTGAATGCTTTGCTTGGAAATTCTCATCGAAGTCAACACTCGACTCATTCGGATTACCCACACCTGATTTTGCCCTAGAACAGAGTCTCTACTGAGTGATATGCAAATAACCCCTTCACTTGTCTTAGATATCATTTCAAAATTAGACTCCCAATGCAACTGGAGTTTTTAGGATAACAGCCGTTGTTCTAAAGAAATGTGCTCTCAAGTTGACTCCAGTTCTCCCGACACTCTACAACTATTGCCACGCTGCTTCCCACTTTCCAAGTTGGTGGAAGTCCTTCTCTGTAGTCCGTTTTTTAAGAACACTGGAGAACATCATGCCGTCTCTAACTACCGTCCTATCAGTCTCCTACCACTTTCCTGCAAAGTTGTCAAGGCCGAATTGGTTAAGCATCTTACCTCCCATAATCTTTTCTCTAAACAAATATAT
This sequence comes from Acanthosepion esculentum, assembly GCA_964036315.1. Taxonomy (NCBI): domain Eukaryota; kingdom Metazoa; phylum Mollusca; class Cephalopoda; order Sepiida; family Sepiidae; genus Acanthosepion; species Acanthosepion esculentum. Next base: position 93,707,362 of record OZ038491.1, read on the forward strand.
GGATTAAGCTTTGGCCAACCTACTGCTGGGGATCTTACGGCCATAACGCAATATATATACTAAGTACTGATATTCATCAATGATCTTCCTGAATGTCCTCAGTTCCCAAGTAGTCATCTATGCAGATGACACTATTATTTACTCCTGTCGCAATAGTAAATCTGGAAGTGCTGACAAAGTTAACGTGTCCGAATGCTCTCGAAAATGACCTTCACTCTGTGGTTACCTGGGGCAGGAAATGGCTTGTGAATTTTAATGCCTTCAAAACTAATCTGCTCTCATTTAACCAACACAGAGAAAATTTTCTGTCCCCTATTACCATGGTTGATGATCGATTCCAGGAGAGGTTTTACTGCGCATGCTTGGCCTCAGTTTTTAAACTGACTTGAGGTGAAATAACTACATTGAATCAATAGTTATATCTACTGCATTGAAAGTTAGTTCACTGTATCGTGCCAGAACGTTTCTCGTCAGAATCCATCTTACAGATCTACAAATCTACCATTCCTCCCTGCATTGAATATTGTTGGCAGATATGGCCTGTTGACCCTACTGTACATTTTGAGGTTCTCGACAAATTCCGAAGAAGGATCTGCAATGTAATCGATCCTGACTTGCCATCTTGACTTCTGTCATATTATCACAATCAAGATGTGGCTTCCCTTTGTCTTTTATACAAATATGCTAATGGAATCTGATCTGCTGAGCTTTTTTCCCCTAGAGGCCAGTATACATGAATTTAAACATGCTACTAGATTGCTATCTAGGGCCCACAATTTTATTGTTGAAATATTTAAATTTAACCTGCACTTTCACATCAAAAGTTTAATTCTCGCACTTCCCGACAGTGGAATTGCCTTCATTTTACTTGCTTCCATAATAATTACTATTTTCAAAAATTTAAATGTATAAATGTTCATCAAGCACCATCCTCTCCTGCCTTGATCCCCGCTCATCTTTTACCATTTCTTCAATCCCCTTAACATTGTCTTTTCTCTCACTTTCCTTCTCTGTAATCCCCTGCGTGCTAGTGGCATTCCCGATTTGCTTGAGGGGATTCTTGAAAAAATATGGCCCCGTTCTGCTGTGGGACTTACCAGACACATTCCTAAAAATAATGGAAACTGTCAAACATAAGTGGAAATATAATGAGCGTCAAATATTCTGGCTGGAAACCCGATAACTTTATGAGACCGGAGATCATTGAATTAATGAATGCCATACACTTCTTATGTAAAGATGTAAGACCTATCCACAGAAATAGAATAATGCCGGTAATGCTAGCAGTTAATTAATAGCGATGTGTGATAACATCAAATATAAACGGGCAGAATATTAATTTTAGTTAGAAGCAAGTAATTGCAAATAGAAGAAAATTAAATTACTATGAACTTTTAAATGTAATGCACTATACAAATCGTGTGTCTGGCAAGCATTAACGCCATAAACGAACGAAGACGGACAGTTAAAAAAAGTATGATGCAGTGAAATATACTGAGAAGCAAGACCATGAGATTAAAAAAAATCTGAACAAGAGTGACTAAAAACGAAAGAAAGAATGCGACACAAATCTAATATGCGTAAATGTTAACAAAAAAAAGTAGAATAAACATAAAGAAAAACAACGCTGAACGGAAAAAAAAAATATCCTGAAAACGTGAATGGTACCGATTACAAGTAGAAAGTGATTAAGAGGCTAACAGATGGAAAGCAAGCCAAGACGATTTATGAGATCGTTTGTATTTTATGAAGTGCATAAATCATGTTAAAACTCAAATCAGTGAAGTTATTGAAATAACTTACGAGATACGGCGTGTAAATAATTGCCAGTTTTAACATAGTTTTCCTTGTTACATGATAGAACATCAACTTATTTATTTTTAATATTCATGTGTGTATACATGTGCAGACAAAGAAGGGTTATTTATGCCTATGTCAACATTCTCATATACAGAGCTTCTTGAGGAAATATATATATATATATATATATATTTATATAAACGAGTTTATATGCCTGCCTAATTCCATTCATATTATATTCATATACCTACAGACTGTGCCTAGGTACATATGATCACACAAAACTATATATTGTGTGGGTTATCATAAGGAGAACGGATATAGAAAGTTTAGTGACAGTTTCAGTGTATTTCTCTTCGTGCCGTTTGATGAGTGTTGTATAAATATAAAGGAACATGTCAAAATTGTAAGTAAAGTTTCGGGTAGGTGTGAGAAACGTGTGATACAGAAAGTTATAAAAACAGTAATCTCGGTGCAGAGGTGAACAGTCTCACACATTGCAATCGGAGAATATCCCGCCCCCATATCGTACAAGAGTGCATGACTCTATCCGAGAGTAACTGATGAAATGTTCTAATTAAGAAAATGCTATAGAATGTCCAAGTCTCGTGTTATCATTGTCCACTTTATTACCCTTATATAATAAGCCTAATTAGAAGATGCGCCTTCCAAATATGTTAAATGTTTATATAACTAGAGAGACATGATGTGACCAATATACTTTGTATTTAGTTTTTGTCAAAGACATAGTCAGCAAAGGGACCAGAGAATTGACACATAACATGAGTGTTTTGTAAAAGGTTTTGATAAGACTTCTTAGTATATATAAACATGAGTTTTGATTTTTGTTTTTAGTATATAATGAACGTTAAGTGATTTGAACTATTTACTTGCGTTATGTATCTATAAATTATATTTTATTTATGTAATTTCTTATCTTTCTCTAATTGGCGTGCATCAGTCAAAATATTAAGTGCTTTTGTTATAGTTTAAATGAGGTGTATTAAGTACGTCGAACTGATTAGTTGTTGATACATTATTCTATGGTTCCTGTCTTGTGTAGTTAAGTGTAATCTCTTTGGTAATTTAAGAGACAGAACTTTGTATTTGTTAGATTTTGTTAAAGTGCTGAACCTCTTAGTATTAGTATCTCTGAAGAAAAGGGGTTTTAAATGATGCTCAGTTCGTATGTGAAACGAAGTGAAGAATTGATTTCAAAGGTTTGATTTAGAATTTGTTTGTCATCAAATTCGTCCATGAGAACGAATATGTCGATGTATCTGACACATGCAAATCTTGCTCTGTAGAATCAAAAGTTTTATTTTCGTGTTGAGACACATACAGGAGAAAGTGGGCCTTATGAGAAATTAAAAGGGATCTTTGTATAATGCCGAGATTATATTTCAGTGCTAAGTAGAATATTTATAAATATTTACAAAAATAGTGATATTTTTCATACAACTAATCAGAGCGGGAGGCAAATAGATTTCATGGAATGTAAAAAAAATACATATATATATATATATATATATATATATATATATATATATATATATATATATATATATATATATATATATATATATATATATATAAGAGTGAACATTGAAGTCAACACTCAGAGGCCACAAGTTGTTTCATGCTAGGCGCAATCATCAGGCCTGAAGATTGCGCCTAGCATGAAACAGCCTGTCGCCTCTGAGTGTTGACTTCAATGTTCACTTTTATATTTATATTTACATACGCTCTATCACTGATATTGAGAACATTATCCCATAAATATAGCACACCTTAAAACTATATTGCTTATATATATATATATATATATATATATATATATCCATACACACACACACACACACACACACACACACACACACACACACATACATATATATATATATATATATATATATATATATATATATATATATATATATGAATAATTTATCCAAAATTGATTTTCTTCTTGGTAAGTTCAAGTATTCTAATATCACAATCATGTTATATTATTATATTCTGTTTTTTTAAATTTTTGTGAAATTTATTCATATCTTCAATCCTGGTTTATAAAACCTAATTCCGAAATAGAAAATGGAGTGCGTTTTCTGACCATGAGATAAGTGTTCAATTCTCATGGTAAATTATTGATGCTATCAGTGTGGGGAGACGATTCCAGCGTGCGACATAATTGGAAAATGTCTGAAAATATATCAGGGGTTGAACCAAGTCTTATGATTGAAATAGGGTAGACAGAACTGTTCTAAGGCAGTCGATGCTTGTAATAGCACAAAATCATTGGGACTGATGATTTAAGCGTATTTGCGTTGTTCAATCTGCTTATCAGGACTAATTATGCGCTATTAGCCAGAAACTATAAGGTCAGCTAAGCATAGTTGCAGTATAAATTACAGCTGAAATACGTTATTTTGAAGGATGTTTATACAAACCTTAATAAGCAACTATAGAGAATGCTAAAAAATACGATTATTTTACTTTATTTTATACGCATTTTATAAGGTTTATTAATATATTTTATGAAATAAAAAAAATAAAATTGAAGGCAATAATTAATTCAGTATTACTACGTAAGTATTCTTTATTATTGGTACAAAAACAACTACTGCACATACCAAAATAAATGTGTTCTGTAAGTATATATTTGTTATCTTCGTGATTAATACAGTTATCATATATTTTAACAAAGCAACTTAGTGTTTTATATTTCATTACATTTCAGTGGGGTATATTAGACATCCAAATTTGAAGACATAATGAATTGATTGATTTTTTGTTTTACACTTGAGTAACGCTTTCGTAACTTATTTACATAAACCAAGGAAAACACGAAAGTATAACATCTAAGCCAGTAAGATAAAGGGGAAAAAATTAGAATTCAGTGATAAACAATTCTAAATTGATGTAAATAAACCTCGATCAAGGCATAGAAGAATCAAATAATGTGATATTTTCAAGCACGTTAGTTCATTCCAAGAATACATAGATGAGACGACAATGATGAGGGAAAAAAATGATTCCAGACAGAAACAATTAGAAAAAATGGAGGGGAAAAGTACTAAATAACAAAGAAAATAAATAAAACTTTTTAATTCTTTGAGAAACCAGTACTTCAGGAAAATTGAAAATTAAATTACTGAAGCCAAGCAGCATAGAAAATATGTTAAAATGTAGGGAAAAGCGAACAATCGCAATAATAGCATAAAATCAAAACCTCCACAAAAGAAATACCCATGTCTAATAAACAATTCAACACTGATCAAAATACACTTATAATGATCGCAAAAATAAAACTTATACAAATATACATTCAAAGTCTGTCTCCAAACATAAACAATCATAAGGCTACTGATTAGGAAATGAAGATAGTTATTAAAAATATAATAATAAAGCCACACTTGAAACTGAGGCTGAACGTTTGAAAATAGTTTACTTTGTCTCTGAATTCAATAGCAGGTTTCTCTATGAAATAAATCTGGAACCAGACATGCATCCGCAAAGTCGGGTTTATCACGCATTAATTCACTTTGGAAACAAAGTTATCCCTTAAAACCCTCACACATACACAGGTGTCTCAATTGGATACATCCTGGGGAAATATTTATGGAAATTATGTTTACTAGGTTCTCATCGTTTTATAACAAGCATCTCGTCATAACGTAATTTGTTTTTTGTTCTGATAAAGGTTGAAATGATGGCACATGTCATCAAACAACCCGAGAAATTATTTACTTCTCTAATACCAAAATTCATACATGTTTTGATGATCTCGCTTCAGGATAGAACGAGATCAATAAAAACTTAGTGTTTTTATCAATTAGAAAATGCCTTACAACATCCGAATGCACTGAATGAAACGCTATAATAAAGGAAGTGTATCAATTTAGAAGGTTTTACATGCCTGGCGATAACCGCAATACGGAAACATTTCAAACCTCATCAAGAGAACAACAATGGAGAATGAGAGCCCAAGTTTACTTAATCTTTTCACACACTATGTCATGCACATTTACACACACTGATGTGATGAGATGGGCACTGATCATTTAAGCATTCCATAGCGCCTCCAAAAAACTAATCTACCAATAGAATACATCGATCTTGCTTTCCATCTCGAGGCCAATATACTAATTAGAGGAGTGGGTGCCATACTCATGGCATAGCTATTTTTTGTTTGGATAAGATCTTTAACGGAAAATCAACATCTTCTACCAAGTGTTGCAATAAATGGAACTCAGGTTAAACCATTCCAAAACAGAAACTAGGATCTGGAATTGGTATGAAAGAAGAGAAGGAATATAACCATTATAAAAATGGAGGATGTGGAATTAGTAATTTTAAATTTCAAATAACTCAGAGTATGGATCAGTTATAACAAATACAGTCTAGGAGAAAAAGCAAATCGAACATGGAAAAGGCTGTGCCATAGTTAGATTTCCTCAACAGCATAAATTACTACAGAACTCATGTTATATTCCAAAATAGCTTTGTGAAATCGAGCCATTCATATGGATGTCATGTATAGCGACAGACTTGTTCAGAAATATCTATGCTGCCAGCTTTATACAACCACTTAGCTCAATGGATAAAATGGATTTGAGTGGGTGAAACCTAAGATAGCCAAATATTAGAACATTTGGATTGGCGCTACAGAATCAAAAGCAAATTGCATCACTTGAGAACTACCAAGATAAGCAACAACTAAAATGGATAGCACTTGTAACTCGAAGAGAAAATAATGACCAAATCAAGATGTTAATATACCACATCACTTCAAATAGGGGGTTCGGAAGGAAACTCCAATCAATATTAGAGTGAGCGATAATAGCTACTGGACGGGAGAAAGCTGATTTATAAAAACAAATTTATTTTAAGAGAACAATTTAATGAACTCTTAACAGAAAAATTGCAAGATATTCGGTCAATGAATATCAAATGTTACCTTTTAGGTAAACGGCTAGTATTACAATTATCATTACCATTTAAAGCCGAAAGATTTTCTTCTTTTTATGCGAGTGAATATTGCAAATAATGTTTGTTTTGAGAATAACAATGATTTCCCAGATACAGAACATACTATTTTACCCATAACTGGAGCTATGAATTTATAACTTTCGTAAGGGTTTTTACGCGTAAGTGAATGCAGCAAAATCAACTGGAAATTGAACATGCCTGGAAAGATGTATATAAAACGATTAGAATATATTGCAATGAATATTATGCTGAATGTGTCTTTTACTGGTCTCAGAATATTTAGGTTCCGGCATATTTTCACTATCCACTGTAAACGAGAATGGAATATTTGGAAACTATGTAGAGTTTTCTAGAACATAATCTTGTAATACGCAAATGTCAACATTTCTAAATAATGAAGAAGGGAATAAGAAACCTCCGCTCATGCTGCTTAAATAAGCAGTGAGAACTTGATTCGAGTGGTTTGATTTCTCTAAGGATATTAAACAAGTTGCCGTATTAGAATTGTCTGACAAAAGGATGTGGCGGTAATTACAACAGCAGTAAATAATAACGTTGGATGGTGGAAGGGTAAAATGTGAAGTAACATCTTGATCAGCACCATTGCAAACATTCGATATTACCTCCAGGTCGTAAAATGGTTTCTGTTACTTTAATTCAGTGATGCGTTATTCTCTATTTAGAATCTGAAAGTCATTGCTTGAGAATATAGGAGGAAAGGAATGACTCATCAGAGTTGGGAGAATGGATATTGATAGCATATGAGTTTCGTATTTAATGAATGAAGTTTCATATCATTTGTGAAAGGTTCAATTACATTTTCAGGAATTAATTCTAAGTTACAGTCTAAATCTTTCATGTACACAAGCTGTCAATTTTGAAATCTTTAAATAATACATTCTTGATAAAAAACAAATGCCGGAAAATCCGCATCGGAGATACGAATATGTAAGATAAGCATAAGTGAAAAAAGTCCATACCGGAACAGGTTAAAATTGATAATTATTTATCAAGAATTTAGATATAGATGTCTTTTTATGTACGTCAATCACCGATTCGATGTATCCTTTAAATTAGATTTCAAATGAGTAATTCCATCATTATCATTGTGATTTTAATTATCTTTAGTAAATTCGCGGACCGCTATTGAAAGGATATGTTAGAAAACCTCACGGTTTGACGAATGAAATCGGTATAAAAAGAAAATAAGCAAGTGCACAAATATAAAAGGGAATAATATAAGGATGGGTCTTCTTCGCGGATTTATTCTAGATTTTACAGCGAATAAATCCTAACTGAATTGGAATGCCTGCAAGAACTTATTATTGGTCAGCACAATCATAGATGCGCAAGCTATGCAGAGGATACTATGCAGATGATAGGCAAAAATAGCAGGAAATCGTCGGCAATTTAGTAAACGCAAGCAGGAAAAAAAGGAAAAAACCTCAATTGTTAGAAAGCTATTTATGGTGGTTAGTAAGAGGAATAACCTAAGATACAAGCTATGAATTGGAGACGTAAATAGAAACCACGTACGGTATTTTAGTTATATGAGAATTGCTAAAACTGGCAATGGAATATAGGACACAAAAGTCCGAAGGTGCCTAACTATATCGAAGGACAGCTCCCTAAAATATAAAAAAATAGTATTAATAAGTGAGCAAAAGGATTTGTAATATCAGTCCTCCTATGTGGCAGTGAATGCAGGAAAATTTTCATAGATAAAGAGGAGAATCAATGTAAAAGAGACCTGTTTCTGTTATCTGAGAATACCCTGCATGGCGCATGCGATCAACGATGAAGTTTCATATGTAAAAAGAGAGAAACATGAATGTTCAGAATGAGAAAAAAAGACATATGACATTTCCGAAATGCATGAGAAAATTTTATATGGAGAATTTTGCAGTATATTTGAGGATATGACGATACAATTATATACGATATAAGACATTGCAATTTATAGCTTTATACGAAAATTATTCTTTGCCGACAGGAATTACATGTAACATTGTTATTTTTTTATAATTACAATAATTGATACGTTCTCTTTTAAAATACGAGGAATAATCCACACACACGCACATATATATATATATATATATATATATATATATATATATATATATATATATATACTCAAAATACGTTTCGATCAATAAAGCAAAAGAATATATCTAAAAGTTAGCATTTAAACCATAAGAAAGTAGTTTTGAACGTCTAGATTCTATCCAGAGAGATTTGCTGGTAGCTTAACTGTTAACAATGCAGAGTTAAAAGCTGAATGAGTTTTTCCTCGTTCATATTATATTATTGCTTTTGGAAATCGCGTAATTCAATCTTTTTCCAGTTAAGGGTAAATAGGCGAGAAGCCATACATATTGCAGTGAGTATAGACAAAGAAAAGTAAGAATTCCCATCTACCCTGAAGAAGGATGATCTGCGTATTCCAACATTATGTTCTAGAAAATCTATGTAGTTTGCAAATATTGTCTTTTACATAGAGTAGTGAAAAATAAGTTGGAAACTAAATATTATGAGTTTGTAGAAGTAGATACAAAAGAATATTCATAGCAAGTCATTCTAATTGTCTTATACGCATCTTTCAAGGCATGTCCAAATTCCAATTGTGTCCGTTGCTTGGATATTCAAATACCCTTGTGACAGTACGAATTCTTATCCTCGGCTCGGGTTAAATAATACATTAGTATCAGGAAAATCATTTTTACCTCCAGGCTATATATATATGTATATATGTATATACATATATATATATATATATATATATATATATATATATATATATATATATATATATATATATATATATATATATATATATATATATATATATATATATATATATATATATATATATATGTATATATTAAGAAAAGGAGAAAGTCCGGGAATTATTTAAGAAATTCATAAAAAGAACGTATAAACATAAAAAAATGTCTTATATATATATATATATATATATATATATATATATATATATATATATATATATATATATATATATATATATATATATATATATATATATATATATATATATATATATGTATGTATGTATATATATATATATATATATATATATGTATATGTATGTATGTATATATATATATATATATATATATATATATATATATATATATATATATATATATATATATATGTATATGTATATATTAAGAAAAGGAGAAAGTCCGGGAATTATTTAAGAAATTCATAAAAAGAACGTATAAACATAAAAAATGTCTTAAATATATATGTATATATATATATATATATATATATATTTAAGACATTTTTTATGTTTATATATATATATATATATATATATATATATATATATATATATATATATATATATATATATATATAAGTATCCAGTTGTATGGATATTAATTTGTAACTCTGGGTTTCAAATTTTGCGAACATCAGACAAACTGGTTTATTTTTTAAAAAATAGATCTGTTTCATAATATCATAAATATTGAGCACTTTCCACTGAGTACCGCATATATATATATATATATATATATATATATATATATATATATATATATATATATATATATATATATATATATTCAGTATTTACTTCCAAAATAAGAAAAAAATGAAATTATTGACCCAAAAATTGTGTCCCCTATAATGCCCTTGATACACCCGTAGTTTTACACCTGCAAAATCAGTCGTGCCCCAAATATCCTATGAGTTTAAAAAACTCGTGATCGTAATACCATTGCGTCTTTTCTTCAATTAAGTTTTATATGATGGCAATTAATCAATAGATTGTATTTTGTACAAATAGTATATATCAGCTTCTTTTCTTAGGTAAAAAACAGTACTGTAAATCTTTAGCAAATTTGCCCGGGTGTTATTTGTCATTATGTCGGACCATCGTATTACAGCATCCTTCCATAAAATTACATATATGCTGCTTCAAGTCGCTTCTTCATTTTTGAGGAGATCGCCCAACACTCACTGCAATTCAGGACAGATATTAAATAGCGGTTTAGTACTCTTTACTTGTTTCTAGCGAAAGTTTAATATTTCTCAGTATTCTCTATAGCCTTTGGAACTCTTCCTATATTAAACAATAAACCGAATTGGAGGCTAATATGCGCTCTCATTTAGATAATGGTTTAATTATGGCTGTTATTACTATGAGATATTGTTAAACAGTATCCTAGCCGATTTTCTTTATCTTATTGCTATTGTATGCAATTAAATAATTACATTAAATTGTAAATATACTATTAAATAACCAGTTGAGTTATTTAATATATTGGTTATCCAGTGAGCTTCTTTAATATTAGTTATTCCGAGAAGTTATTTAATTATTAATGTTGAAATGACATATGTTATCAGAAGAGAATCTATAGTTATTAAATAACAATTAAAGATAATGAAATTAAAATACTAGCCCGAAAAGATATAACTTAAAATTGGCAGATATTATATATATATATATATATATATATATATATATATATATATATATATATATATATATATATTACGGCAAAATTGCCGTAAAATATAAGTCAAATGACAGCACAATTAATGAATAAATAAAGTAATGGAAACATAAAATGTTGCTTTTCAATGAGAATGTATTTGGATAAGGAAATATTTACAAGCGCATTGGTTGATATTTCTGTAAGTAGGTTTTCAGTTAATTTTTTGTGTATTCATTAGAAAAATATCAACGGTGATATAATAATAGCTGACCACTCGTATCTGAGGATGACTGTCTGCTAGTGGTGCTAGCATGTCACTTTGCAGACACATATTCTGGCACATTTGTGTTGACTCAACACCCTCAGAGCCCACCTATGATTTACAGTGCGACTATTTTGAGTGGATCTTAGTTAAAGTTTCTGGTGTGATCAACAGTCTGATCAAGGCCAGCACGCTCAAAACACCAATCACAATGACTTGTGACTTCTTGATAGTACGACCATCGACCTCTCACAAATGAAACACACAAGAATTGGGTCAACACGTTACATGTTTTTCAGTCATTTTCTATAGGTGCCGCATGCAAGAATCGTCTCCCACCACACCGATAATATCAAAAAGTCACCTTACAGACAAATCGACCATGGGGAGATTCGAACCGAATCTCATGGTCAATAAGCGAATATTTTAATCACTTAACTTCCGCAACAAGAAAAAATTACGCTCTTTGCTTTTCCTTTTATACAATTTCTCAAAATTTCATGTCGGCAGACGAAAATAATTGTGTTTTTAATAAATAAACGGAGCATCTACTCAATTACGAATATCTATTAAGAATAGCGTTTGAAGAGATAAAAGATTGTCAGATTAATAACAAATCCATTCTCTCTCTCTCTCTCTCTCTCTCTCTCTCTCTCTCTCTCTCTCTGTGCCCTGAGGGACGTAACTCAAAAATCTTGCAAAACAGCGCATTTTTTAAAAATACGTTTTCTCGAACATCCAGGCCGGTAGATAAAAGAAATATACTATTTAATATATAAACGAAGCACCTACTCAAATACTAACATCAACACGAAATAGCGGTTAATGTGAAAAAAATATAATGTGGCCTCCAACAGAAATCGAACTTGTATCCTATACGGAACCGTCATATAGACTGACGTGCTTTGCTATTTATCTACAGAGGAAGCGTCTGATTAGGAAGGTGGAAATACCGCTTTTAAACTACAAATTTCCCATTATTTCTCTCGATCGCTCATACCTGCTTGAAGCGTAAAGAATGATATCATATATTATGAAATGGACTAGGATACAGGTTCAATTCCTATCGGAGGACACATAATTTCTATGAAATTTCTCGGACATTCAGACTGGTAAATGATGTTAACACTGTTTATTATAAACTGAACATTTACTTAAATATTTATATCTATAAAAATAACGTAAAATCAGAAAACATAATAATTTTCGGACTTAATACTTTTCATAATTCCTGTTTAAGTTACCAAACAGAAATTCGCATAAACTCATTTTGGGCTAAAAGATTGTCATATCCATGTTAACTATGCTGTGTCATGTTGTAAACGTTTTTGCATAAACACTTTCTTCAAATTTTATTTTTCTGTCATCAATAAGATTAATTTGAAAATCATTTTTTTCAAATCGATTTTCATGTGTATCTACAGTGACAAAAATCGATTTACGTGTGTATCGACAGTGATAAACATATTAATGTATGGAAATATCCCCGGTAGATATCTCTAAACATATATCTGAAGAAAAATAGCGAACTTGATCTAAAACACTGTTGCCTAAAAAGACATAGTATAGGTGAACTATTATTGTGTTGGAGACGCTCTATTCCGGCGGAGGGCAACAATTCGATATACTATCGATTTACATATTGAACAAAAATGCCACTGCAGCCGTCTGATATTTGTGGTTTCAGGATATTGGTCACATACACCACACAAATACACACACACATCGATCCCTCCACCGTGATTACTTTTTGATTAAGTGTATCAAATCTTCTTCACCAATTGGGATCCAATCATTGCAACAAAAATGGAAGAAGTGTGTGGACTGCAAGAGGGGCTAAGTTAAACAAAATAAACCTCATTGAAGAATAAAACACATTTAGTCACATTCCATAAGGAGTGTGACTTTCTTTCCTTCCCTGATATATATATATATATATATATATATATATATATATATATATATATATATATCAATTATGTAGTCCGTATTCAATTTATGTAACGTAAATCATTCATACGAAAAACAAATACTGAAGCTAATTATATGGCAAGAATCACTCTCGCAAACAATATTTAATAATGATATACAATCAACTTCGAATCCGTTAATGAATGGACACACTGAAATGTCTACCTGATGATGGTCGTTCGAAACGACTGAAATCCAGGCTAGTAGAAAAAATAAGACCTGATAAAACCGGAATTTATAAACAAGGATCATACCATTCATTAACGGATTCGAAGTTGATTGTATTTTATTATTAAATATTGTTTGCGAGAGTGATTCTTGCCATATAATTAGCTTCAGTATTTGTTTTTCGTATGAATGATTTACGTTACATATATATATATATATATATATATATATGTGTGTGTGTGTGTGTGTGTGTGTGTGTGTGTGTGTGTGTGTGTGTGTGTGTGGGTGGGTGCATGCTGGAGTGAGATGTTAAAAGTCCTCTTCTTTAATTAAAAATTTCATGTTTTATGTATTTTTAGATGGAAGTGAATTGAACGAAAAAATACCTCCAGCTTCCCATGTCACTGAAAATTAGTTAACAGCTTTATGAGCATAGAAATAAATTAACGGCGATCTTGAGCGATAAAACTAGAAATATAATGAACTCGTTAACATTATTAATAATACCCAAGGCCATCAAGCTAGAAACAACATTGTCATCTATGCAGCTGTGGTTTACGTTTCACGCTGAAACATCGGTTCCCGTACGATCACCGAAATTAATCAACACTGTTCCAGGTCAGCACCTTGATGCGTGATCGCTTCGTGGATATCAGGTGCTGTAAGTTTGGATTAATCGGAGAGCCAGTTGGGTTCGTTTCATTCCCTTACGCGTAAATTAACTTGGGAAATGTATGTACCTACCTCTTCTGCCCCAGCTATTGGTTAGTTAATAAAACTTGTATTAGTAAACCATTACTATCGCAACAATGATTCTTACCTTCTAAAATTATTTAATGGCTTTAAATAACCTTCAAAATTATTATTGTTTTTCACACGGATGCAAAGTTGTTCTGATGTTTTTCCACGCGACCAAAACAGAATATTCTATTATTTTAGGAGGTATTGGCAGGTCATAAAGTTAGTGCTGATCGGGGCACAAGCAGAATTATAAAAATATATTTTCGAAGTTTCTTCCCAATTTGCGTCATATGGTTTACACACAGCCGGATTCCAAACACCCAAATTTTTGCTTTCTACTCACTCACCAAAACAATACAATTCGTCATTGTCTAGTGACGACTTACCATGTCTAATCATGTGAAGCGATTTGGTGTTACCAACAACTTCATATCCGTTTTGTAGCAGATGCCAGCACCGAAGCACTAGGAAGAGTAAATAACATGGAAGATGTATCGACATTTTGCGCCGACGCTCACTGAACAAAACCAAAATTAAATATTCACGCCGACAGAAAGAGGAGACAGCGATTTAAAATTGTCTATGTACAAATAACGAGCAGTGCAAAAACATATGTTTTATTATTACAGAGAGAAAGTTACTTGAAGGAAAAACAATTATTTTTCCAAATTAA
>OZ038491.1:93727440-93764940 GCA_964036315.1 Acanthosepion esculentum
CTGATAGCTGCCACAACTTCTAGTCTGTCCAATCTCTTCTTTGTGCAGATTATGCAAGTATGATACCGTGCTGTAATACTCCCCTTTTAAACTGTTTTCTCCGTTGTTTTTGTAGTAGCTTATGTGTAAATATCTAACTATAGAAGTCTTGTCTGGTAGTTCTTTCATGTGAGGGGAGCCTAACAAACGAAAATGTTTGAAGAATAGGTCCTGGAACTTATAATTTTTTTTTCTTTCTAAGCATTTACGAATTTTCTTTGTGGGAACGCCAATAAATGAAAATGTATTTAATGACTCAAAAGAAGGATCCATTCGAGGACTAATGTCTATTATCTTCTGCTACATTCTCTGCTGGAAAACTTCTTTTATCTCTTTAGGTTTTCATTTTCAGTCTATTATATTACCTAAGTAACTAATTCAATAAAATACTTCAAATCTTCAATAAAATACCTCAAATCCCGGGAAGAAACGATTATTTTCCTTTCCTGTTAAGCTAGATGAAAATTTATTCGCTTTACTCATTGAAATCAAAACTTGCTATATGTTCCTTTATTAATATCCCGCTTTACATGACATTATTACTTGGTTGGATCTTTAAACAATCTTTCAACCATGGCAATAAATAATAATCAACCTTATAAATAAAAGAATATAATTAGATTTAATTTCGAAGAAAAATCGATAAGGAGAACATACGAATGAAGTATGTCTTTATAGATTGATTAACCACAGCATAAGTATTTTGCACCAGCATTAATCTTTAATGGGATTTTGATAACATGTCTTTGTAATATTCTCAAATGTTATTACTGTTTATCACAGTAAATCCTATCTATCAAACATACAAATGTTCACATATGACTGAAGGGGTTTTCACATGAGAAAACCGGTCATAAACATTTAAACTGAGAAATTTCTTTAAACGATATAAGATATGAGAATTCTAATCCATTAAAGATGCAGCAAAAAATTATGTCATTTATTTAAACTATATATAATGTCTCAAGGGGAAAAGTTGGAATAAAATACGGAAGTAAATATTTATAAGTTAGCTGTTTTTTTAGATAATATTTGCATATTTTCTACTCATTTAAAATATAATTAAATATGTAACTTTCATCAATAAAATATAGTTTTGACATTTTATTTAATAATATATATTATTGCTGAAGTGGTTTATAGCTATAAATATTCAGTAATTACTCGCGATATACATTTCAATATATAGAGGGTGTAAGAAAAATATTTTTCACAAACGTTGGGGGCGGGTTTCTGTCACAAAAACAAGATAAACTGTACATATGAACGTATGTTCAAAAGGCCATCGTTGTAGCTCAAGACAACAACTCATAACAGATTTTCAAAATGTCTCCCGCTTGAATTTACACACACATGCACCCGATGGATCACTGACTAACGGAGACTCCAACACGGTGTCGAATTGTTTCGTAGGCCACTAGGATATGTTGATGAAGCCTCTCTCCACTATTAATGTCTGCTGCATAAAGCAGCTGTTTTTCGTGGCCCCAGAGAAAGAAATCCTTATGATTGATGCCGACGAAACATGCTGGCTATGGAAAGCGTCCTCCCGTACATATCCCTCTTTCTGTGCATCGCGAACAATGTGACTAAAATGTACTGGAGTCCCATCATGCCTGGGCCACATGCATCTTCTTATTAGCATGGGTACATCCTCTAGAAGTTGTGGAAGTGTGTTCGAAATCATGTCCCTGCAGACTGCTTCTGTAAGACATGCCGAGGTAACATATAAACCTACCAGATAGTCAACAACAATTCCACATTAATCGTAAACAAATGCTAGTATATAGCCTGTATTGTACCAGATTCCGATACACCCACAAATGTGGAAAATCTGTTATTTTGTCATTTCCAAATGTTGCCTCATCCGGAAACAAGACTGAAGAGACAAATAGCTTATCAGCAGTTTGTGTAATAAAACATCTGCAAATGTTCTCTCTTAGAGAGTAATCAAAGGGCGAGTGACATTGCACACGTTTCACATGATCCTGATGCAGGAACTGCTCTTGAATTATCCTCCATGCGGTATTATGAGATGTACGCCAGGCTACGGCCACTTGATGTGTGCTGATAGCTGGATTGTCTCTGATAGCTTGTAGAATATGTTCTTGGTGGTCAGCCGTACAAGCGGATCTCGGACTTACTCGATCTCTAGATTGTGATGCCATGGACCCACTCTCAGCAACGCAACTATAAACAGCAACAAAGGTTGTATGATTCGGCTGGCTTCGGTGTGGAAACACAATATGATAATACCGTACAGCTTCGCATCCATTACCATTCACGCATCGATATGCAAAATTCATAACTGCTTCCTCACGATATCGTACCATTGTTAAACTGATGACTACCCACTACTACACACGTTAAACGTTGAAGACAGACGAGACAGAAATGTGAATAAATGGAAAATTTAACCTAGTCTATATGGCAGCACAGCGCCATCTACCTAAATTTTCTTTAAAGTAAAAAACGAAGGATTTGTGTACATATGTTTATAAATACTTTTGTATTCATTTTAGTTTG
Organism: Acanthosepion esculentum; assembly: GCA_964036315.1. NCBI lineage: Eukaryota > Metazoa > Mollusca > Cephalopoda > Sepiida > Sepiidae > Acanthosepion > Acanthosepion esculentum. Next base: position 93,730,006 of record OZ038491.1, read on the forward strand.
GGGAACCCGCCCTCAATATTTGCAAAACTATTTTTGATGGAGCCTGTATATATTCTCGTTCAAATGATTTCAAATCTTAACGCCATGTTTAGAAATGTTAAAGCCATGTTTTCTTTTTTGAAGCTATAGAAATGCTATTCACTGGAAAAGAAAATGTCTTTCCGTGTCTTCCCGTATCTTCGAACATAGTCGAAGAAATCTTTGCAACGTCAGAGAAATCGCTAAAAATGCACCAACTGCAATCCAGCTACACAAGACAAGCTGCATCATGTTTGGCAGGAGCTGGACTACCGACTTGACGCGTGGCCTGGCCAAGGGTGGTGGATATAGAGAACTTGTGAAAATATTTATTAAATCCACATACCTTTGAATTTTTTTCTTTCAAATTTAAATAATTCATATGTTGCTCCACAATGTTTTGTTTCATTTGCTTAGACTATGAAGTTATTCAGATATTTACATCTCAAATTATATCAAGTTTTAAACTCCTCCTCCTCTATTTCTCTCCCTCTATCTATCTATCTATCTATCTATCTATCTATCTATCTATCTATCTATCTATCTTACTATCTATCTCTCTCTCTCTCTCTCTCTCTCTATATATATATATATATATATATATATATATATATATATATATATATATATATATATATATATATATATATATATATGCATTGAAAATATGCTGGAAAAGAAAAATGTTCTAAACAAATAATTAATTCAGCAAATCATATGAATGTCTATGAAGAATAACTCAAATAATATAATATAAATGAATAATTTTTATGCGAGTCTAGGTTTATATTGCTTTTGTTAAATATATTTTTAAGTTTTTAAGTTTGTTTGGTCAATGGATGCAAGAATGGATGGTTGTTCATATCAGTTAAAAATTCCTTAATTTAAAATTTTCACTTCAGGGCGGTGGAGAGGGTATTAAGCAGAAGATAACTGATAACTAACATCCATTAGACATGGCACGTGGAACTAAAGAGTCTACCCCAGTGAGCGAAATAAGGGGTTCAATTCAACATTCCAACCAACTGAAGAAGGCCGGAGCGTACAACGGCCGAAACTGTGTAATAAATACGGCGTCAAAGATGAGAACAATAGTCCGAATAATGTAAAAATACTTTAGTAGCTGATTTTAATATAACTTTGCTGCTTTAACTGTTTGCTAATATTCCTATGCATCTTGATAGCTGTTTAACCAAGTTTTGTCGGATAGACGAATAGGAAGAAAATTGAAAAATTTATACAATTTAGCATGGGAAAAAGCAATGATTACATCCACACTAATCAAAAATGGCGAAGTCTTTAAAAGTTTCTCTTTCGTCAGATAAGATCTGCATTTGTGTATAGTGAAAATTAATTGTTAATTAAATTCCTTAAGACGTTGACTAGTTAAAACGTAAAACATTTTTGATATGTTTATCTTCACTTATTAATAAGGAAGACGCAATTTACTGCAAATTGAGGAAATACAGATATTTTTAATAAAAGCGGAATAGACACCTGTCAAAATATTTCTCGTTTATTTCATTTATATAAAATGTGGTTGATAGAAAGTAATCTACTCAGCCAAATAAGCAGATGACCGAGCAGACAGGTGTATGTATAGCTACATGCGTATAGGCATACATACACACATAAATTGGTGCACTGTGATTCTGAAAGATATCAACATCTACAATTATTAAAATAATTTAATATTCTCCGTACATAGACAGAAATGTACTTATTGTTAATACAAAACATAACGACTGGTTGAAATATTAGTAAATAAATGGCAAGATAAAGAAAGATATAATATTGTGGATACATTTCTTAGGATACATATGTGTTCATCATTGTTAAAATATTAACTTTAAAGTGTCATATAAATGGTTATTTATTATAAATGCAAAATCAATAATATATAAATGAACATATATGAATATTCTGAATTTTTATATCGATACTATTTCTTATGTTTTAAATGTGTGTGAAACGAGAAAGGTGTTTGTAAAATGTCTTAGATTAGTTGCGAATTAGCCAGGGTGTCAGCCTGCCTGATGGCAAGTGGATCTCTGTTGGAATACCCCCTATATGCAATAAATAATCAAATGGAATCGTTTTAGTAAATAAAGGGATATGAATTTTATAAATATTTTACACAATATCAGTTAATCAAGTCCAACAAAGAGGACATTTTCAATGGTAAAGATCATAAAGACAAAGTTAAGACATTTGCTACCTGATGGGGATTTTGTGATCACACTTTGTTATCCATTGGAAAAGAATTACTAGATGCAAGGGCAATTATTGACAGAATAGGTCAATCGTCTAGTGGACACAAACGATAGCTCTTAATATAGTTGACTGTATGTAATGGTCTATTTTGCTTTTGAACTCTCTGTTACTATGTAAATCTTGCAATAAATTATTTAAAAGTATCAAATAATTACTCACAATTAAAATCGATAAATAAAAATTAAATCTGTATTTACATTTAGTATTTACTGCCGGTAAAATGTACAGTATATGTAAACTGTAATTACTAATAAATGCATATATTTCTACAACAATTTATATTTTTTTCCACATGATTTCTTAAATATTATTTATTCTTTATGAAAGATATATGATAGCATTGTAGATGTATTCTGACAACCAATATGTTTGGAACAATTTTGCCAGTTTCAGATATTAAAGATACGAAAATGTAATTATAGTTGTATGTAAGAACTATAAGAATCATATTTTAGATTCAATAGTGATTTCAACATGAATTTAGAGTTTACTTTACGGACTACCAATAAAAAATGTTTGGAATAATTTTGCCAGTTTCAGATATTAAAGATACGAAAATGTAATTATAGTTGTATGTAAGAACTATAAGAATCATATTTTAGATTCAATAGTGATTTCAACATGAATTTAGAGTTTACTTTACGGACTACCAATAAAAAATGTTTGGAATAATTTTGCCAGTTTCAGATATTAAAGATACGAAAATGTAATTATAGTTGTATGTAAGAACTATAAGAATCATATTTTAGATTCAATAGTGATTTCAACATGAATTTAGAGTTTACTTTACGGACTACCAATAAAAAATGTTTGGAATAATTTTGCCAGTTTCAGATATTAAAGATACGAAAATGTAATTATAGTTGTATGTAAGAACTATAAGAATCATATTTTAGATTCAATAGTGATTTCAACATGAATTTAGAGTTTACTTTACGGACTACCAATAAAAAATGTTTGGAATAATTTTGCCAGTTTCAGATATTAAAGATACGAAAATGTAATTATAGTTGTATGTAAGAACTATAAGAATCATATTTTAGATTCAATAGTGATTTCAACATGAATTTAGAGTTTACTTTACGGACTACCAATAAAAAATGTTGGGAATAATTTTGCCAGTTTCAGATATTAAAGACACGAAAATGTAATTATAGTTGTATGTAAGAACTATAAGAATCATATTTTAGATTCAATAGTGATTTCAACATAAATTTAGAGTTTACTTTACGGACTACCAATAAAAAATGTTTGGAATAATTTTGCCAGTTTCAGATATTAAAGATACGAAAATGTAATTATAGTTGTATGTAAGAACTATATGAATCATATTTTAGATTCAATAGTGATTTCAACATGAATTTAGAGTTTACTTTACGGACTACCAATAAAAAATGTTTGGAATAATTTTGCCAGTTTCAGATATTAAAGATACGAAAATGTAATTATAGTTGTATGTAAGAACTATAAGAATCATATTTTAGATTCAATAGTGATTTCAACATGAATTTAGAGTTTACTTTACGGACTACCAATAAAAAATGTTTGGAATAATTTTGCCAGTTTCAGATATTAAAGATACGAAAATGTAATTATAGTTGTATGTAAGAACTATAAGAATCATATTTTAGATTCAATAGTGATTTCAACATAAATTTAGAGTTTACTTTACGGACTACCAATAAAAAATGTATCTGTTCTAAAATGAGTCGAAGCGGAAAATTGGCGCATGGTGAATCTATTACTCTCAGCAAAAGAAAAGATGCACAACAAAAGATGCACACATCAATCGTGGATGTAAATTCAGAAAACATGACCAAAAGAAATAATAAAATTAAAATACATAGAAAAATACAGAGTGCGGGTATTTCGATTATCGTACAAATTGCCAGACAGACTTCCTGTTAGTTTTCGTATATACTAGAGAAATAATATAATCATATGATTGCTTCCATGTATTGATTAAATATCAGCCACATGAAAATAAAGACGTACTAAATATTTTATTCTTTTTTGATCATAGTATAAGGGGGATGAAACAAATCCGCATGAGATAATGTTGACAATAATCACTTGAGTCACAAATCAGTTTTTGCCTCTCAATATTATTGAAGGTCATATTTATCGATTCGATACATCTGTTAAACAATGAAATATAAAATTTAAAATGCAACAAATCAACCACTTACTCTCGCATACGCATATCCGAAAAGCACAAACAAAATATAAATAAACATAATACCGGAATAGATTTATATTTTTCACAAGCTTGTAACACAAAATGATATTATTCCAAGGAATGGTAGATGCTTTAATACTTTTTGGTATTATTTTATTTGCCTACACTTCGTATATATATATATATATATATATATATATATATATATATATATATATATATATATATATATAGATAGATAGATAGATAGATAGATAGATGAACTGTGGAAATTTTAGGGACATGTTATAAAATGTATTCACCGTATGTGCGATATTTATATATAGAATCATGTACAAAGGCTTATGAACGTAAACACACATACACACTCAAACACAGTCGCAGGAGAGAGATGCATATCAGTAATTAAATAATTAGTGGATACTGGAAGTTTATTTGCTGAATGAACGAAACTTTGTGCACCGTGGAAGAATTTGCATAAATATCCAGGATTCCGAATTTACTAATTAATAAGCCAAAGTAGAAACTTGAAGATTAAAATTGGTCATTATGTTCATATGATGGATAAAGAGAAACAGTTTCAGAAAATAACTTCAAAATAAATGATAAATTTACGCCTATTAAAAATTCTGAAATTATGTTTTTCTTTATACAGCGCTGTTCAAATCAATGATATAAACAGGAATTTCATGGAACAAATCAACATGTTTTAAATAAGATAATCCTGTTTCAAAACGAAAGTATATATTTCATGGATTGATTGATTGATTGTTTATTTGTTTTAACAGCATATCAACCCCTATGGGTCATTTAATGCTGAAACTGTTTTTTTTTTTGTATTTAAGAGTTTTAAATCATAATAATATTTTTTCAAAAACGTAGAGCTGGCAATAATATTTTTCCAAAAACGTAGAGCTGGTAATAATATTTTTCCAAAAACGTAGAGCTGGTAATAATATTTTTCAAAAACGTAGAGCTGGCAATAATATTTTTCAAAAACGTAGAGCTGGTAATAATATTTTTCAAAAACGTAGAGCTGGTAATAATATTTTTCATTTTCATTCTGGTTTTTCAAAAACGTATAGCCGGCAATAAGATTTTTCCAAAAACGTAGAGCTGGAAATAATATTTTTTCAAAAACGTAGAGCCGGCAATCATATTTTTCAAAAATGTAGAGCTGGTAATAATGTTTTTTCAAAAAACGTAGAGCTGGTAATAATGTTTTTTTCAAAAACGTATAGCTGGCAATAATATTTTTCGAAAACTTAGAGCTGGTAATAATATTTTTTCATTTTCATTCTGGTCTTTTGTGATCTTTTTCAAAAATGTATAGTTTGGTTCGTTTTGTTTTGTGACATATCAACCTCAATGGGCTATTCAATGCTGACAAGATCCTACTGTAGGTATGATCTTTTTGTCAAAAAGATATTGCTGATACTGTTTTCTCTCCACAAAGCGCTTCTGGCACTAAAATCCATCTTTACACTTTCATAGTCAGGTTGTGAGGTCAAGTATTCGCCCACAGATGGGACAACAACAGGTGCCACAACCCCGGGTCAGGGCGGACACGGGAACACCAGCAACCAAGAGGCGGCGTCACGATCCGCAAAACCTCCCGATCAGAGGCCCTACCGCCAGACGCAGTCCATCGTCCCACACAGGACGGGAGTGCATTTCATCGTCTTACCCAGGACGAGGGTGCAGTTTATCGTCTTACCCAAGACGGGGATGCAGTTTATCGTCTTACCCAGGACGAGGGTGCAGTTTATCGTCTTACCCAAGACGGGGATGCAGTTTATCGTCTTACCCAGGACGGGGATGCAGTTTATCGTCTTACCCAGGACGGATATTTCATAGATGTCTCTATATACACAAATGTGCGTGCGCTTTTTGTGTATGTTTATAAATGTGGTATTAATCAATAGAACACTATGCATATAAACAGATACTTTACGTACTTAACGTCAATTCGTATGAAAAATCTATTTTCCCATACAATCCAATACAGAAGTATGCCATTTACTACAATTTTGTTTGTTGTATCTCTCACACTTAACTTAGACTTTTTTATAAGGCAACATATATTCAACCTTATGAATTCTGTCAAAAGCCCTCGCAAAAAGTTATTAAAAATTGTTGTCCTAAATTTTGTCTGTTCGAAATTTTACAATGACCCGCATTTACCTTACTTTGTTTCTAAACGACTTCAGCTTCAATATATTTATTTTGATCATTATGGCAATGCGTAGGAATTGTATATTAATAAATACATTTCCGAAACAAAATGCTATGACCTTGCGCCTGATTGTGAATGTGCTATTTGACAGAATTTCCTTTGCAGAATACTAAGTAAAAAAATTACAGTTTTTGATGAAATGAGGTGGGCATAAAACTTCGATCAGCCCGCTCAACCCCACCCCGTAAAAGTCAATTACTAATTGTATTTAATTACCAATTGCATGTATTGTTGAATTTTATTAATTATTTTAAAAAAATATGGTTTAGTTGAATATGTTTCACAAAATATTGCATTTGCCACACTTGGTATCTTCATAAAATTTCCTTTTCCTTTTCAGATGTCCTAATTTCATCATCATCATCATCATCATCATCATCATCATCATCATCATCATCATCATCATCATCATCATCATCATCAAACTCTATTCAAGATGTCAAGGTATTACTAGAAAAGTCCTGATATATTTTGTTACATCTGTGATTGATTTATCTACAAACCTCTGCAACGTGACATCACATTTGAAATAAAGAAGAATTTTAATTCTGAAACACATATCTGCTCATCCTTTTGCAAAGGATTAAAAAATTAGCTTAATAGAATTAAAAGAACACTTCTTTTTGCAGTAGCGATGATAGTAAGTGACCTAAAAGAACGTTTAAGAGATTCTCATTACTACATGGATAATATAGGCTGGTTTACCGTTAAAACCAAACATGAGATTGTGTATTCCAACTTAGAATCGGCATGAAGTACCACACACCGATGTTGACTTTCCTTTTCTAGTGATCCTGGAGAATGCCATTTAAATGGCTAACGAAGAGGTAAATTGTGAGGAAAGTACTAGTTATGTGAAAAGCACCGAAGTCTCAAAGAAAAGTGTCTGCTTAAGAACGACAGTTGTACTACTCGTTTCAGAAAGAACAATATGAATCTAACTTCTTTCTTCATTGTCGACAGGTGGCTTTGTTTTTGTAATAACACTGATTAGTTTTTCGCGGTTTTTGCCAAGAACATGTTCCATCTGCAAGGCGCTTATTCATGGATTCATCTATGATAACTTTCAAAGAAGTACTACTGCATAACGCCAATAAGAAAACATCCATTTTCATAGAACTTTCAATGCAAATGAAGGTATGCCATGAGAACAGGCCATTACTCCAACTACAACTGGAATACATATGGATACTTAAAGATAACTTTAATGTTGATGAGAATGCAGTAAGGCTTCGCGAAATAATGCTGCTATTTTATGCCTTTCATACAGTCGCGCAACTTCCAAGAACTACATTCAATTAGCTGGATTTTGGAAGAAAGAAATGCTATCAAAGTACTGTTGGGTGTTATACAGAGATAAACTTGAGAATAAGCACCGGAGAGCGTCTAAATTCAAAATATGTTAAGTTGTAATTCAATAGAGGATATTATAGCTTTATATTTAACACAATAATTTTGATTTTCTGTCTATATCTCTGAGATGAGGTATTATGATTATTTACAGTATTCGAAATGTTACCCTCTTCAGATGATTGGAATCTAATCACTGAATTTAACCAACGTCTGTATCCATTGCGCCATGTTGATAAAGACGTTGGTTAGATCCAGTGACTTGACCCAAACAATTGTGAGTTCAATACCAGGCTACAGGAGTGGTGACAAAAAAAAAAAACAACAACAAAAACAAAAACAAAAATAAACTCGGAGAGTTGAGTTAAAGGGAAGTAACTGAGATATCTGGAAGAGGCATGGCACATGGGACTAGAACAATCAATCCCGGTGGACGAAATAAAGGTTCGGTTCGGAATTCCAGTCAGCCGAAAAAACCCGGAACGTACAACGGTCGAAATGTGAAGATGGCCATGAAGATGAGGATAACAGTCCGAATAATATAAATAATTTAAATAGTTTTGATTTTTTTACAACAAATGGTCACGGAAACATAATATCTTTTATTTATTATACTTTACAAACACATGAATAACTCATCCAAAACGTGAGAAATACAGATATCAGTAACAGAAAAATGTCACCTTATAGAGAAGAACCAAATTCAGGTTCGCAATAAGCTCGAAAAAAGTAATCTCTCAACACTGACGATTAGAAAATCATTTTGTTGCCCCGTTTTATTATTTAATTTGATGTTCCGTCAGAGTTATGTCAGTTCATAAATAGTGTTGGTCTTATGTGGTATAAATACATCAGGTTATTTAACGTATTAATATACCGTTTTAATTTTATATAATAAATAACACATACCATTATTTTTGCTACTAGCTTAGCTTTCAATCGTTTCATACGATCATCATCAGGTAGGGAATTAGGTAAGTTTTTTTAAATCCAGGTAATAATAGGACATCGAAAGATAGTGTAATCCGAAAGAAGTGTTTTTTAGAAATGTGATATTGTTAACGGATTCGAGGTTAATTGTATTTTATTATTAAATATTGTTTCCGAGAGTGATTCTTGCCATATCATTAACTTCATTTTTGCTTTTCCTATGAATGATTTACGTTATATATATATATATATATATATATATATATATATATATATATATATATATATATATACACACACATATATATATGTGTGTGTGTGTGTGTGTGTGTGTGTATATATATATATATATATATATATGTATTATTTTTGTGCTGTCTCTACGACTGTCCTTTTACTATACCCTTTCTGTGTTTAACTCCTCTACTCATCTCACCTTCAGTATATCTTTAATTCTTCAAGACCGCCCCCTTCCATCATTATCTGTCACAGAAATGTCAGTTGTCTCTTTTATTTATTCTGTTAATTATATTCTCAGCATCATTTGTATAGCCACATCTATATCGCTTCTTATCTCACCTTCATCTGTGAAGCATCCACATATTGATATTATATGACACTTTAGTATTCCTTCCCTTGTTTCTCACGAAGACTAGCTTTTATAAGGTATATTTCCTTATTTCATATAGTCATCGGGTGTCTGTGATATTTTTCATTGTATTACGCTTAGAAATTAAATTTATCTTCTTGGTTGTTTCTGACATATCAATTTCGAAGCTCACATATCGCGCCGTTCCTCTTGCTAATGAACATACTTCGATCTCCTAACAGTTGAAGTATATTTTTTTCTTCACGATTTCACTTACTAACAGATCTTTCTTTGTGCGCCATTAATGCAATATCTTCTGCGTATTAATATTGCTACAATTGCATCCCCCGAGAAATTCTGATATTTCTTTTTGTTCTCTTAGGACCGACACGCTGTTTATGATGAATATATTTCGTGGGGATGACGCATCATTCTTGTTCACCTCTTTCTATTTTACTGTAGTAGCTCAGCACGTTTTGCATTTTTATGCATGCTAATCGTTCCCAAAAACTATTATGGATTAATATGGTATTTTTCAAAAATAAAGATCATATTCTCAGCTGATCAAATTGATATTTGTATCCTATCTTTTCAAATGCCTATCCTATAAAATACAGGTACCCATTTTCTTCATTTGTATAGCTTGCTCAGATAATATTCTGACAATAAATATATCATTTGTGTCGATTATTTGTCATCTATCGGTTGCTCAACCTCGGCAAATATTTACGCGCTCTGGCTCCCCACATTAAAGAGACGTTGTGCCACAACCAGTCTTCGTTGGGGTTTGAGTAAATACAAATTACAACAATATAGTTTGTAATACGTTAATTTATCATCTCTCAGTTGCGTCTTTGTCTTTGGGCAGAGAGTACTCAGGGGCGGCTCCGTCAAATGACAAAGTCGCAAATGAGTAAAATTATACTGAGAGGTGCCTAACCTGGTGAACAGCTGTCTGTGGCCGTGGGCTCTCATTTCACCAGAGAGAGGGTTCTATGCTCGCACCGAGGCCAACGTATCCGAGGAGTGTACGCACTCGGGGTCCCACATTAAGCCGGCATTGTGTCAAAACCTACTCCGTGAGGGTGGGCTCGAGTTTAATACTAAATTACTCCAAAGTTGTTTGTAGCACGTTTATTTATTATCTCTAAATTACGTCTCTGTCTTTGGTCAAAATGCGCTCACTGGTAAATTTATACTGAGAGGTGCCCATCCCCGCGTAAGAGCTGACAGAGGACGCACACTCTAATTACAATCGAGAGAGTAACAGGTGCTTATACTGAGGCCGGCGCAACAGACGGTTGCAGAGGCCTGGGAAAGTTTTGTTCCTAGCCCGGGTGCACGCACTTGGTTCTCGCCCATGAAAATGATCCTTGTGTCACAACGCGTCTTCGTTGATGTCAAGTAAATACCAAATTACTATGAATTAGTTTGTAACACGTTTATTTATCATCACTCATATGCGTCTCTATCTTCGGGCAGAGTGAGCTTAAGGGTGGCTCCGCCGCGGGACAAAGCAGCAAATAAAGGAAGCCTTAATGAGTGATGCCCATCCCTGATGAAGAGCTACCCGACGCAGTGCCTTTTCATTGCACAAGAGAGATGGGTCGGTGCTCGCACGGAAGACAGCGCAGACGATGGTCGCAGCAGGACGGGGAATTTTTTGTTCCTAGCCCAGGTGTTCGCGCTCGAAATCCCAACATTTTACCGATCTTGAGTCGCAACGCAACTCCGTGTCTGGTCGAGTAAATACAATAGTCATTACAATAAAGTAGTTTGTAAAACGCTTTTTTATCATCTCTCTGTGGCGCCTCTGTAGTTGTGCAGAGTGCGCTCAAGGGTGGCTTCGTCGGAGGACAGATTTGCAAATGCTGTAATTTATACCGAGAAGTGCCTAGCACTGGGGGCAGCTGTCCGTGGGCGCGCCCTCATATTGTCCTAGAGAGAGGGATCGGTGCACGCACTGAGGCTACAACAACCGACTATTGCGGGAGCTCGGGGAATTTTTTGTTCCTTGACCATATGTAAGTGCTCGCGCTCACCATATTACATCTTCTTTATGTCACAATGCGACTCGGTGGGGGCCGAGTAAATACCACAGGGCTATAAAGTAGTGTTGTGGCTTTTTAATCACAGAATTCGTGGGACAGTTGGGCTCTAATTTCGCATTTATTCATATAAAGTCCATAATATAGGTTTTATTTAATTAGCTATTATGTTTCTGTAACTCTTCAAATTTTGAATGTATAACTAATTCTAATTTCTATTTTCCCATCTTTACACTATATTAATTTTATCTAATAAATTGTCCTCTGTTCTGTCAATCATGAAATAAAAATAAATGTTTGTACGAAAAATAACGTACATCAAATCTTCTTTAAATTAAGAGGCAGCAGAAGAATTATCGTTGAACTTTTAAATGGTAAGCATAAATATTAATTCAATAATTAAATGCAGAGATAAATTTTGAGCTATTTTGTAATTTATTGATGCATATCGCATCTAATCCTCCCTAGCTATTGCAATGATGGGCAAACTGATAGTACTCCAAAGAAGCTAGTTTAAATGCCATGCCTGAATTTGAGCTCTGTGACTAACTTTTCTTGGGCTTTTGAATGAAATCGGACCAGTGGGTGCAGACGAGTTGCTTGGACATAGGCATGCACAAACATACTAAAACACAAACACACACACACACACACACACACACACACACATATACATATATATATATATATATATATATATATATATATATATATATATATATATATATATATACTTTGTATCTAAGATTATGCATTTTTATATTTAAGAATAGCATTTATGGGAAGTGCTTGTTTTCTTATTATATACCAGAATAACTATACTCTTGTCTCAAAAGACACATCAATTTGATACGTTCCATCTTTTTCCATGAATTACGACGTTCGAAATTAGAAATACCAAGACTTTTATTTGTATCTACACAATTGTATATTTGCACTAGTACGTAAAACTGCTGAAATATTTATCTTCAATTAGACTAAAAATGAAATGCAAAATATGTCAACTACTTTAGTTCTTGTGTGGCCAGTTAGGAATACGAAAACATAAAAATACTAAAGCCAAGACCAAGAAATATGTTGAATCTTAAAATGAAAACGCGAAGATGAATGAAGACCAATAACCAGTGACTCATAAACGACTTTTAATTTATTTTATTTCTTCAAGATTGTATTATTAATTATCATAATTTTGTAAATACTAAGGCTCATAGTGGAATTAGAAATAAATATATATGGATTAATTAGTGTTCCTACAATTGTTGTTCGTTCGTTAATTGGTAAGCTGTCTCCTTCCAAGAGGCGGGTTTCTGTCTTAACAAGTACGTAAATTCGAATCTCTTCAGTATCGTGTTCTTACGTTTGATCTGGGCCATTATTAATGATCGATCTTAGTTATTAGAAAAATGGAATAGAAAATTAGACAAATGTAATTCTCGTTTAAATTTCATTATAATAACCACTTTTTTCAGACTAGTTACGGAGTTCTGGATGTTCTTAATATTTGTATAATGATATATTGCTCATGTGTAGAGTATTTACTGTTTTTTGCTTATGTAATAGTCAATCATTAAAGAACATTTGGAGAAATATAATAAAGTCAATTCCAAACCAGTTATTGATTTATCTGAATGTGCACCGTGGACATAGAAACCATTTTATAATATTTAAGTTTTTAAAAGAACATTTTAATATAATTTTCATAGATTCAGATGAAACATTATGTAAAAATACATGTGTATACATCTATGTAAGGCTCATTCAAAAATTTACAATTATTTGATCAGGTTTTTCAAAATTGGTAGGATCGAAAATCTTTCACCATATTATTGACGAATACTTTAATATCCTTGAATAGATAAACATATAAATATATTCATAGAAAATAGTGGCAACAATTAAACAATATACAAAATTTAAAATGAAATTTGTCACATAGCAGCACATTACCAAATATACAGATCATTATATGCACAGGTTCCGACATAACGTATCAATGACACTTATTTCCCGTTTTACTCTAATGTTAAAACAAAAGAATATTATCGTGTGAATACGATCTCGCAGAAGGAGCATAATATTCTGAGATATATTATTATAATCCTGTTGCAATACAGCGACAGAGATAAATCAAATGTCATTCAATAATATTGCGTGCATATTTAATAGTGGAGAGCTACGGAGATTGTGCTGTTCGATGTATGGAAACGTATCGCAGAGCAAGTTAAGTACGAACGGACATTTTGTGGGCGTAAGTTTCCTACTGAAATACCTAATGTCTGTTTTAGGAACCGGAACATTGTCGTTTTAATAATATTCGACGTATATTTTGCTGTTCATTGTTCGTTTCACAAAGTTGAGCTTGAAATTATAAGTTATGGTACCAACATTATTACGTTACAAGGTCTTTCTATCTGTGTGTGTGTGTGTGTGTGTGTGTGTGTGTGTGTGTGTGTGTGTGTGTGTGTGTTAGTATCGAGTATACAATGAAGGGTCGAAAACAGCTTTACTTTGTTCAGGAAAATTATTATCACTGTATTCATTTAATTAGCATTTGAGGTCAAATTTGACCAATCACCATTCCACCTTTTCTATTGCGATGCCTGAGCTTGGCCTTACACTTTGTAGGGAGAATAGGTTATATTAATATTTCACATGGCACAATTCGTCCTTAATTTTTAAGAACTTGTCTGAAATTCCATTAATAATAATAATAATAATAATAATAATAATAATAATAATAATAATAATAATGTTTCCTGAAAGTAAAGTAGTTCTAAATGAAATCCACTGGCAAGTTTACGCGATGCTTCCATAAAAATATCAACATATTGCGCGTGTTTGGTTGTGGTTCATGTACTGGGTGTGAGGTTGACAATCCTGTACATGCATCACATCATGCATATTGAATATCATGAAGTGTATATTGGGTTTCGTATGTTTGTAATCTCTTCATGAACTGTTTGGTGTGCTAGTCCCTCTATAGTAATAATAAGTCTATGCTTATGATCTGATCTGCCTGCAAACAGTTTCTTTTCACTTTGTTAGGAAAGAAAAAGAGGCACAGATTAAGAAAATTCCTATAATTTTGGGGAAAACATAAATAGATATTGCTCCGCTTTTATCGAAATCCGACTTTAATTTTATGCTGTATTTTTTCACAATGTGACTCATGGCTTCCTGAAAATAAAGTTCAATGATTTCACACCATTTAAGATAATTGTAATATTTATGTGCAACTAAACCTATATGATAACGTTTAATAACGATTTCGAAGTAATGTTTACATTACGGTGAATCTTCAATTACTTCTAATAAGAGAGGTATTAGCAATATCTAAACTGATTGATCTCCTTGTAAAGACACTGTGAAGAGTTTCGAACAGTTGTTGCATTCATTATACTTTATCAATGTCACACTATTTGTTAGAATAACAAAATATAGAACTTTTATCATTTACGAATGTGGTACTACTCTTAATATAAATCAATGTCAGATTGTCATTATAGATTCATTTTATGACAATATTTCAAATAGATTATGTCACCTAAGCTGAATTTAATTTTAACACATGCAAAGTATATCTTATTTACTTTCTTAATATATTACGTTATCTTGTAATTATACTCTCCAGAATGTTTTCTTAAATACGAATTTATTTTTAACTAATATTTTAATGCACTTTTGTTATTCATATTTTCTTATCCATAAATCTACCTCCGTTGGTACACACAGCTTCTCAGACATATATATAGACGCGAATATATTTGTTCAATACGTGCATCAGATAAAAGTTAAGGTAAACAATGTTTTTGCTTTTAGAAGAGATGTGTTCTTAAGTCTCATGCCTAATTTTTAAGCATTACTATAAATGTTTCTTTTTAACATTTTAATTTGACTTATTCAAGTTTTATATCATTAAGCTTTATTATGATAACAACAACAATTACAATAATAATGAACTTGTATTAATAAATAATATATTTCGTCTTTTTCTTACTCCAGCATAGCTATGTAAAATTAAACATTATTATTTTTAATTATTCTCATGTTTCTCATTGTTTATTATATTATAATTTTTATCATATTCTCATTCCTTCATTATTTTTATCCATGAAAATACATTTTTAAGTATTGCGTGGTATATATCAATTATTTTCTTTATAAATAAGTGTTATTTAGTGATTTTCTTTTAAACAAATATCTAATTTTTTATCACAATAATTTTTTATATTATTATAAATATTTAGCAGATAGTTTGAACTAATCTACTCATTAATTAACATGAATAATTTATACTGTATTTATATTTTAACGTATTATTTTCTTGATTTATTATTAAAACTGAATTTGCAATAATGTGATAAATGTGATAACGAAATGTTTATGTAATGATTTCTATATGTTTCTCTATGTGTTTATGGTGTATGTATATTTTAATTTGATTGATATTCTTAAACTTCCTATTGAGAAATACGCCATGGAGGATTCTTCTGACATTGATGCTATTTACCTTCTCGCAAATATCATGTGAAACCAATATCTTTTCTTTGGTTGACACTAGCCTGTTCAGCAGCTATAGTACTTAAGAAACGCTTTTTCAGCATGTGATACTTCCGATCACAGAAAACGCCTTTTTCTGACTGTCGAAATTATTATACATTTGTCCTCAAATAGGTTAAGCCTTTGTTTGCTGAGAGAATGACGCACAGTATAGCTTCTAACATATTTGGTTCAGTTGAGTACTGGTGGCTCTTCATTCAATTTTAGGAGCTAAGAACTTCTGTTGATGAAGCAGAATGTTTTGCTTGTAAATTATCTTTAGATTCTTCTTATAACTCATCTGGAGTACATTTACCTGACCTACCAATTAGGACTGAGTCTCTATTGAGAGATACGCTTATAACATCGTCCATGTTTTCTGCTAATATTTCTGAACTAGATCCTCACGAAGCATTTGGACTTGATGGTATCCCTGCAATCGTCCTTAAGATATCTGCTCCTGAACTGTCGACGCTTCTCACTAAAAGCTAAAATAAGTGGCTTGCTGCTTCTTCCTTTCATGCTTGTTGGAAATGCTCTGCTGTAGTTTCAGTCTTTAAGCACTATCGTACATAGAATTCATGAATGCAAGAAAAGGTTTTTGAATTTTCAGTTGAATTTGCGAGATGCAAAAGTAAGTTCTATACTAAGAGTTTTATCGATCGCACATCACGCTTGTGGAAATTCTGTCCGGTTTCGTACTTCCCAGACAACTTTGATCTTCAGTAATTTAAATGCAACCATTTGACACTGCATTAATAAGTTAAACAGCAAGGATAAAATGATACAAATAAATACTTTTAGGACACTTGCATATGACGGGGCTTGAAGAAGGTTTAATAATGCTAATTTGCAGACATACATATATATATGTATATATGTGTGTTTTGAAATTATTAGGAGAAATTGATAATTATATTTAATGATTGATCGAGTTTGAAACCTCTACAGAATGCAGAAAGCACTGGACGGCAGTTTCGTCCTATATTTGGGACTCATCAGCAGTGCGCATCCACTACCGAGAATTGAAAACCTGACAGTTAGGTTGTGAAGCAAACACCATACCAACTGTTCCAACGGGCCTCGGTGACGAAGAGGTAGCAAATCAGACTCAATATATATATATATATATATATATATATATATATATATATATATATATATATATATATATATATATATATATATATATATATATATATATATATATATATATATATATATATATATATATATATATATATATATATATATATATATATATATATATATATATATATATATATATATATATATATATATATATATATATATATATATATATATATATATATGTGTGTGTATGTATACTATTATTACTGTTTTCCATAGCCTCCTGAGGGAATTAGCGTTTATATTCGAGAATTATTAAAATTCCCACGCAATTCCCATGTTAATACACTGAATTATTTGTTAAATATCGATCGAACATTATGCAGTGAAAAATTGAGATCAATGCTCACATAACAGGCGAATAAATTATTTCTCCAAACACTATACATAGATTCATACATACATACAATATATTTACATATATATATATATTTACATATATATATATATATATATATATATATATATATATATATATATATATATATATATATATATATATATATATATAAGTTATGTGTTATATTTGTGAAGATTATCAGCACGGAAAGTGATATCGCCATATCACCAATCTGAACAATTTCCATCACCTCACTTTAATTTCTCTCTTTCTCCATCTATGTGTTAAATACAGCGCAGATTGACTTCTTAAATCTTGGTAAATCAATCATTCTAAAAGAAAGATATTTCAGAATTCAAGAACTGCCCGAAGACGCACTATAATTGATCTCCCATAATGCAAACATTATACGAAATTCGGAATCACAGTTTAACTTATTTTCATGGCATATTCTATATGTTTAGATTTTATATTTGATAATACTTGTATTACTTCAATTATACTCTCCAGAATGTTTTCTTAAATACGAATTTATTTTTAACTAATATTTTGATGCACTTTTGTTATTCATATTTTCTGATCCATAAATCTACTTCCGTTGCCACACACAGCTTCTAAGACATATATATAGACGCCAATATATTTGTTCAATACTTGCATGCATGCATGCATATACCATATTCTTATGTACATACACATAAGCACACATAGATGTATATATGCATGTATCAATGTAACTCTACATCTTTATGTATAAATATTTGTGATTTCTTTTTTTATTAGTTTCTTCATGTACATCTAATACTGTTCTCCTTTTCAAGAGGAAGGCGCCGCCTTGCTATTGTTTTCCTTCTGTGTATTCAGAAAAAACATACAATTTAGTTTTTTCGTTAAACTGTTTAATTTTTTATCGAGTTTATATAATTTTTATATCTACTTTGTTCAGCTTGAATATACGTTAGACGCACTTAAATTGTGTTTCTTCTTTGTGTATTAACCATTCGCATACAATTTACTTTATAAATTCTTATTGTAGCTCCATCCATTAAAACACAGATACATCTTACATATGCATATTTTCCACGCATCTGTTTATTGATATTACAATAACTAGATATATTTTTATGTTAGAAATATGTATATTTATATCTCTTTTTATTTAAATATTTTTACAGAGGCGTGTGTGCCTGTGTGAGAGATAATACTTCATTTATACTTTCAAATATTATGTCATTATTCTTTTATATGCCTTGATCTTTCAAGACGTGTGCAAAAAAGGCTTCCCCAAAATGACCGATCTTTTGTTGCTCTAAGTAGCATTTACCCTTTACGATCTGTCTTTGTCTTTATTCTGTTATGCAACGTTAAATGGATTACACACCGTGTCTATCTGCTTCTCATGCCCTCAGTATATCCTGTGATATTAGAATTCTCTTGGCCTTCTTTAGTTATTATTTATCCCAGAATGTTTAGTTGTCCTTTACTCATTGGAATTATAACTACATTTAATTGTTTGCCTCCAAATTTCTTGTGTTTTTCTTCAGTAGAAACACATATCAGTCTCTTTAAATGCCAGATACATCTGTGATGAACATTATACAGCATTGACTGGCATATAACATTTCATTGTTATAACGAGTGTTAAAAGATTCTCGTATCTAGCCACGAATCAAAATCAGCAGTTCAGTGACAGAACATAACTCTGAACATTTCAACTCCCTGGAAATCTCATTGTTCCTAGTGCATGTTTAACGATATTAGCAATAATGTTTAAGGCTTCGGAACATGTGTTAATGAGAAGGATATTTCAACTCTAATGTCTAAATTATTCCTTTATCATTTGGTAAAAATCTTAGATTAGATCATATTCATAATGAATATTTATATTCTCAACCGGTGACTTTTCCTAAATGTGTATAATATTTTGATTGAATAAATCATATATTTTGTTACAAGTATCATTATTTTTTAACATGCTTACTAATAGTAATGATAATGCGATATATTCACTAGCGACATTGTTATATTTCATAAACAAAATCTCATGAGTTAAAACTTATACCCATAAGTGTTTTGTTTCATTTGGTATTCGAATGTATAATGTAAATGTAGCTCATTGCTTTCGATCGTCATTATTACAACACGGAATATTTATAATTTATTAATGCATTGTATTCGATTGAAAAAAATATACTTATCATTTTTGATTACCTTTCATTAAAATAAATTACTGTGAAATAGTAACGCTTCCATAAAATATCCCTTAATTTTTTCATTGCTTTGAGATACTTTGCTGATTAGTTGATATTAAAGGAAAGAATCTAATATTTATTTTACCCTTTCAAACTGAATTTAGATGAGAACATTATCAAACACTATATACAGTGCATATACAAAATATTCTCATCGAGTAAGGGAAAATAATATACGGTCTTCTTTCTGGAAATATAGTTTTACCTGTTCAAATATAACACATATGGCCTGTTCAGTTTGAATCGTGAACTGTATCTCGCCAAATTTCCCTCATACTGGATGGCATGAACACATAAATGTATCCCCAATTTGTGAAAGCCTCCCTCAATATGACTGTTTCCCAGGTTACTCAAGTAGATTTCATTTACTTCTAATTGAAGAAAAGACAGCCTAGAATATATTATAATTAGCAGAGAAAGGTGTATTCAATCATGTCCAAAGAAAACAAGAATTTTTACTTACTGACAATGAAAATATATCCTCGAACAAAATGTACACCTGAAAACATTATAGTCTACGTTTGAGGAAGGATGAAGCACATCGTCTGTCATGCATTGCTAAACCGAAAGGAAACAGTTAATGTCGCGAATTATTGTCATCAACTGGAATCATACGTTAAACAATTGGAGAAGAAGAATCTGTAGCATGTTAATGGTAAAGGCGTGTTGTCTTGCACGATAATAAAAGATCACATATTGCTGGAGTCACTCGGAAATAGAATATGGCATAAAAATTATTTTTTTTATTATTCATGCTTTTCAATTCTTCATCTTGCTCCAATTGATCCTCATCTATTCCGATCGCTGCAACATTTTTAAAAGAGGAAAAACTTTATTAATTTTGAAGACGTTATAACTGATGTTGACTATTCTTTGCATCGAAAACTGATGTCTTTTACGCTTGAGTATTAACACTTTACCAAATAGTTGTAATCATGTTATTGATAATGTGAGGAATTAATAATTGGATTAGATTTGGGCCAAAGAACCATTTATTCGTTTTCTAATCGAAATAAGACCGGACATCTTTCCTATACGTCATGGTAAACTATTTCTATAAATTAAAATTTTATAATGGCAAAATATTATATAATTCGAATGAAAATGCATATGATAGTTAGCATCATGTGTTTGCTAACTGTCGTTACATATCAAGTGACAACAAGTCACTGCATATTCCTCGGCGTCTTCTGTTCCATATTGTTTATCTCAACTTTCAATTTGTATTTTTAGTCAATTTCACAATCGGATAAAAACATTTCCCTTGTTTAAAAGTATTTTGTTTATTTCAGTGAACCTTTGTTCTCATATAATGCGGACAATAGAGAATAGTTACCCACTTTTCAGTTTATCTTTGTATTTACAAAGTCATTTTTTTATTTCATTCTTCTGTTCGTTTCATTTTTGTACTGCGTTCACTTATCTAGTGTTTTACAATATCGTCACTTAAAAAAATATCGCATTTACTGTTATGTTTTTGCAACTTTAGTCTAGACGTAATCGGTTCTGATATATTTATTCACGATTACAATAACACTTTCTCTCTCAGGCGTGTTTTGTGCAACCATTACTGATTCTTTTATTTCAAGATAATTTCTATTGTCTTTTTCAGTTTTGTGAATTTGATCTTTTCTTGGTTACATGTATTCATTCTAAAATATTCGATTTTTCCATTTATTATTTGACTTTCTGTTACAAACGAGAATTATTTGGTTGTTGTGTTCTATATCATTTAAAAGACTTACTATTGAATTTTAAACAAAGTCTATGCAAAAGGGGGTTTATTTTCTACTTTAAATAACTTGTAAGTTGCTATTTTCTTTATTGCAGATATTTTTCATCGTCATTACATTTAATGTCTACTTCTTTAAGTATATTTTATGCATAATTCCTTTATAGAATATATATTCTCTTCGTTATTAACTTTTATTTCTAATTCATTTTCTGTTTAAATATGACTCATCCCTGGCCCGATCCGTTGCTGCATTTCATTCCCTTTATTTTTCCTTATGTGGAAGAATCTTAATTGACAGTATGGTTTCAACAACATTAAATTTAAGATTTTTAATTCTTGCTGCAGATTATTTCGTTGACCGAATAATTGTGAGTACATTTCCTGGGACGTGTACTCTGTATATACTCTAAGTTATTGGAAACGGAAATAGCAATAGCTCAAACATTAACCAAGACCTGATATACTTAAACAGAGGAATGAGAACAATTTCCGCCGACCACATAAAGGAAATAAGGGCTTCAGTTCGGAATTCACTGATGGTAACCTGATCGACAGTCTGCTGGAGAAGACAGCAAGACTCACCAACCGATACATTGTAAATGTGGGAATAAAGATTACATCATTAGTCTGGCTGTCAATATGAGATCTTTACATATATTTGTTCTTTTATTTTTGATGTTCTGCCAATGGTATCGAATAATCTTCTTTCATAGCATTTTCCGCTTCTTAGTAACATTGTCTAACGATATTGAAATTATATTTAATTTTAGACACACTTTTATGATGGAATGCCAAGTAGACAAGAAGGAGCATATTCGCCATCTACTCTTTGTTATTAATCAAGATCTCAATGGTGCTCTGTATGGAGAGGAAATTCTTTAAAACAAACTAACGATCAATGATAAGCAGTATGTTGAACAAATGAACAAACTCAATGAAACCATTAAGAGGAAGAACCCGCTATACATTATGATTATTCAGTATGACAGTACTCGGCCTCATGTCGCTATCATGACCAAGCATGAAATTAAAGAGAAAATAAAGGGACATTTTGTACAATCAACATATTCTCCTCATTTAGACGCGTCAGTCTATGATCTTTTTAGTTGCATACGAACAGTTTTACGGGTGTTTCGATGTGGAACTTAAAACGTGGCTTGATGAATTTTACGAGTCAAAAGCAATGATAGTTATCGTTGAGTGATTAAATAGTGGATTGTTGGCAGCAAATTGTAAACAACAACTGTGAATACAGTGTTGAATGATTCACCAAAACTATTAATAAATAATAAGTATTGAAATAAGATTATAAGGATTCTTTTAACATCCTAATATTAACGCCTTATCTAAGGAATTGAAAAACATTTATATATCGATGAAATGTTTCTTTCAAGATAAATAAATGGAACTTTATGTAAATTCTTGTAGAGTAGATTTATATAAGGAAATATTATATTCATACAATATATGGTTCAAACATCTTTCAAAGTTTAATCTTGATCATCATATCAAAAAGGGTTTCGAACTTATCAAATTAATGGAATATCCTCTAACTTCTCCAGATATTAATCAAGCAGATAACTTGCAGTCATGTTTAAAATAGATTTATTTGAAAATAGAAAGCAATATTCATCCAAAGAAGTTCTTTCTCAAAAATAATTCCGTTAAATAATTCTAATATCAACAAATCAATTTATTTAACAACATCACAGGTTGAAAGTATGAGAAATGATATTTGACGATATATTAACGTGGAAAACATTAGATTCTATAGTAAAAACTGACTGTGGGGTTTTCTTTTCCTTCTCAAGGACAATTTTTGATTATTGATCATGATTACATAACTGTTAATTCCTATTATTCAACTAGGTCCAGTCATCAATTCTTGTTTTTCTATTCATTCTCATATTATTAGCTATTTTTTCTTTTTTTTAATTTATTTCTAACGTTTGTTGTATTTTGAGATTTTTATAGTGGTGTTCACTCTGCATAAGTCCCGGGAGTAACTTGAAGTAAAGGGGTACTGAGTAAGAAGTACAGATGATGCGGTTATGTGTGGAAGATAACGGTCAGCTCTAGACATGAACAGGTTAAAATTGTAATAATGAGGGTACCAGTCTCTTGGGAGCCTGTTTCATAAGACCGTGGCTCGTAAGAAGCAACAGCTTGAATGGAACTTACATCTCACCAGGGGAATATAACGGGAGTTAGGGTGATTCGTTAAAATGTGCGTGGCATGGCGAATTTTATCCGTGAAATTTAGGTTTAGTTGAAGAAATCAGTGTAGTTTATCTGAATACTCTCCATGGAAATAGCAATAGATACAGTAAGGGGTTTGCGACATCTCATCTGTGAGAAAGATGTTAAAAAAATAATTCGTCTCAAGAGAGGCACAAACAAAGAGGCACAGACAATTTTGGATTCTATCGAGAGGGGAAAGTGAAGTCTGAGCAGCTCTTGCCCATATATGGCATCAATACTCCATTTTCAGTTTGACCTGGTTCTTGTGAAGGAAGAGGATAGCCGGAGGAGTTCATTACTTACTAGAGCAGTACAGGGAATCCAACATGTTCCCAGTTTGTTGAGGTTTGACCAGTTTAAGTCCCAATAGTCTCTCAAGGCACGAGGCCTAACTGAAGAAACTTTCATTCATCTGGATTTAGGAATGTTCATGGTCAGATCGGAAATAATGGAAGGACACTAGATTTATGTTTGAAGAAGTGCCTATGATCATTGAACTGGGTCAGAGGAGAGATCAGCTGACGAATGCCTTCTTTTCAACAAATTTCAACGTTTTTCTCAAAAATTTCCATTGTTTACTTAACTGTATCTTAATTTTCTTTCAGAATTGATATTTATTTAAATTCATTTTGATCTTTTTACGTCGTCTTTTTCCTGTTTTGAAGTTTATAGCCGTAGCTATTATTTCTTCCTGTGTTCAGATATGATGATAATATGGAGGTAAACTGTGTAATTATACCACATTCTGAAAACATCAATATATAAAAACATTTTTGACGATTTAACATCCTTATCATAATCGTTAAAATCTTTCTTCTTGTGTGCTTATGTAATTAATATGTTCTTCTTCATAATAATCATTAAGCCAGTGATAGAACTGCCGAAATACATTACTTACATACTGAGTAATTTTTAATGACTTCTCGATTTATTTTAGAATATTGGTGAGAGTGCAAGTGACGAGTGGAAAATCAAATGATATTTTCATCCAATCGAATCATCGGACGTTTTCATAAAAACATGATCACTCATACACCCAAGTTTACCTGAGATAACACGGCGTTGTCGTACACATTTTTAGAAAGACTTTGCTTCTTCCATATCGGCAACATGACTAACTAAACTTCCGAGAATATGCCTTACTGTTGAAAGCACTACATCACTGCGTTCTTTGATGGAACATCTTTTCCTACATTTTTGTTGTTTTTTAGTGAGATTTCTTAGGCTATGTTAGTTCAGGTACGATTGCACGGTCTTGTGAGTATTTTGTTTTTTTTTTACCAATTTGTGGTCAACATCTCTGTTGAGTTGTGTCAGTTGATATGGTACATAACAGTTATGTAAATTCTGAATCTCGTTATGTATGTACGTGTTCGTTTGGACATATTTAGGAAATTGCATTGAAGCGTGTATGAAGGCAAGAATGGTATAAGAACCATCGGCTATTTATTATTGGTATTTCGAACATTAATTATTAGGTGATAAAAAGATTACAATGTGGGAAAGCTTATTTCCTTTTCAGTTAGCTCCATTGAGACTTACTCGCCTCTGTATAAATGAATAACCACCAACAATGTATCAGCTAAGGTTCCGTTTGAAGAAAAGAAGAATAGCAACAAGAATCGTAGCCATGTTTTTTCTAGAAAATATATCATATGAAAATAGAGAAGACAACTGCCAAAAATATATAAATAACAAGTAATTATTTTTTGAGTTTTGCTTTACCAATAAATCGAAAGTGAAGGAACGACCCCATTAAATTCCATCCTGTAACTCCCGACAGAATATCTGTATAGTGTTGTGGTTATCGGTGAAGAGAAGGAGATTAGCGTGTCGAGTTCACAGAATAGTCTACAGGAATTAAACACAGCATTCATTTTTTTTAAATCTTAAAGTGAAATATTTTTGTATTCAAAGATGAAATTTCACTAACAATAATGTATATGATTTTATTTTAAAAAAATAATCACTTAAATATTAAAATACTATCATAAAAAAAATGTCATGTAACGTTTTCGTCAATAAAACCACCGCCTTCCTTAATTACCGCTTTACACATTCTTGGCATTCTTTCCGGCAATTTTCGAAAGAAAAGTAGATGGCAGACACTCCAAAGCATCCTTCAAACATTGAAAATCTCACTATTTGGGTATTCTCTTTGAATCTTACGTTAAAATATACAAAAACAAATCTCTTTATTTAGGTGTTTTTTTAAATAAAAGCAGACTTGTCACAAACATTTTGCCTGTAGTGTATATCATTAAATCCCCACAATGAATTTATATTCTCTCTAAAGATAAGCAATCAACAAATGATAAATGGCAAATTTGAATTGAAAAAATACAAATCAGCTATATATATATATTCATGAATATATTAAAGCTAGAATGATTTGATTTGCATTTGTTATTCAATGTTTTCAATTGACTTCTTTCTCACGAAAATAAAAGAATGTTTTAATTTTTCGAATATTTTCTGCTTATTTCCTCAAATCCCGAAAAGAGCAATCGAAATTTTTGTCGAAGTAAATATATAAATATATTTAACTCGATAAATATGAAAGTATATACACTTAACCTACAGTTCATGAAAAGAGAGACAAAAATAGTTACATTAAATGTCATAAAGACATCAACCAAATCTGAACAGAAAATTATGTTGCAATTATAGTCATCTAGCATACTGTTTCCTCTACAGTAAGGTGTCTTTCCTGAATTCCAACATAGTTCCTGGTATTATATAAATTGAAATATGTAACTAGATTTTATATGACAGAAATAATATCAAATTCTCTCAGACAAACGTCGGGTTGGTTACTTTGTTCATATCTAATTCTTATTATAATAATGATGATACTGATGGAAAGAAATCAGAGACATTTCTAAAACAAATTAATATTTTATACTTTTTAGGGATGATTATTTCCCCTTGAGACAGCGTGATTCCAACATTCTCAATGAGAGGAATGAACGGGAGTGATGTGAGAGAATATTTTAATTACGTCAGCAAAGCGTATGGGTTGAACATTAAAACAATTTCATAATCTGCAAAAGCACCTTCAAAAACAATGATTGCATCGAATATTAATGTAAATGTGGAAAACACAGAACTACATTGTAACACACACACATATACACACACATATACACACACGCGCACACACACGCATACACACGCACACGCAACCAAACGCCGCCAGAACCATAAGAGAAGCGGGAAACTTGTGCATAATAAGAAGGAGCTGCACATTTTTATGACTTTTTATTTTGATTATTAGTTGTCTATTATATGTCTAAATTACTTTCCCATGAGTATTCAAAATCTGGGCCATTTTGTGGGTATAAGGCTGTTTTTAATATATATTTGATTAAAACGTTTTTCTTAAACTACATGCAAATGTCTTAAAATGTCTTTAAACTGTTGACATATTTTCCACATAACTTGTTCCATTTTAGTCATAACAGGCGAACACTAATTTCATTTAAACTTTAAGCTTACAGCAGTATAGATAATATATTGGTAATTTCGGGGATTTCAATCATTCCTCTTAAATACAACAATGGTCTAAATTAAAAGGATGCCAAGATTTAATTATAGGAATTCACATGTTTTCCCATGAGGTATATGTTTAATCCGATATCAATAGAAACTCACTAAAATGTTCGATATGTTTTGCCTTTTCTATTGAGAAGGACATGGTGAAATGAATGGTTGTTTCTAAATATATTAGATTATATGCACGTGTTCGTTTATCATTTTGCTTGTTCTTGTTTGATGGAATCAATGGAAGCTGGGAGAGTGCATTACTTTCCCACTTTGATTCGTATATCATTCTATGGATATTTCAATTGTTTTATTTATGTGATTGCGTTTTCTTTGTATTCTTTGTCATTAATTTGTTTGTTTCTGCTTTAATGAGGTCAAACTAATCACATGCTATGTAAGAAATAGAAACTTATTTAAATTTAGCAGTAATCTGCGAATATTAAAATATTTCCTCAAAGGTACATCATATAAAGAATAATCATCATTACTTCAAATCAAAAACTACATATACAACACAACTGATTAATGCACCTATAATACTGGACACTGGCAACTATTTTAGAATCTATTAATCAGGTAAATTCTAAGGAAGAAAATAGTTTTCGTGATTAACCCACTTGTAAACGTGTAGTTGTCTCTGATATAGATATATGTTTTTTTCTGCAATGCAACACACATTGATTTATTTTAATCTAAATTTCAAGATTGTAATTGATATCTGTAGCTCAACTCATCCAATTGTACTTTCACATCATTTTCTCCGAAAAAATTTCAATATTAAACTTTTAAAAAATGCCCTTTGACCAATTGATTCTATTTTGACTTTATGCCTGAAAGTAATCTAAATCATAATACTGATTTTTAAACGGATATATATTTGGAAGTGATTCCTTATTCTGCAATTGTATAAACAGTCATAATTAATCATTTCAATTCATGACAAAATCTCTTATAAAATTATTTGTAGAGAAGGAATATGTTATGAAACAATTTAAAATTTAGTAAGTGTTCGTGTACTTATCAAATTTATCTTGAATGCATTTAAAACCAATCTAAAGTAAATCTATTTAATGTTATTTATCGAAATGTACTCACGTTAATTTTCAGTTATTGCAACCTAATCAAAAAGACACGTTTTCAAATTCCCGTTTAAATACGTTCTCTTCCTGGAAAACTATTTACAGTGCAATTTTCGTTTATTCTGTCATTCCGTTTTTCCATATGACATGTGCCAGTGTTCGAATAAAATGAAAATATGTAGCTTCAAAATTTGGAGAATATGGAATGTTTCAAAGAATCTCCCATCATAACGACCTTATGTTTTCTCGGTTGTGTATTACAGAATTTATTTTCTTGGAAAATAACATTTTTTCTGTTTCACAGAGCAGGAATATTTCAATGTAATGCTTAGATGAACCGATCAATTTGAGTCTATAAACATCTGCAGTGATGATGATACTTACATATTGTAGTATTTCTTAATGGGCGACACCTTTCATATTTCGCCAGACACAAAGCAGATATTTCTTTGGATGGTGTACTGGTTTTACTTTTGGCACTAGTTTCTCATTCTCTAATAGCACACGTTTCTTTCGTCTTCTGTTGATATTCAAAACACATTTTTCATATATTCAACAATATTCTTCTTCATGAACTGTATCTCGTAAGGATGTAGGTAATCATGGCTCTCTACAATTTCCTGTCCTGGGCAGATTTTAATATTATTGATATTTTTGTTATTTCTTTCAAATCCTTTTCTGCGATCTATTTAGCTCACTAAATATGTTATACATTAGTTTTCTATGTCCCTCTTACCTTCTATTTGTCTTGTGAGTATCAGATTTTCCAATCCTCTTTCCTGATTATGTTTAATAGAAATCTCAGCTGTCTCTTCCTGATTATAAATATAAGTTTGCATTTTGTTTCCAATTTTTATAGAACTTCATCGTTGCTCACATGTTCAATCTATTGTATCTTTAGCATCATTCTGTAGGACCACATTTCTTTTACTTCAGTTCTCATCTTCATATTTGACGAAATTCTTCAGCATTCATTGCCATATAGGAGGACAGATATCACATAACAGTTCAGTACCCTTTCTTTGTTTCTAACAAGGTCTTCCTGTTCCTTATTACTCTGCTTAACTTTTGTAAAGCATAATTGGCTATTCACGTGCGCCGTCGGATTTAATTATTGCATTTTCCACCCCCTTTCAAATCACTTCCCACATATTTTATTCTTTTAAATTCGTGTTTGATTTTGATTTGTAATTTGTAATTTCGGCTCATACTTTGTCTAACTACCATGCATTCTGTATTCTTGCCTTTGATGTTCACACCTCCCTTCTAGATTTCATTCACTACCTTATGTGGGAATCTTTGTTGTCACTGAACAATTCACTGTAAAAATGAAAGGTTGACGTTCTTGATCAAAATGTTACAATATGAAATATAAAATTAAAATATATTTATTTTTCCATCGATTCCAGCTCTGTTGAGTGAGAGCGAAACCGGCCGGTTGGTGTGTATATATATATATATATATATATATATATATATATATATATATATATATATATATATATATATATATATATATATATATATATATATATATATATAACATGAATGGTAAATCTCATGTTACTTTTTTATTTCCTTAATAAAAGTCTGTACCCCTATGCAAATTATGATATATATCTATATCTATATCTATATCTATCTATCTATATATATATATATATATATATATATATATATATATATATATATATATATATATATATATATATATATATATTTGCTCATCCCATAAGTTCTGTCCGAATTTTAACTTTTTGTTAAAAATGAACGAAATTGGAAGACTATTTTAAAATGTCTAATGGAGTTGAACATTGTTTTTATATTTAGATGCCTTTAAACTGATCTAATTTTATATTTCAGAGAACAATAAAATTAAATTTTTTTTTATTAAAACCCTGTTAACACGCAAGTACCCAAGAATTATTTGAGGCACATAATGCTTTATGAGTTCAAGAAAGGAAACTCAGCAGCCGAAGCGGCGAGAAACATTTACTCAGTTTATGGAGAGGAATGTGTGAATGAAAGAACTTGCAGAAGATGGTTTTCAAAATTCAGAGGTGGAGATTTCACCCTTGAAGATGAAGATCGAACCGGACGTCCAGTTGAGTTTGATGAAAAGCTTCTTGAAGCAGCCCTTGAAGGAAATCCTGCTTTATCAGTTGAGGAATTGGCAGTGGTTCTCAGTTCAAACCATACAACTGTTCATCGTCATCTTCAACAACTTGGAAAAGTTCCTAAAAATGGGTGCCTCACGAACTTTCTGAAAACAACATCAAATCCCGAGTTGACCTCTGCTCTTCACTCCATTCTCGCCAACTACTTTCACCTCTTTTGTATAGACTTCTGACTAGCGACGAAAAATGGATCTTTTATCGAAATGTTAAGCGTTGTATACAGTGGTTTGGTAAAGGGGAAGGAGCCCAGCCACAGCCGAGAATGGAACTTCATGGGAAGAATTTCTTCTTTCAATCTGGTGGGATTGCCAAGGAATAATCCACTTTGAATTCTTACCACCTAATGCAACAATTAATGCTCAAATATACTGTCAGCAATTAGAGCGTTTGAACCAAGCTTTGAGGAAAAAAAGACCTGCTCAAGTGAATGGAAAACGTGTGATGTTTCATCAGAACAATGCGCGACCACACACAGCAAGAATCATCGTCACAAAAGATCGAAGAAAATTCCTCATCCACCTTATTCTCCCGACATTGCTCTTTCAGACTACCATTTCTTTCGTAGTTTACAGAATCGTTTGGAAGAAACAGCTTTTGTAACACAGGAAGAGGGTAAAACTGACATTTGTGGGTTCTTCGAAACAAAGCCAAAAGAATTTTACAGTAATGGAATTAGTAAGCTTGTAAATAGATGGAAGGAAGTCATAGATAATCGGGGAAAATACATTGTTGATAAAATCTGTAATTAAATGTAACATTTGGTCACTTGTTTTCTTTATTCAAAATTTGGACAGCCTTTCATTCATTTAGAATTTAATTTTAGCTAATCTTTAATATATTTGATTAACCGTTACCAATCCTTTTTTAAATTTCCTTCCGATCATTATTTTTCACTCAGCATTAGAAAACAATGTTTCTAATTTTCTTCTACTTTTGACATATCGTGTAAAATATTTCTATTCGAAAACAAAGAAAGCGAATACTAAATACTGTATCTAACAAAAAAGTGAATATGAAAGAAAATGTTTTCTTGTTTTCTAGACGAGCGTTCAGAGATAAACCTACACTGATCTAAATAAATAAATAAATACCTTTTTATTTAAGACAAGTAATATTTAATCAAACATTCACTGATAGCAGAGCTCAGGTTATCAAGTACACGTCTCTGGTGACGTCAATGTTTGCTATTCATGAAAAGGCCTGGCAGTTTATAAGTTAGCTATGATGTATTTGATTATGAAATAACTTTGTGATTATCAGCAACGATTTTTGCGGTTCATAGTAGTAAAATATTTATCCCAAAAGTACTTATTCTGAAGTAACTCTGAAAGTGTTCTGCAGAATCGCCATTGTTAAAGAGTAGTTAAACCACTCAGACAAATCTGATGAAGAAGGCAGATACTGCGAAGACTTGACAAGGGGTGGCATAAAGTATTACTGCACATGGTCTCTAGTTAGGGCATCATTGGAAAAGTCTTTTCAATTATAAAGACTAACAGAAGGTAGTTGTTAAAGGCCCGTCCCTCGAGGCCCTATCAATGAACGTAGGCGTCCCTTTTCGCACTAACACACTTTTTACCTTACCTAAATTATCTTCTTTAAAATTATACTCCTATCATTACAATATCTATTCTGATAATACAACAGTATATGGGTACACCTTTTAAATTTTAGAAGTCCAGAGATTGGAAGCAGATCTCTCTGTCATCGCTCTAACATCTCAGTGAGGGAAAATGACTGGTTCAAATCAATGCCTCAAAAACCATACCAGATACATGATATCTTCACCGGCTGGACCCTGAAATATCACTAAGCAGGATGTAAACATTTCCCTCAATCTTCCTCCCTGCATTGAGCAACTGTTGGGATTTTAACTCCACCTACACCTCAGGTGGAACATGTACATATGATTGATATCTAAATATTCTGGGGAAATGGTCGGTTCCCACTACCGCTTCTGTTACTAGTTGATTCCTCCTAATATCATTGCCCTTTATAAGAGCTAGATTAGGCTAGAAATGTTGTGCTATTGCCATATGTAGGCAGGGCCTGCCTTGTTTTCACTTCCTAATCTCGATAGAGTCCACAAGCCTTTTCGAGTCCTTGTTTATGAAAAATGTTTTCTACTCTATAACTTATTTCTCACAGACGAAACATCGAGAGCCTCTCACTGATCTATTGCTATTTCTATGGAAAACTATTAGACGAACTACATTGCTTATTTAAACCAGTCAAAACCTCAAAACTAAGACCCACCATGCCACGTCAATTGAAGCTAACCACCAACATCCCCTTTGTATTTCACTGGGGAGATATAAGTTCCACTCAATCATCTTCTTCCCACGAACTGCTGATAATTTGAACTGATTCTTACCCGGTAATCGTCTATCTTTAGTAACCCCCTGGCCTTGTTCAGGTTTAAAATAATTGTAAAAATTATTAGAATCATGTCAAATCATGAATCAAAAGTCCTTCTTTGGTTATCATTTATGTTTATTGAAATTAAATACATTTGGACTAATATCTACATCTTTTTAAAACTTATCAGCAATGTATGAAAGAACCTAGGTATTCTTTTTCATTTTGTTCCTAGTGTAGAATCCGACTGCGTTTCTAAAAGTATCATCTGCAGCCTTTCGTCTGTCGTGGCAACATTTAAGGTGAATGGTGCTGAGAAAAATGTAAACTGATGTTCAAAATCACTAAATCGTTTCTTAAATTCCTTTGACAATTCCAGGTGACTATCATACTATGTGCAATGTCGGTATTGACAGTGTTTTCAGGTTTTTTTCTCGTAGGACTATGAACTAAATTATCATTTGACAACTGTGAATTCCATAAGCGTAGTTTTGTAACGATGCTCTTGATGTCATCATACAACTAAGTGATAAGTTTGTTTTTACCTTGTACATTCGTATTAGGATCAGATAATAATGCGGTAATATCCAAAAAAAAAGCCTGAACTTGGAGCCAAATTTCATCTTTTATTTCATTTGTATTTTGATCTTTCATCCCCAGAAACATTATTATTTCTTCTCTCAATAATTAGAATGTTTTCAGCGCTTTGTGTCATGACAGCCAGCGGATTTCTGGGTAGAATGAAACTTCGGTCAACTGATTATGCATATCTTCCAAAAACTGGATGAACTGACGGTGGTTGAAAGCACGGCCTCTGATAAAGTTCACTGTCTTTGTGACCAAGCTAAGCACATGATCCAAATTTAAAATCTTTGAACACAAATCTTTCTGATGAATAACACAGTGAAAATGTGCAAATGATGAAAATGGATGCGAGTGTTCTATTTTTCTTTGTAACATGGCAGCAACAGCATTATGTTTGTCAACCATATTTGCAGCACTGTCAGTAGATAAACATGCTAGTTTACTTCATAAATATGAAATTCACTGTCAAAGGCACTGGTGAAGACTGCAAGCTGTGGTATTCCAGTAATATCAACGGTCACATCAACAGAAACTTTAATGATACATCCTTCATTTGTTGTTTCAAATCCCCTGACATTTCATCAATCCGTTCAACAAAAGTGTTCATGGTTAATTAAATTTCTTTGAATAATGCTTTATCTGGACCTACAATTTCAGCTGTTTTTACAAGGCATTGTTTTAAGAAATCTCCTTCAGTGTACGATTTCTCTCTCTCATGGTTATCATTCTGCTGATTTCATAGCTTGCAGTATCGGAAGCGATATTCCCTTACTGAATTTTCGTGAAAATGGTCTGTTGCAGTGTCAAGTCAACCTTGAATATTGAAACACGCATTTATCATAAATTAGATGGTTCGTTTCATAATGTATTTTGGCGTGATGTAGGCGTAGTAGGGAAAAACTTATTTTAAAAGGGATGACGCGGAATCTGAAAAATTAATGGAACATTTAAGCAACAGCTAACAGAAAAAAAAATAAAATAATTTTGATAACGCCACAAAAATACTTTAAATGGAATTTCAATTGTAATAGCAAAACCTTTTGAAATTTTGAAAGAAAGCTTTCTCTTTACAACTGTTGGTTGTTATATCATAAAAATAAATCAAAATTTAAGAAAATCGTGATTTATTTTCTTAAATGTTGTAACTTCTAAGTTGGCCCTTAAATTACCAAATTAGTACCCTTTGTGCGGGCCACAGGTGTTCTTGTAAAGGGCAGTGTACGTCCCTCGGGCCGTATGTTGTACGTGCCTGTAACAGAGGTTCTCGCTTATCTTATTCTCTGACAAATTGTAAATATTATATCATC
>OZ038491.1:93769940-93787440 GCA_964036315.1 Acanthosepion esculentum
TATATGTATGTATACACAGAGAGAGAGAGAGAGAGAGAGAGAGAGAGAGAGAGATAATAAGTTTGAAATGATTTATGGCACGTGTTTTCTTTCTTCTAAATTTAATTTTAATGGACCCGAAAGAGAACAGGAAATAACACAGATAGAGAAATCTAATTAATAAGCAGATAATAAAAAATAAATAAACAGATAAGAAATTTATTGCTTCAGGAAACCTTTGTTTAAAATTCGGTTTAATTTTTTTTTCTTTCAACCAATCAGTTTGACATTCAAGATAAATATAATTTTCATCGAATCTCACTCTACAGATGACTAAAAGTAATGTGATGCAAGAAGTGATTGGCATTTATAATGACCCTTTTAATTCCAGGGAGAAATCGTTAATTAAAATATATAAAATTACTACAAAAATAGAGAAATTGAGAAATAAATAATACATAAGATGTATTGCCACTTCACTGGAATGTAAGTAAATTTGTTTTAACTTTTATTATTTTTTACTTTTTACTTTTATTCAGAAAACATCACCCATGTGACTGATAGTTTTAAATTATTCCGAATATATTATATCCCTTCTTCATCAACATATTTCACTGAAAATAGATTCAATTTTCAAATTTTCTTAGCAATTGTTTTCTAGCCATCATTTTTATATTTGATTTATTATATTAATATTTTTCAGTATCAGCAAATAATTAAACTGGAATGATTTAGCTTTTAAGATAAGTAAGTCTCAGGTTTTATTATTGAATAATTCACTCTAACATAGTTTCAATATACAACCATTTTTATGACTTTATTACACATACTTCATTAGATTCAAAGTCATCTGATGTAGAGATCATGTTACTTTGATTTTTGTCGATGTCGAACATGTCAAATAATACTGTCAGTGAAAAATGAACGTATATTAGTATTAATTATATACCACTTCAAATCAATGCCATGGTACAATCAGTGAGAACATTTTAGAAAATTTCAAATGCGCAATACATTTAAAATTTTGGATATGTCTACTTATAAATCAAATTATGTTTACACATATTAAGAATGGAAATGAAAATTTGCCAGGTTAATGACAGCTGATAGATAATTACCTTAATGGAATTTTTTGGTTTGTTTGTTTTGTTTTGGATCATCGTTTTCATATGAATTCTGTAAATAGATTTCATAGGAAAACGATACTTATAAACTCAAACTTTTTTCTTCATATATTATTTGCTTCTATATATATATATATATTCGTGTGTATGTGTGTGTGTGCGTGCTTCGTGCTTGAGTGTGTAGTGGTCAAATACATGTAACATACTAAACGATAACGCTTGGAATAATTATTTAGATAATTGGCCTTAATACAAGTTAATTTCCCGTGACGTACCTTAGTACTGTGTAATTGTGCATCCAAACGTTGCAGTGCTAAGATCCCTATCATACCAATTAAAAAAATACATACTCTGGATTAGGAACGTCATAAGAAGTAGATACTCTGGATTAGGAAGATTATATGAATACGTAAATCTTTCTAACCAGTTAAACGCCTCGATGAGCTCGGCCCATTGCATCATTTGAAATTAGAAAAAAAGAAGTGACTATTACAAAACAGAGAAGATCTAATACTCCAAGAAAAATTGCAAAATATAACTATTCGAAACTTGTTCTGCTGTTCACACAGCAACTATAAAAAACTCAGCTTGTTACACGCAATGCTATATGAAACACTTCGACAGGTGGTCATAGGAAAAGGCCAATCACGCCGAATATTACTAAAGTGTGGTTAATGCACTGATTAACTTTGTGAACAAATATAGTGATCAATAGTTTACTTATTTCAACAGAATTTCAACACTTATGACCCAAAGGACAACATTCATACCGTATTTACAAATATTCTTAATCGGTGCATGCGCAAAAATACTCGTTATAGATTCAAATCAGAATTCGAGTAAATAATGTATAATTCTAAAGGAACACGTGAAAACTAAACTTGAAGCGTCAGGGTGATTCAACAAGAGACTTATTGAAAATATAAAGCGTGGGAGATTAAAGTTGGCTTGAAGAAGCATATGAGTTACACATCTAATCAGGAGATTATAGCCCGATAGAAAATTTATGGAAAGATTGGAACAAATAAAAATCGCCAACAACTTACTTCGCTGAGTTGAAGGAAACATGCACCGCGGCGTGGTAAAATATTTGTATTTATATGGGGGGGGAGTACATAAAGTTAAATTGGCCAGCCCTAAAATTACCATTAGCTGGCAAGGTAGATTTTGAAACAAGAGCTAAAACTAAAGAATAAATATTTTTTTTGTATTATTATTATTATTATTATTATTTCCTTTCATATCTGGCGTTTACACATTTCTTTCCGGGTCCCGCCCAGGGACCTAAGGTTAGAAATGACATTATGACACTTTCCACTGCAAAAAAAAAAAAATTACATAGATAAGGCCCTTCGTAAAGTGTGGGCTGTACTTGTCAGAACAATTTTTTGTATCTCTTTGAGGCATGGACTTCCAGGGATCCCTTCAATCAGCCTACTGGAATCTTTTCCAAACAGTCAAAGGGCTCCAACTACAACAGGAATTATTGATGTTCCCATGTGCCACATTTTTTTAGATTTCTATTTCAAGGTCCTTGTATTTTGTATATTGTATATATCTTCAAAGATACATTGCAGTCTGCATGGACTGCCATATCAATAAGGAGGCACTTATTTTGTTTGTGGTCTGTAATAACAATGTCTGGGCGGTTGGCTTTGATTGTTCTGTCAGTGTGTATTGTCTCGTCCCATAGAATTGTAACAGGTCATATCTCCGTAAGCGGGTCAGGGTGGTGTTCGTACCAGTTTCTTTCAGTTTCCTTCCCATAGGAGTTGCAAATTTTCCAGTGCAGATATTGGCCCACTCTGTCAAGCCGGGTTTTATATTCAGTGGGTGCCAATATCGTGCAACCTGATATATATATATATATATATATATATATATATATATATATATATATATATATATATATATATATATATATATATATATATATATATATATATATATATATATATATTATTATTATTATTATTATTATTATTATTATTATTATTATTATTATTATTACTACTACTACTACTACTACTACTACTACTACTACTACTACTACTACTGCTGCTGTTTTGTATATGATAAAACTTTTGATTTAGAGAATGACCATTGGTCCATAGTGAGCTAGTAAATTAATTTTGAAAAAGTCATGCGGCCTTCAATTCTTAGGCGATTACCCTTTTAAAATATATAATAATACAGGTGTTCAGACACCTAAAAACTTACTTTACACAACATAAAATTAAACTGTAGTTATAGCGATAGTTGGAGTAACGACTGTAGGCATTTTGAGGATCTTTAAATATTTCTAGTAAAAATATTGTAGCAAGATTTTCTAAGGGGACTTTACGGAAATTAAGAACATTGCGATATAGAATAGCATTCACTTGTTCATGACGATTATTAATTTAGATCACTAACGTTATCGCACGTGTCATGATTCCAGTGAAGATGTCGAGCGGAAAACAGGTCCATGAAAAACATTCAGTAGTAAATATTTTTATGGCGTTTTAGTGTTCTTCAACAGAGGAGAACATCGATTACGGCACAAAATCTTCTGAACAGGTGAGGAAGATGCAGATCTGGTAACAATATATGAAGGATGTCCGTTAAAAATATATACTACTTTAGAAAATAAGAAAAAAAGACCACAGGTTCTAAAAAGCTTTGAATCCATAAAATCTGGTCTTCTTCTTAAATTTAATGGTTTTGGTTCTTCTGGATGAATTTTAGAACTGACTGAATCTCTCTTATAAATTCACGAAAGGACATTTGTCTTGAACGGTCACTCTACTAGACCTTTTTCTATTAACGCAGGTATTCGCTGGGTTCTATTCTTGGAACTAAGTTGTTCTTATTTTTCAAAAACTACATTCCTGGTTATATCAGCCCACGAAAAAATATCTATAAGGGTGACCCTTCTATTATATTCTGTCAATAGTAAAACTGGTTAGTTCGACAAAGTCAACTTGTGAGCTAAATCAGTTGTTATCAGTTGTGCGGAAATAACTTGTTAGTCATATCGTCTTCAAATCTAAAGTCGTCTAAAATCGCCATAAATGAGCATCTTTGCATTCTATCAACATGGCTGATGTTAACCCAAACGATAGTGATTCGAAGAAACGATTTCTGTTCACATGAAATAGGAATATTATGTTGGTTCAATAGAATGGTTCAGCTGCTTTAATGTATCGTGTTAAACATTTTTGGTTACCCTGTTATATTTATTGGAATTAATATTGCTGCAATATATGATCTTTGCTCCTGCTATTTATTTGGAGATCCTTGAAAAAAAAAAGAAGAATCTGGAACGTTATTGGTCTTAACTAGCCATCTCAGCTTCAGTCACTTTCCCCCGCCGTAACGTAGCATCCCTGAGGCTTTTCCACGGATATTTCCATGGTAATTGTTATCATAACCTTTTTTCTGACTAGATTAAAACGTAATATCTATGCTAATGGTTTCATATGATATATTTCCCGCTTGCTGATCTTCTGGCTTCTTGTTTTCTGTCAACTTTGAAGATGAAAACTTTAAACGCATTATCTATCACTATCTTCTTAAATTTTGGATTTTTATTTATTGTTCAATTTCCTTAAAAAAATATGTTCTTTTTTTTTCATATACTCTTGCCCACAATAACAACTTGCGTGTTAGTGTATCCATTACCATACTTGGGGTGAACTGATTTAAAAAATTGAATATCAGCAGAGAATTTACAGTTTGCTGGGGAAAACGAATGCTGTGCATAGGAAAATGCAGCAGAATATATTATATAAATTACTGGGGAGAATTAAAACTGGGACATTATGCGTTAAACGTCTTCAACTGAAAATAGGTTTTAGGCAATTACTTGATATAATTAATTCCATCCAAGTCCTCTAGTAGTAAACGCACTACATATATCCGTGCGAGAAATCCCTCAGTTTACCAAAATGAGAAATATTTATATATCTCT
The DNA here is from genome assembly GCA_964036315.1 of Acanthosepion esculentum. NCBI lineage: Eukaryota > Metazoa > Mollusca > Cephalopoda > Sepiida > Sepiidae > Acanthosepion > Acanthosepion esculentum. The sequence goes on from OZ038491.1 coordinate 93,774,996, forward strand.
GCTCACTGTCTGTTTGTCTGTCCGTCTCTCTCTCTCTCTCTCTCTCTCTATATATATATATATATATATATATATATATATATATATATATATATATATTGTCCAAATTAATGACAAAGCGGAAAAATACTGACACGTTTCGTCCATTAATACTCCATCATTTATGCCTAGTTTTCTAATTCATATGTAAAATGTTTGTATCTTTCTAATTTGTGTTCATCTATTTTTAGATGTTTTAGTATTGTTGAGTAGTAAATTAATTTCATTTTTGTATGTGTTTTTATTATAATAATAGTTCAACCTTTCTGAACTTACATCTAAATGTGCGTAGGTTGTTTTCTGTGCTTGTTATATATTTGTGTTTTTTACTTTACATTTTCCTTTGAAAACCGATCGGTTGTTTGTGTAAACTCAAAATATGCCATCTGTGTTTTCTCAATAATTACTACGGTAACGAGAACATGAATATAGTAAAACATGCATAGAAGGATGTAGTGTGAAGACGACAAAAATTAAAGAAACAGATGCCAATGATAATATAGAAGTTTCGGACTAGCTCATATTAATGTGGTAGAGTTTAAAAGAATAATTGGTATGATAGTATTCATAAAAACTAAAAACAAAAGAAGAACTTGTGTCATTTCACAATAAGAAGGGGCATGACTTGCATAATGCAAATATAATATAAATATGTTGAATGTAATGAAATTAGTGTGGAAGCAATGAGTAAAAACATTCCTAATAATGAGCTATATGAAATGTCAAAAATGCAAGGAAAATGAAAATAAAGTTCCAATGACAGGAAGTTAAAAATAAAACAAATAAATTTTTCAAACAATATGGAAACCATTCATCCATTTCTCAGCATAAATTGCAGAATGCAAGTTATTTCTTCAATCACTCCCTCTCTCTCTCTCTCCCTCTCTCTCTCACTCTCTCTCTCTCTCTCTCTCTCTATATATATATGGTTTGAGTTATCGCATTTTCAGATTAATATGTAAAAGTTTTGGCGTTGTGGGTTGTGTCAAACTGTGTCAGGTTTATAGTAGTGGTAATTCTTGCTAAATAGACATGATGATTTGTCACGAAAGCCAGTGGGGAATACTTTACTGCCGTCGAATAACTAAATATATCTTTTGCACGTAAATGCATTTTATTCATCGAAATATACAGAAAAATCAGGGGATAATTTATGCAAAATATATACGGGGGCAAAATACAGCTGTTATGGGGGGGAAACTTTTCGGACCGCACATGCGACTATTCCTTCTATCCGTCAGAAATATTAATGCACACAAGTTGGAAGGAAGTTGAAGTCTAGTTGTAGTGATGTCAATTTCCCCGTAACTGTTGTCTTTGTGTAAAAGAGAAACACGTTTCTGGGTTTAAAAAAATTAATTAATTAACCGACATGTTTGACAGACTAAATATTCATAATGATTCGTATATTATTGGTTATCCTATCTGTTCGGATTATATTTAAACTTTCTTAAAAAATGTATCTATATTAATGGGTCACTCCATAACATTAGCTGATAGCACTCTTATTTTCAGTGTTGTGCAGATTGAAATTGCAGATAACTGTATCCAATGCAGTTTTCTTTTCAGATTGGTGAGTTTCAGGTTGATTTTCAAGTGAACGTATTACTGGCGTAAGTTTTTCATTGCCCCTCTTAATTACTGTACACACACGCTGATATATTTCCTTTATATACGTCTGCGTTACTTGTAATTAATTTATATTGAAATAGCTGCTTGTAGCAACTAATATATACGGGGTGCGATGGATAAATAGTCTAAACTACGTGAAAATGAAAATAACACTGACATCTTATTTTTGCACATACATACGGAGTCTAACAACAAAATTGCCAAATCGTTTTTGAGCAAAATTGTTAGATTGAGCTTTGACCCGATGTATCTTAGAAATTATTACAAATAAATTACTGGAATTCACCGAGAATATAAAACTACTGGACTGGAAGCTCATGAAGCAGTAAAATAAAGTTGAAATACATATATATATATATATATATATATATATATATATATATATATATATATATGATTTATGCTACAAAGTTAAACTTCCTGTAGTACAAAGATGTCCTGTGTACCGGCGCCTTCCTTGGCTGGGTAATATCAGTTATAGATATACTAATTGGATTTCATTAGCGGTTCAAGATTGTTACTTTGCTGCCAACACTGCCAAGCCTGTCATTACATCCATACGGAAGAAGGTTCTCCCTCCACATCATAATAGTTCCTTAACTCATTCCATTAAATGCAGTTGTAACTCACACTACATAGGGAGAACAACTTAAAGGCTTGGATGTCAGAACAAAGCAACACGTTCCACCGTATATCCACAGTCTTAAGTACACTCCTTCAGACATTCTGACCAATGCATATGGGTCTTCTATCGCAGAACACGTATTGAACTGCCATTATTGTGCCACTAATTTCAGTGTGGACTCATTTACTAATTCTTATCAATCCCACTCGAATTGCCACTCCAAAAAGATGGATGTCATTTATAATTTTCTTTGAAGCCCTCTGTTTAAACAGAAAGATTTCATACTGTGTCTCCAACTAATTTACATCTAAGCAATATCCCCCCAATACATATTGTACATTTCTTCTATAATTCTATTATAATTTATCATCCTCGATATAGTTCTGTTGAGCGAGGTTCGAAACCGGTTAAGCTAGCCTGGTTTCAGTTTTACTTTTCAACTATTATCATCATGAGTGGCAATAAATTAATTTTTATCTTTTCCTGGTGGTCATGCACACACGCGCGTGCGCGCACACACAAACACACATACACACACATATATAGTGATTTTATAACATATTTATGTTATAATATTTAAATAAATGATTATATATATATATATATATATATATATATATATATATATATATATATATATATATATATATATATATATTATTCCAGGATCATGTTCCAACTTATTCAAGTTGATCTTCGCCGTTTCTATCCTGGAGTAACAAGGTTCCTTATAATTTTCATGTACGATTTCATTTTCTAGACGTTTTACACTGCTCTTTGGACTGCCATAGATGAAACTCGTCTCTCACGTGCCAAACGTCTTATAGATTAAGGTAGATCTTTTCTAATTGATCTCCTTAGCTCTAAGTTGGAATTATGATCCCTCTTCTTATTGTGACCTCCTGATCTAGTCTTCTCTACTGTCCAAACTTTAAACTTATTCACCGTTCTTGTGATGATTTTTGAATGGTCTTTTTGGATGCAAGTCAGTGTATGAATGTGGCTACCATTACTAAAGGGCTGCATGATATTTTTCCTCTCACCATTGATTAGTTTAAAAATCTGTTGGGATGACACAAACGATTTAAAACTATTCTCTTTTTTTCTGAATAACTCAAAGGCTTTTCCATTGATTCTTACGACAAATAAGAGCAAGATGTCTAAACGTCTTATCTGAAAACCTGGAAAAATTAACTCATTTAGTTTAGTGGTTTTTATATATTAAACATTTTGTGGGATGGGTAACACGATTTGATCAATTTTCCTCTTACTCCTGGTATATACCAAAATAACACAAAAGTATCTTGAAATACTAAAGAGTAAATTTACTTAAAAAAATATCACCATTGGCTTCAACCACAGTCTCCAAACGACTTCTGAATCTCCAGTAACTATTCTTAACGGTCTTTTTCTTTAAGTTAGTGAATACTCCATAATCCTTGCCTTCAGTTCATATTTGGTGTTAAAAGGATTTTTTGGTCTGTTGCTGAACTTTACCCTAAACATAATAATCAATTATAGCTTCCCTCGTAAATGCCTAGCAGTACAGCATGCCATTTCCAAATTCTTGGCGCAGCGTATTGCATTATAATACTCTTTTTCTCCCCGAAGATGTCCAACTGATCATTCTATACTATGCAATCGAAAGAAAAAACAAAGAGAATGCACAAAATTGTATTTTTTACGTGTGCCTAGGTTTTTCTCAATATTTCTATATATTTTCTCAATATAATGATTTTATTTTTATCTCACTATCTATTTCTCTCTTTCTTTCTATTTCACACTTTTTCTTTCTCTTTTCCTCATTCTTTCTATATCGGCGGATGTTTACTATATATTATGTTGTATATGCCTAATACTCGTGGGTTTTTTCGACTCTTGTGTTTATGTCAAGAATTCTATATAATTAAAGCGGAACAACTTATCAGTAAGGGTAAAAAGAAAAGGATAAGTTATAATTATTTTAATTAAATAAAAAATACAAGTATTTTTCCTTCTTATTCAGGTAAATGAATATAGTATATTACGGTGTACCATGTTTATTTTCACCGTAAAATTGGAAGGGAAACCTGGTGATAAAGATAATAAGGAAATTCATGGTTTCCATATATGAAACATTTGTCATTCATTGGTCGAAAATCACTCGGTTTAAAATTCATAGAATCATGTATTTATTTTAGTACCATATATTCTTCAAGACTTCTAGATGTTATAACACTTTTTAAACCCGACGGATATTTACTTTTGAAGAATTTTCTCAACACTAATGTTGGAATTGAACATTTTTTATTGTATCCTTATTTTTCATGTAACACGTGATAACTATTTTTTCTGCCATTGAAAGGTTTTGGTTGAGGTGCTTTTTGTTATTTCTCAGAGCTCTTTCAGTCCATAGTCATGTCACTTTTTTAAGATTGAAATAATTTTTCTTTTCTAGAGATTTTTCAATCAGTGAGATCGATATATAACCGGAGTAATACGTTAATTAGTCGTCATAAAATTAATAGACGTTTTAATGAACTTAAATCAAAATTAAATGATTGTCATGAGGTTAGTTTATAAAAAAATCACGAAAGCAAAAAATACAACGGCCAGCTTATAATAAATGTATATGAAATATACACGATTCACAGCAAATGAGTGATAATTTAGGCAATTACGAATTTGATTGAAAATATATTCTAAAATTTATTTCCTTTCAAAAAATGAGTGTTTATAGAAAAATTAAAGTTAGAATAAGTGCAGTTCCTTTCCATATGTATAAACATCAAAACAGATGAATATTTAGAAGAATGACAGTCTAATCTAATTCTACTGGATTCATATGCAATGTGTCATAACATTTTAATTATGTCATAATAGGAACGAGTAGAGCGGACCGGACAGTTACGTAAGACTAGCCAAACATATACTATACAGAAACTGGTGTTTACATCCTGATCGATTTGACAGAATAGAATAGAAGTTTCTGAAAATTTAATATTAATCATTTAATTAGTAAATATTTATTAATTTCGCGTATGATCTATCTCTACTATTAATATCATTCATTCGAATCTGTGTATCATGAATTTAATTTAAGGTTCTGTCAGTATCATCAGGAGAAGTGTTTCATATCGGAATTTTAACATTCTCCTTGTCCTTATAGAGATGATTTTGTGTCAAAAGCGTACTTTTAACAAAATTTATTCGTTTCTATTTCTTAGAAAATTTTGAGATGATTCTTTTAATTTCTTCAGACATAAAATTATTTTTTCTTTATTTTAAAGTAAATTTCGCGTTATTCATATAATTTTTCGCTATGGCTTGCTGAGTTCATATAGCTTAATATCACTGATGCGTAAAAATTAAATTTTTTTCAAGCATAGTTTTACTTCCAAAAATGTGAGTATAACAATAAATTGATACAACGTTGAGGTTCTTTTCCATTTTTTGAATGATGGTGATATTAAAATATGTCAAGCATCTACATTTTTCAGTAATGCATTCAGTAATATGTCGTTCGTGATATTCCAGCCGGTGTTATATAATTTTGCAAGGAAACTGCAAACTGGTACATATTTATTCTTTCGCTGGTCTGTGCATTATTTTTACAAACACATTTCTGAATTGCTTAGTTTCGTATCCTAACATAAACAGATTAGATATGTATGTTACGACTCTGAGAAAAAAATTGGATTTTAAAACAATAGTCAAAGTTACTTCATCATCGACACAATTCGGTAAGATTTTTCAAACATTCAGGTCGGTATAAGACTAAAACTGTCCACTTTTTTCCCTTGATGAATCCTTTGTTGTGTTCGTAGTATGTTTTGGCTCATTGACCCGCTGAATGATTAACTTCCACCTGATTTGTTTTTATGCTTTTTTATGTAAATTGGCAAGCGGAATGTTCCCGTCGATTTCTGGATTCATTCCGCTGCTACCATAATGATGTAAATCATCAATAAATATGAATGAGCCTGGTAGATTGTGAAACCTTCACCTCTTTACTGTAGAGACTGTTTTGGGTTTTTTCCTGACAATACTCAAAATGTTTCTGCCATCAACTGTTTTTTCCTAAGCTGGCCTGTTCTGTGTCTGTTGCTCAGGACACCAGTTGTTTTTCTCTTTTTCAGCAAATTAAAAATTGTTGTTTTGGATATTTCCAAAGTCTCCGATAAGTTTTCATTCATTACTCAGCTTCAAAATGGCTTGTTTGAATCTCATAGACAGCTCCTTTTCTTCATAACATTTTCTCCATTTTAAATTCAGTCTTTACAGGTGAAACCCAAGACTAAAACCAAGTGCAGTCATTCAGAGTTATGTTATATTTAAACAATCTAAACAGCAACACCTCGGTAACAATAAATACCTGTCAATCACGTGCTCTAGTAGTTTTGCTAACTTGAAAATTGGGTGGGTTCAAGCAAAGGTGTTACCTCTCTGTTATTTAACGCATCTAAATATAAATACCAGGAAATAAAAACTGGAATGCTGAACTCTTGTCTCATAAACGTCTTTAGATCTTAAACCCAATTCTCTTTAAAGAACAAGAAAACAAAGGAATTGGCCTGCATATTTGGAGGAAAGATGTATGACAAAATCGGTAAATTTTTCTGTGACCTGTTTCGTCCCTTTATGTTGATGCGACTACACATGTGCAAGGACGACGTTGGGAATTTTGCATGTATAATATTTTAATATGTGTTTTGGCTATATAATCTTGTCAATTTCATCTATTTTTTCTTTTTGTTTCCATCATCTTTGTTCTAATAACAGAAGAATGGTAAATCAATGTAAAAACCTGGAGGCAAATTGACAGCATATGAACTGGCGATTAAATCACTTTCTAAACATTTTTGTCTTAATGAATTATATTCTCTTTTAATTAGACTAGCATTTTTAATGTCAACATTGCTATCTGACTCGTTGCGGTGACGAACTAATGCGTTTGATGTGTTGTTTTTTAAACTGTATATTTTTGTCCTTATAATATTTTATATAAACTTCTTAAGGTTTCTCCAGTATATTCTTTTTGCAATTCTTGCGAGTGATAAATTAAATTCCTCCTTCAAGTTTTGGATTCGTGCTTTGTTTTGCATTGATGAAGTCTTTTATTGTTTTAATTGTAGTTGTGACAAATTTTTTGTTGAGTTTAGATAAATTCTTTTCGATTGTAGATATGATAAAGTTAGTGGATGGAACAATATATTTTTATTCGTTAGTCTTCTATTTTCGAATATTTTATGAGTCATTTGTTTCGTATTGTATATGAAATAATTAGGGCATTGTAGGGTACTGAAAATATTTTAATATTGTTTTCTACTTCCTGCAGATATTGAGGGCTGCAAATTCTGAGTGCTCTTAAGTAGAATGCGATGAATATTCAGAATTTATTGTTGTTGTTATGATGGGAATAGAAAAGTATTAGATAATTCTTATTTGTTGATTTTCGACAGACACAATAATTTAACCAGCTGTCAACGCGTTGTAGCATATGAAGGAAATGGAAAGTCCTTTTTTGTATTTTGTATGTAAATTCTATTGCATGTTCGACTTTGTTTAGTTTATATACAAGATCATGTAAATCAGTATCACGAGGATATATTGAGAGAGCATCATCAATATAACAGAAATATGTTGATTATTTAGCTAAAACAAGAGGACCGAATTTAAGATATTCTAAGAAAATAAAAGCCATCACACACACACACACACACACACACACACACACGCACACAAACACACACACATATACACACACACATATATATATATATATATATATATATATATGTATGTATTGCAATCGTTATTAAAATGGATAATTCGTAGTTGAAATATACTCTCAATTTTATTTTATTAAACCCTGCTTATTGCGTCTATCAGCCTTCTCTGTGCCGATAGGAAATCACACTGGATCAGACAGTGGTTTCATCTATAAAGGGGGCACAGATTCTATGCATTTTCTGTACAAAGTTTCTTGATATTTGTAAGCTGATAGAGTTAATGCCTTTGCGTAATAAATAAATATGGGTGATCGGTTTCAGATACGAAATATAAACTGTATAACCTCTGATGATATAAAAATAGCGGATTTAAGAAAATGCATTAATTTATTAGAAATATATATATATATATATATATATATATATATATATATATACAATTAAATATATCCATACACTTTTCTTTCAAACGAGTTAATGTGTTTCTGTGCAAGAATGTGCATAAAATAAAATATAATTATTTATGTTTTCCCTTTTTAAAATCTACATTTCCATGTTTGTCGGACCGAAATATTATCAAATTCTCGTGTATTCATGCTAATCAAAATATTTTTTGAAATCGTTCATATAATTGTGTTTGCATTGTTATTAGTATCCGCTAAATGATACAGGCCGTTTCGTAATATTTGCATTTCTTACTCATGAGCTTTCGATATTATACATTTCCTTTCTTGTCTTAAATATTGGTAATTCTTTTAATTTTATACATAGAAAAAATATAGGGCAATGTGGATAAATGTTCGAATTCGTGGCCAGACTTGGTCACCAATCCAACACGGATATATTCCTTTTGAACTTAAAACCAGTCAATTAAAAACTATAAAACGTGATAGAAAACTTAATTTGATGTTTGCTTGTATAGATGATAATAATTTCCGTACATTTTATGATGAAATTAATATTTGATGCCGAGAAAAGATTTGTTGATTTAGATATTAAATCGAAGATCATAATCTGATGAGCCTTTGTAATTCTCTTTGGCATTATTATATACGAAATACAAAATACAAAAATGGACGTTCCATTTCCTTCATATCATGCTACAACGCGTTGACAGTTGGTTAAATCCTTGTGTCTATAGAAATTATTGTGTGTGAATTATAAAAGAGGAAACTGAGAATATGAAGGATTGAGGAAAAGGTAAAAGATGAACGGGATTCAAAAAGACAGAAGATGGCGATTGATGTTGCATATAAATTTTTGAATATTGTTGTTATCAGGAACGAAAATGAACGGACGAGTGATCCGTAGTTGGAAAACACAAAATGACAAACTTTCAGAGTAGAAGTGGTTGTTGTTATTTGAAAAGTAAAATTGTGGGACATGTGATTGTCGTGAGCAAGATACGCGGCATCATGTCCGAAAACGCCCACACATTGTATGCGTATGGTGTCGCAGATCAGTTGGGGTAAGGGAGACTTGGCGGATTGCGCCTACGCATATGTAAATCTCCCCCACTCAACCAATCGGCTGTTTCGTCATGGTCTTTAAAATGAGTGTGCCTGAAGGCTTTGGCAGTCGGGATCGAGGCAGCAGACAAGAGACGACTGCCCTGCACGAGAGACGACTGCCGTGTTCCAGCGGGTCCTTTTTGGTGTGACGGCTACAGGACCTAGAAGCCAATCTAAGTCCCACCGCTTAAATTGCATTCTTATATTCATGATGTCGGGGCACCAGGGAAAAAGCTCTCTAGAGCATTAGTAGAAAAGAGAGAGGGAAGCCACGTCACGTCGTTGAGAAATTGACTGAAGTCAAGATGCCTGGTCAGGATCGATTACAATACAGATCTTTCTTTGTGTATAGTACCAAAAATGATTAAGCATATGTGTCCGCATATGTTTTGACACTGGGTAATACAATCATATACCTAAAATAATTTTTCTTCTGCGCCCGTTGACCTTAGCGATAAGAATTTGTTTAATATTGACTGAAGAAGTTTCTATATTGCTATCAATAAATATGCTTGTTTATGCGGACATGTGTTCTAGTCTATATTTGTATCATTTTCTGTAAAAAGGAACACTCTGTATGGAAGTTATCTACACGGTCCATTTTCTCTTAGTGAATGAAAGAAATGTGGCTTTTAGCCGGATTGCAAACACCATACTGCCACGATAAGTCATCATTTGTTCGATACTATGGGAAACACTTAAGGACACTTACTGAAATTTATTTCATTATTTCAGTCGGCGAATTGAATGGAGGCTACTTTAAGCAAAACATTTGCCTTTTTGGACTCTATCTGATGACAGTATGAAATTGATAACTATAAACGAACTTGCTTTTGTATATTTATGTGTTTCTTATTGCAGGGACATGTGTTTTATTCAATTTGAAGGAGCAGCACGAATGATGGTTGAAATATTTCAAGAAGAAGTAAAAGGAAATAAATGGAACCAATATGCAGGGAAATGCAGACAAAATATGTCCATGTAGGCAAAATATATAACCAAATATGTTTCATTTATTTATTAAACAATATATTTATTTACATCTATCGTCATGAATATTCGAGAAATTTGTTAGAAAAAATGCATAATTTTTAACCTCGTCAAAACAAAATCTTTGTACAGAGCGAACCCAATTTTATACATTGAAACTGATAAAAAAAATTTCTACTAAATTATGTGCGGTTTGTCATATATTAAATTTCCAGATCTCTCACTTTTTGGAAATCATTTTCAGTCTAATTTGTAAATGTCTTCTTGAGTAATTATCTTAGTTTATTTAGTCTTAATTAAATTTCTTACTGAGTTTAATTTTTTATGAAAACTATTATATTACATTTGATAAATTATTTTCAGACGTATTCATTGGTGATTTTGTAAGTATTATTATTTGTCGAGTTTTTGCAGTATGATATGTGTTATTTTCTATTTTGCTTTTGTGGATTTTTTAATTCTGGTTATGTTTGTTATGTACAAAACATTAGGCTACTGTATGATTTCAAACATATGTCAAAGTATTTTCAATGTAATATATGACTATCAAGTGCCGCATATTCTAAGTGGTATTATATAGAAAATTATAATTAATTTTTCTTTTTTTTCTTTTTCTGTGAATAGTAATTTGAGATTAAGGATATTCTGTAGATATTTAATTTAGTTTTAAAAGAGCGGTTTAATATGATATCAAGAATCGAAAATGTTATTTTGTTCCTTTTTTATTAGTATTTTCCAAAACGTAACCTCCTTTGCAGTTCTGTGTATCATATCAGAATTGCTTGATACTCCCTTATTTAAACGTTAGCTATTTAGTTATCACGTCTATAACCAATGCATTCACTCCAGATATATAATGAACAATTCCGTTTTGATTTTCTGGAGATAGCTGAAACACAGTTTCCCTTTAGAGAGAAGCATAAAATATGCATAGAAATAAAAAGGAATAGAAGATATTGGAAGCGATAACGCTCTCATGCGTTTAACGTTTACTTCAATAGGATGAAAAAATAGCTATTTAAATTGTTCTTTGTACATTCTTACTACTTTAAATATTGATATGCATTTGTGATTGCCATTGCAATAGCTGTTAAAGTAGTTAAGTTCAAATATCTAATAATGAATTAGGGGAATTTGCACATATATTTTATCGTCGTGCCAAGAAGAAATCTTATTCAATCCTTAAAGTAAGAACTGATTCAGGAAAAAAGTAGGAAAACTGTAAAAGTTTTACAGATACAGCTAGTAAATATTAAAAGTTATAATGCAGAATAACAAATGGGCCGCCTATTTACCATTATTCAGATGCTGATATCCTACACCGCAGAAGCGAGTAATATTTTCTCTGGCGTCTTCTTTTCTGCATCTTCGAAATCTGACCTTCTTTTATCCGCATTTTCCAGATTGTTCCATTTCGGTTCATACTCGCATCAACATACGTCAGCTATGTAACGAAGTCATGTAATTCAAAGCACGTGGAACTTCAAGTTGTCTTTTACATAAGTCAGGAATTCTTTGATTACCAAAAATGTTTAATCAAAATATTTTAATATTTCTTACTATTGTCAGTCATTTATGTGCCATGCGTGATACACGCTTAGGCGATCAGGTATCTTTCGATACATCACTGACGAGGAATATTTTCCCCCGCATGACGTTGCCATTTCTTTCTGCAGTAGATCAGTTGTCATCCGAGGCTATAGCACCAGGTCTGCCCTGCTATTTACCCATAGCTGGGGGGGAGAAGTGTATTCATATATTTCCCAAGTATATTAGTAAGTGAATGTAATGGATTCGACTCTACGATTCCTCAATCCAAGCCACTATCCATTACTCCAACCTGCCTCCTTATTACTGTTGTACTATTTTGTATTCAATCTAAATTGATTTTCCTGGCATAGTATATTACCTCAAAGTCTATGTTGTTCTGAATATAT
>OZ038491.1:93794940-93799940 GCA_964036315.1 Acanthosepion esculentum
TATTTTTGTCCTATCATTTTGGGGCTATGAGTGTCTTCATTTTCCATTTTATTTCGGTTTAAATATCCTCGATAAATACAAAATAATTGTGATACATGATATATTAAAAGTTAATATGAACCTAATATAGTTATATATTAGGTCATCCCATAAGTTCTGTCCGAATTTTAACTTTTTGTTAAAATGAACGAAATTTAATGAGTATTTTATAATGTCTAATGGAGTTGAAGATTATTTTTATGTTTAGATGCATTTAAACTGATCAAATTGTATTTCAGAGAACAATAAAATCAAATTTTGTTTGATTAAAACCCTGCGAACATGGAAGTACCCAAGAATCATTTGAGGCACATAATGCTTTATGAGTTCAAGAAACGAAACTCAGCAGCCGAAGAGGCGAGAAACATTCACTCAGTTTATGGAGAGGAATGTGTTAATGAAAGAACTTGCAGAAGATGGGTTGCAAAATTCAAAGTTTGTGATTTCACACTTGAAGATGAAGATCGAACCGGACGTCCAGTTGAGTTTGATGAAAAGCTTCTTGAAGCAGCTCTTGAAGAAACCCCTGCTTTATCAGTTGAGGAATTGGAAGTGGTTCTCAGTTCAAACCATACAACTGTTCATCGTCATCTTCAACAACTTTGAAAAGTTCGTAAACTTGGAAAATGGGTGCCTCATGAATTGTCTGAAAACAACCTCAAATCCCGAGTTGACATCTGCTCTTCTCTCCATTCTCGCCAACTTTTCACCTTTTTTGGATAGACTTGTGACTGGCGGCGAAAAATAGATCTTTTATCGAAATGTTAAGCGTCGTAGACAGTGGTTGGTAAAGGGGAAGGAGCCCAGCCGCAGACGAGAAGGGAACTTCATGTGCAAAAGTTCCGTCTCTCAATCTGGTGGAATTGACAAGGAATAATCGACTTTGAATTCTTACCACCTAATGCAACAATTAATGCTCAAGTATACTGTCAGCAATTAGAGCGTTTGAACCAAGCTTTGAGGGAAAAAAGACCTGCCCTAGTGAATCGAAAACGGGTGATGTTTCATCAGGACAATGCGCGACCACACACAGCAAGAATCACGTCACAAAAGATCGAAGAACTTGGTTGGGAGAAAATTCTTCATCCACCTTATTCTCCTGACCTTGCTCCTTCAGACTACCATTTGTTTCGTAGCTTACAGAATCATTTGAAAGAAACAGCTTTTGTAACACAGGAAGAGGTTAAAACTGACATTTGTGAGTTTTTCGAATCAAAGCCAAAAGAATTTTACAGTAATGGAATAGTAAGCTTGTTGATAGATGGAAGGTAGTCATAGATAATCAGGGTAAATATACATTGTTGATTGAATCTGTAATTAAATGTAACATTTGGTCACTTTTTTTTCTTTATTCAAAATTCGGATAGTCTTATGGAATAAAATGATAAGCATACACATATGTAAATGTAATCTCCCAAACTCTCCCGAAATGAAAATAAGAAAGAAACAAGTCAGGAGAATACGATGTGTGCTGGAGGGTTTCTCATTTCTACTCTAAGCTTCTGAAAGGTCTTTTTACAACATGCAGTCATGCAAGTGACACCTTTTCTAGCTGTGAAATCGGCTGTTTTTCTTGAATAGACACGTTAAGATTGGTGGGTTGGTCGCAATGCTTTATTGTTTCACCGGTTGGAAGAAACACAATGTGAATTATCCGTCTGCAATACCAGCAAGTTACAGCAACACATTCATTGCATGCAAGCTCGTTTTAGCTACGGGTTCTGCATTTTCCCAAGCTTGTTTCCAGCTCCGCTTGCGTCGAACATTATTATAAACGCTCCATTTCTATCGCCTTGATCGGCTCCTTTTTGTGACGTAGCAACAGATAAATCACAGTTGAAACACGATCGAACTAGTTCTGTTCCAACAGAGAGTGTAGCCCCCACGTGACGAGTTTGGAAACGAATCCATGTCTCTTCACATGGCGAAAGGCAGCTGAGATATCGAATTTCAAACTCTTAGCAATCTCTTCCATCTAAATCACGGTTATTTCTTCCCTATTGCAGGCAGAGTCTTTAGTGACATCAGAATGTCGCTCGGAGAATTGTTTACTATTGGGGTTAAAATCACCCTGACGAAATCTGCCAAACCAATTTAGAACACGATAGAAATAAACCATCTGAATGTTATTTTGTGATGCAGTCCCGACGCTTACTGCTTTCCGAAATTCCTAGAACAAAATATGGCGAAAATGCAACTTTCGTCCTCATGACTCGCAAATGAACGATGCTAGTTTTCAATCTAGAAAACAATGGAAATCCGCACCAAAACAAACATCAGTGTCGGGTTGTGGTCTTTTTATATTAGCAATGAAAATTGGGCATTTTCTTCTGTAAGGACTTGATATTATCTTTTGTGATTGAGAAAGATACAGACCTGAATTCATCGTGATATCAGAAATAATGTATGCAAATGATACGAACAACAGGTAGAAACATAGATTTAGATACTTTTGAGCATAATTGCACATAATAAATTTATATATATGTATTTAGGTATATTAAAAATTGTAAACAGTACTTAGTATGGTTCCGATTAGCACAAACTACTAGACGTGTGCTGGAAAAATACAATTTATAAAACTGCAATATGTTCATCCTTGGAAAAAAAACTGTTAGTTAATCGCGATGCATGGCAAAGTGATACATTATATTGGAATACTTTATCTTTCGATATATTTGATAAAATGTGACACACATCGGGAAAGTAAATAATCTTCGCTGTTTAGTGTTTCAATTATTTTTAGCAACTTTCTTGTATCATGGATTTTGATGCTAGAACCAAACTGTTAAAATCTCACCATTCGGTTTTACTTTCGTCTCTAAATATCACTTTTATTTATTGTCCCTTATCCCATAACAGATACTATTTTGGAGAGTGCTTACATCTTATTCTATGATATCTGTTAATGACATCATGTTTTATTGCTATACAACCATTCAGAATAGTTCCACGTATTATCATTCTGGCTGTATGACTTAAATGCCATGCTAATTTCATCCATTTCAGGGTGAACTGTTAATTTTTGTATCGTATACTGTTAATCACATTAGCTTTCTGAGTTTTTTGCATATAGAAAACCCTTCCAATATTATTGTGACATTTCTATGATTTTTATACACGTCACCAAATTCGTAAATAACTTGTGTAAACATATATCAACTGGACAAGAAGACAAACTGATGATTCCAAGTTTTACTCAATCTCTGATTATTTAACAGGAGAATTATGTATACGTGTCACTAACTGTAATTTTAATTTCAGAATGTGCTAAGTACCGTCGCATTTACATGCGCTATTCTCAATGCACAAACTAGTATTGAACGCATGGGAACAAGTAGCTTATAGTACACTCCAAAACTGTTGAATCTAAAAGCTTCCGAGTAAAATGATGCAAAATTATATATTACAAATGTGGTTCTTTTTTTCATTCGATAGTATATAATAATAGGCACGCATTTAAAATGATTTACTGGAAAGTGTATTTTTAATTTAATGACTATTTCCAACACATTCATCCATTAAGTCATCTCTTGGGAATTACTGTAATTCAAATGTTAACAAAAATAACAGTTTTTCCATTTAATGTGTATTTTATATTAATTTATCTTAACTGAAACATGGATAGAAAGTATATACGAATAATAAATTATAAATCATCCCCAGAGAAAGGTTTTATGACAAAACGTCTAAGTGTTATGTGATTTGATTTCCATTCCGCTACACATTTGTAAAATCCAATTCTCATAAGATATAAACGCAATAAATACAATTAAATATTCGCATAGAGTTCAAACACCTGAAAGCTGAAGAATAGCTCAGATGCTAAAAATGCAGTCAGGACACAGTGCAACATTTACGAAAACATTGTTTATATCATTATCAAAACATTAACATATTAAAATAAAACTCAGCATGGTCGCCTAACAAGAATGACTAACAAGTAATTAAATAGATGGATAACAAAATGGATCCTTACGAAATAGAAGTGAAGTGCCTCTCAAGATGCAGATGGTAAAAGGACGTAAAAGCTTCAGAAGCACAGTTGCAGCGGTAAGCACAAAACCATCATTTGTGACGGCTGATCGGAATGGCTACATCCAATAAACAAAAGATAACAACGATTACTCTAAAATGGTGAGTAAAAATTATGTCCGACCAAGAATAAATAAAAAATTGGAAACTGATGTTAACTGGTCAAACTTTGGGAAACACATACTTTTGTCACATCTTCACACACGTATGTGTCCTTGCCTCATGGGCACATGGCTGAGTGGTTAAAAGACTTGGCTGATTTATCTAAAATATACCTCGACACAAAGCTTTGTGAATTCAATACCTGGCCACAGCAGACGAAACAAAAACCTGGAGAATTGAATTACTAAAGGGAATTAAATTCAACTAAGATATCCAAAAAGGCGTGGCATTATGTATTAAGGATAATCACCCTGTGGAGTAAATAAATGGCTTAGTCCGAAACCCATGTGTATGTCACGTGAGGAGTGCTGGAGCGAACCACGGTCGAAACGTTGTGAATATGGCAGTAAAGATCAGGACAGTAGAACGATGTAAATAGTGTAAAAATTAAGAAATATAGACAACTGTGGAAATCACTATTAGTTACATTTGATGTCTTCTATGAACAGCCAGATATCAGTTTACCTGGAACGAAACAATACAATTATTAATAGAAATAATTGAAATAAATCATGCATGTTTTCACATATCTAGCATCGCACCTTTATATTCAGTCTACGAAATTATTAAGCACACGCTTGTAATGGCAGGTTCTACCCAATATTTAAACTCAACTGAATGCTGATTGGTTTAGTATGTGGAATTATTTTGCTGTATCTGACTTATAGTAAATACGTCTCAATACGATTATCATTCCCGTGATGCATTGCAACATACACAAATAGAAGGAGACCCAATCTGGAATTTGTTATTTAAGAAGAAGC
>OZ038491.1:93804940-93834940 GCA_964036315.1 Acanthosepion esculentum
TGTGTGTGTGTGTGTGTGTGTGTGTGTATGTATACAGATTGTGATAACTGGATAGGTTGATAACATTTGTGAAATACCTATTCATATATAATGACAAACATTTAGGCGCTTAGACCAAACAGGAAGTTAAATACATATCCTTATTTTTATTCCTTTCATTTAATGCGTTCATAACTACAATTGTATGTTTTACTGAGCACCAGCTTTGAAGCCAGTAACATTATTAAATAATTTATCATTGATACAAATTTACCTCTCTTTGTACACCCTAGATTAGTGCTATCATCTACATGCATACATGTCTTCATTCATTTATCCATACAGTCAAACACAAATCGGTACAATTACATATGTGTAAATTTAACCAACATATAACTATACGTTTTCGCCTCAAAAATAAAACTACTCTCTAATGACTTTATCATAAATTTCATATTTTGGTGTAAAGAAGAAAAATACAAAATCTATAAGTATTTATTTATTTTTCTTCTAATAAAAAATAGCAACAAGATTTAATGCTGAAAGAAAAAAAACAATGAGTTGCATAAGTCAAAGATAATTTACTGTTTATGGCTCTGAATGTTTGTATTTTCGTAATGTTTGATGCAAGATTATTTTAAAATGGAAACTAGAGTCCTGGGTTTTGATTCATTTAAAAACTACAAAAAATATACATTACTGGATGGCAAAATCGCGACAGACTTCAGCTCAATAAATCAGTTTATAAACACGATATCTTGATACACCGGTGGCAACGAGAAGCGTAACTTTATTATGTATTCGCTGAGTCACACATGTGTAGAACTTATTTAATTTTAGAGGAGTTCTAATTGCGAAAATGATATTACGCAATGCCTGTATTATCGCTGCATCAGTTGAGACAGATGATTATTTAATAAAGTGGAATATGTAATGCAAAATAGGACATTTATTTGTTATTTTCTTCCCAAGATTTCATTCTGACTTTCTTTTCTATTTCTTGTTCATTTCTCCCACACTTTTAGACGTTATAATGTTTGATCTGATATTATATCCGGGAATCTTGAATTTCTTTGTTTTCAGGTCATTTAATTTCTTATCAACTGGGCGAATATTTCTCATTGAATTAATCGCTGCTAGAAGTACAATTCTAGTCAATTCTCGAGATTTGGTTTACTCACAAAGTATCAGGAAATGCGAACAAAATGTATTATTAAATTTATCTGTTTCTCAATATTATGTAGATCATACATTTCTACAAAAATCTCAAAGTATCTCCTTGCAGGTCGTAACCCTAGTATGTAAAGCTTGGATTCAGTCACACAATGTAAATTTTGAACAATGAATAAACATTTAACATGCGTAACAATAAAGGAAAATGTTTTCTTATGTATATCATCGTCATAATGAGAAATATTTAAATCTTTAATTCGTTCAATGATAATTTATATATATATATATATATATATATATATATATATATATATATATATATATATATCAATTATTGTAAATAAACGATGCCATTTCAGTTGTCATTTTGGATTTTTCCTGATAAACTCACTGCTCATAAAATCTATTGTTTTTGTAATTTTCTTGTCTTAAAACATTATATAACTTACCATAAATACACCCAAACCAGTGCCGGATTTACCTATAGGCTTAGCAGGCTGAAAGCTAGGGCCTTGACATCTAGAGGCCTCCAGCCAAGATGTATAATATTTTAACATTCTCGTAGGCCTTTCTTACACATGCTGTCATAACGCATGTAGACTCTAAATAACCCTTCAGAAATTTTAGACACCCATCATCATCCTTGAATTTACTTAATTTGTTAAAATTTAGCACTCTTCCATTTTCATCTACTCTTTAGAAGGTGGGATTTGGAGGGGTCTCAAAAGTGCAATATTCTAGGCTTTCGCAAGTGGAATAGCCTAGGACTTCCATTCATCTCAATCTGGCCTTCTCCTACTCATAGGAAATATGTCATTATGTACGTATATATATTATTATTGATTATAGAAGCAAAGAAACAGTTCTGAAAGATATAAATTTTTAGCTGTAAAATTATTATCACAATGTAAGAAATTTGCATGATATTATTCAGGAACCTGGAAAAAAACGTCTGATAACTATTTTGCATCTTGTCAATAAAAAACAAATTGTTACTTGATTTAAAATATCTGTTACATATTAGGTATATGCAAAATAATAAACAAATACGGGTCGACGTTTGTATTATTGATAAATATATATTTTGTCCGGAAAAATGTATCTTATGAAGATTTACCATTTTTTGTTTTTACATATGTTCACACTTTTCAGATTTCAAAAGCCACTAAAGTTAGAAGGTTAGTGAAACAATCGAGCGAGATAAATGTAAAGTAGTTAATGAAAATTATAAAGACATGGAGATTAGGTATGGATTGCCTCTTTATTTGAAGAAGTAGCGTTCGCAGAAGCATTCAAGCCGACGTCTGTTCCACAACGGAACGGGTCTTGCGAAAATGCTGATGACAAGGGCTTCTCTCTTACAACTAGAATACGGAGCGAATGGTGGTGTCACGACTACGTTAACATAACATATCATGTCTTACCTGTGTAGGTATGCACTATCATAAGTAAAGCCCGTCTGAACAATTGTCATGGAGATAGCAATAGACATGCGATGTTGCGTGTTTTAGAAAGACAATGCAGATTAGAAAATATGTCATCCCCAAGTCCATGTGGAGGCTTTTTAAATCTATTATAATTGGAAAGTGAAGACTGTGTAGCTGCAAAGATATGGCATTTTTCACCCAATATGTCACTTGTAAATATAAAAGATGGCAGAAAGGATCAAGTAAAATGAGACAACCATTTTTCAACAGCTTTAATAATGGATCAGACGTAAGTTTCAGTTGAGGTCTGGGGTGTATTTCTGTCTCAAAACATTGCGAAGCATGGAACCACGTTGATATATCAACGTAAAACCTCAGGATTTGTTTGGTGATGATGAAATGATAAAGCATTTCTTTAGGTATTTATAGTCATATAATATATATGCTCTCGATTGGGTTGTAATGGCTAGCTCAGAGGAGAGTCCAGCCTATGTCTTGATTTTTGGTAGTGGTTCCACACACTGTAATATCAGCTGAGCATATGTTTACTAAATATGCGGGAACGTTCAGATCGTTAATACAAAGCGGGGAGAAGGTTAAGGATAAAAAGAGAGAGTCTTGGATGGCATATGCACTGATCTAATGTGTTTTAGAAAACTGACTTTTCACAACGATCTTCATAGACTAACTCGAGAGAATAAACAAGACACACTCAGAGATATAATACCCGGCGATTTTGTAATATAACATCTTATGCCACAACCTGTCAATAACCTTTTTAGTTCTCTAAGTTAATCACTCTCGTGACAAAACAACGATCGTGTGTTTCATTTATTCTGTGTGTAATAACATTACAAATATTAGCAGTGGAGGTAGAGAAGCGACTTTCATCAGCTTCCTTGTTCTGGAGGTTGTTTGATAGAAGTTCAACAACATCCTTGTTAAACATAGACTGAAGAATTAAGCTGAAAGCACTAGCGATACTAATTCTGAGATTTTCAGAAGAGCATGAACAGGCAGCAGTATCCTTGAAAACAAGAAAAACAGCTTACACTTTCTATAGATTGTGAGATTCAATTCTTCTTCAGTCAGCGGTGAAACAATTTTCCTAAAATATAACTCTGATAGCTAAGGTTCTTAATAACATAATCAGGAATTGTATACGGAAAATTAGCTTTCGTAGAGTACAAAATTCAGTAGTTTGTATTACGTGAGTGGATGAATGTCAAGTAGAGGTTGAACCTGATCGTCTCCTGATCGAATCTGAGCCAGCATATATGGCAAAGAGCTTTCCCTTGTCTGATGACGATCAAATAAACACAGGTCTATTAATAAGTGTAGGCACATAAGACTGGAATCTATTAAGGATCTTGTTATTAATTTTCAAAACTCCCTGGAAACAAGTATTTTGTTTTCAAATTTTGCATAAACTTACATTGAATAGATAATGTGAGATTTCTTCAGAACGTTTTTTTTTTGTGCAATAATTGCAGGCACTTGCAAATGCGGCATTGATCTAGCTACTCTCTTATCATGATAGAGAATATAGCAATGGTCATGTTGAACTATGGGATCGGCAACTTAAGGTGTATTTCAATAGGAATTATTCGATTTGCTGTTACTTCTCATGGGAGACGCAACTCTAAACAAATGTACACAAAAACAGAAAGTGTCCACTTAGGAACGCGGAAGGCTATTCTCTATTTCGGCATATGTATTCTGATGGAGCAGATATCAATATTACAGCTGGAATACATCAGAATCTATTAAATGTTAAGCAGATTTTAAATTATGTTAAATGTTAAGTTGTTTTTGATTGCGATGTAAATCCCAGAGAGACGTAGGTGGAAAAACAAATATTTAAAATCTTATTTTCATAATAAATAAATATTTATATGAAAGTATGGGGTTTTAACCTTTTATCTAAAAGCCATCATGTTTGGTTTTACCTGAATTCCATTTAGTGCATAGTTTATCAGATATTAATGAAAACTGAGAGGTATATTCAACATGTGACAATGTTATTTTACATCAGTTTATGTTAAGGTAACTAATAACAAAGTGGAAAACATCTATTGTGTGAGTCTTTTTGTCCTTCGCGACATTAGAACAATATGCCGCACAAAAAATATTTTTCCAACATTTGCAAGTAATTTTTTTTACTTCACACTTTCAAGCTGAATTGGGCAGAGCTTTCTTTTATTACCTTAATTTCAACCCTAATTTCTGTTCCAATCTCATCTTGATACTCACCGTCAATATAGCTGTTCTAATCTAACTCTGTTATTAATAAGGGTACCATTTGTAAGCTGCCAAATGCCTTTGAAAGTTCTTTTGCTATTCTGAGAAGCAACCACTGCAACCTAAGTGGATTATCTTTCTTTTGATTCTATCAGGACTTTGTAAAATTGTCTAGACAAACTGCGAAATAACTATTGAAACTCTTACATTCCTTTGATAATATTTCAGCCCTTGTTAGCTTCCCTGTCCACTGATTCTGTTGTAACTCCATTTTGTCTGTAAGCATGTTGAATATATTGACAATATCAATTATGATGGACAACCAAGGCACCTTTTTGTGGCTCTTTGATTCTCGCAGTGACTGGTAAGCCAACGTTCATTCGTAGAATGGTTTTCCTTTCAACAAAACTTCCTTTGGATGATTTAGGTCAGCTGACCCAATTGATTTGACCCAATTCACTGGCTGACCTCCTAAGAGTACGAATGCTTTGTGGGGTTTTTTGTTAGTACTTCATGTAAGTATTTGAAGTCTAGTAAGAGAAGTGAAAGATCAAGTCTTGGAAAGAAGACGTAAAATGAATAAGAAGGAAGGAAGAAACAATTGAAAGAATGAGTAGAAGAAAAGAACAAAAAGAAGAAATGAAAAAAGGAAGAATTGAAAAGAAGAATGAAACTGAGAAGAACAAAAGCAAATGAAAAATAGGAAGATATGAAGAAGAGAACACTGAATGACATTAATTTCAGTAAATCAAACTCGTTAGTGGCTACTCGTTATTTTCTCAGTTAACTAAAATGTTTGTAAGAGTTGTATGAGGTCCATGCTCAGTTTAAATACACTATATACACTAGTCAACCATGAAGTAAGTTCCGTCTTCATTACCTATGTTCACAATTTATCAGAATCAATTAACCCATTCAGTTAGTTCCTTCTTTTTAATTCATTCCTACATACACCCACCACCAGAAAATAAACATATGTTGTACTAGGTGAATACAGATGAAAAAAATCCATTTTTGATGATTAAAGTCTTTATTAAATTTATTTACCCTTTATTAAATTAATTTACTCTTTATTAGCCTCCTATTCATGCTTCCTCAAACTGATGACGAGTATGGTAACGGTAACAGTGAAATTAGCCATTACCATACAGGAAATATTGAGCGTTCATTGACTGAACAATCAGTTGAAAGTTATAAAATGTTTTTCTTATAACAGTTCTTTTCAGGCAATTAGACATCTCAAGTTATCACACTTTCTACGATTGATGAGAATTTCCTTCCAAACTTTTTGTTTAAGGTAGTGTGGCGAGTTAACACCTTGATTACATTATTATTATTCATTCTAATTACATGTGCTACCCAAATTTTTTGTTGTTGCTGTTAGACCTCAGGATCTTGTTTTTTTCTAAGATAAAAAATTGTTGTGCTCATCATTTTCCTAAGACAAAATTGTTCTGTTCATCTGGAAATTTAGTTTTTACTTGTGAAGTGAATAATGTTAAGGTTATGTATGGTACGATTTTTAAATTTTATGATGTAAACACACATGCAAATATCAAGGAAGGTAACTAAGTTATTGAAATGTCTAAATCGTAAAGAAACAATTTAAAACTATTAGTTAAATACTAGATATTTTAAACAATCTACAGTAAACGTTTGAAAATATTTGAGCAGTCTTCATAATTAATTTTAGTAAGGCTTGGTTTCAATTTATTAATATAGATACCTTCAAGAATTTGTAGTTTATGTTTATTATTTTCATGAGAAAGTAAAGATGCACTTTCAATAAGAATCTTCCTAAATTTTGAATGTGGACAGGCATGCTGTTGTAAATGATGAGAGATGTTAAATGCATCATTCAAATTAAAACTCAACATTCTAGACAATATAGTAGTGGTATAACCAACATATATATTTTTTTTTCTGTTGGAGATACGATCTCCCAAGAAAGACTTAAATTTATATACAATGCTGGTTTTCTGCAACACATTGGTTGGGGCGTGGGTTTACGAATGGTGAAGTTGGATATATTGAATTTAGTATAGTATATAATTACATTTATTATTTTACTTGGATCTGTGGTGGATAAATTAGTATATATTAGTTATTTTAGGACAATCTACTTCTGTTTACAATTAGAATGTGTTTGATTGTGATATAAAATCTTAATATGTTTACGATTATTTGAGGAAGTATTATATTCTAATTGCTTTATATTAAAATTTCTAATAGAACATCTTATTTGTTCGTCAACAATATAATTGGGGAATGTATTATTAATAAGAGTTTGTTTAACATTAAAATATTCAGCACAACTACAATTTAATTTTAGTGTATTTTTCTTGAAAATCATGTTAAGAGGATTACTTCTTGGGAATTGTTTTCCAATCAATGCTAAAAAATATTTTAGAATTATGCTTTAAAAAGAGTGGATATAAATACCCCGATATTAAATATAATAAAGATAATAAAAATAACCATATTTTCTACATTTGTTCTGGTATATAAAAATACTATATAATCTTTTCCCCCATCAGTTTATCTATAGTAAATTTATGGAAGTACTACTACGATAACACTCGCAGTGCATTAATGAAACAATTTATCATATTACAAAAATATAAATAGGTAAGATTGCAGGACCGGTGCAGCACTATTAGTAAGCCTGAATATCTCACTATTACCTCAGGATATCACCAAACTATGCTTTCTAAGACATACCTAGCGGTGGGAGGCACGGTTGAGTAATGGATAGCGGCTCAATTGATGTATCGGAGAGTCGAGTTCGAATTCCAGTCAAATCCATTATATAAATTATATATATTACGTTTGGAAAGGTAGAAATCCTCTTCTCTCCATAGCTATGGGTACATAGCAGGACAGACCGGGTTCTATAGCCTTGGATGTCAACTGGTCTACCGCAGAAGGAAATGACAACATACTGCGGGCAAAATCTGACTCGTCTGTCATGTATCGAAACTTACATGATCGCCTAAGCGTGTATCAAGCATGGCATATAACTGACTGACCTAGCGATGCTACGTCAGCAGAACATGCGATAATGCTACGGCTCTAATGAAACAGGGTATTAGTGATCATTATTAATATTTACTTTGTTTAACGATATTTTATTGGATGATTCATAAAATAATTGTGCAGCCTCAACAAGAAATGTCAACCTTAAATATAACTTTTCGAAGAATAGTCACAAATAACACTAGAACACTGGCCCTAGATCTCCTCGGGAGAGAAAATAAGTTCTTATTAATATTTACCTAGAATATCACAGCTCCATCCTAATTATATCAAACAGAGAGATTCAAAACATTTTTGTTGCACCAGTAAATACAACACAAGTCCAAATTCCAATAATGTTTTCTATTAACACAAACATAAATTCGCTTGTAAAAACAGCATTTAATCTCTCTTAGAAGTTTTCTTTTCAGAGATTCCCTATTTAGATCAACGTCAATATAGTTTTATTTTCACCGACTAGCAGAAAAATAAATGAAATAAAAATGAAAGCATACTACACTTAAAGACAAAAATTTCCCAAATATTTTATTCATTGCTTCATTTTTACATTTTTTCATTCGTCAATTGTCCAACATTATTTTCACGCGGCAAATTTTTCTACTCTTTTACAACCTCGTAACATCTAAGAATAGGCATTAACTTCTATTGCAGGCAATTTTTCATGATCATTACTTGCTTTCTTTATATTTATCTTTCAATGGGAAGTCAACATCCACAATCTACCGGTTTTATAGTTTTCCATTATCATATATTTTTGCTTTTGTTTATTTTGGCCTTGATCTCACATCAACGATTGTAAAAAGACCTTCCTTATTATTGTGGCTTCTTGGTTTTGTACCTTTCTCCGGCTTCTTTCTATTATAAGTGCCAGACAACAAATGTTATCGACTGACTTTTTCGTCGATAGGAAAAGAGCAATTCGGGGAGACATTCATAGGGTTTAATATGTTTATAATACTTTTCTCTTCAACTTAAATTTATTTAAATGTCTGATTATACATCTGTAGCATAAAATGCAATCCCCTTTGCCTGTAAGTGCTGCATACTGTGTTTACTACATTATATGATTAATTCTACACACACACATACACACACACACACACACATATATATGTATATATATATGTAATTAAGTAATTCATCGAGCCTGAAACCTCACAGAATGCAGAAAGCACTGGACGGCCGTTTCGTCCTATATTTGGGACTCATCAGCAGTGCGCATCCACTACCGAGAATTGAAACCCTGACAGTTAGGTTGTCAAGCGAACACCCTACCAACTGTTCTACGGGCCTCGGTGACGAAGAGGTAGCAAATCAGACTCAATATAGCGCCGCTCACTCACATTATTCCGTGGTGGAACCCAACTGAGATTCTCTGTAACCATAGGAGTGTGTCCCCGGGAGCCACGACTACTATCACCAAGCCGCCCCAAGTGGAGCTATTAGAAGCTGGATCAAGCGGTGATATATAAGTAATAATTAGGAGGATTTGATAAATGTAATTAAGTAATTCATCGAGTCTGAAACCTCAACAGAATGCTGAAAGCACTGTCACAGAATGCAGAAAGCACTGGACGAAACGGCAGTCCAGTGCTTTCTGCATTCTGTGTGACGAGGCCCGTAGAACAGTTGTTAGGGTGTTCGCTTGACAACCTAACTGTCAGGGTTTCAATTCTCGGTAGTGGATGCGCACTGCTGATGAGTCCCAAATATAGGACGAAACGGCCGTCCAGTGCTTTCTGCATTCTGTGACAGTGCTTTCAGCATTCTGTTGAGGTTTCAGACTCGATGAATTACTTAATTACATTTATCAAATCCTCCTAATTATTACTTATATATCACCGCTTGATCCAGCTTCTAATAGCTCCACTTGGGGCGGCTTGGTGATAGTAGTCGTGGCTCCCGGGGACACACTCCTATGGTTACAGAGAATCTCAGTTGGGTTCCACCTCGGAATAATGTGAGTGAGCGGCGCTATATTGAGTCTGATTTGCTACCTCTTCGTCACCGAGGCCCGTAGAACAGTTGGTAGGGTGTTCGCTTGACAACCTAACTGTCAGGGTTTCAATTCTCGGTAGTGGATGCGCACTGCTGATGAGTCCCAAATATAGGACGAAACGGCCGTCCAGTGCTTTCTGCATTCTGTGACAGTGCTTTCAGTTGAGGTTTCAGACTCGATGAATTACTCAATTACATATATATATATATATATATATATATATATATATATATATATATGTGTGTGGGTGTGTGTGTTTGCGTGTGTGTGTGTAGAATTAATCATATAATGTAGTAAACACAGTATGCAGCACTTACAGGCAAAGGGGATTGCATTTTATGCTACAGATGTATAATCAGACATTTAAATAAATTTAAGTTGAAGAGAAAAGTATTATAAACATATTAAACCCTATGAATGTCTCCCCGAATTGCTCTTTTCCTATCGACGAAAAAGTCAGTCGATAACATTTGTTGTCTGGCACTTATAATAGAAAGAAGCCGGAGAAAGGTACAAAACCAAGAAGCCACAATAATAAGGAAGGTCTTTTTACAATCGTTGATGTGAGATCAAGGCCAAAATAAACAAAAGCAAAAATATATGATAATGGAAAACTATAAAACCGGTAGATTGTGGATGTTGACTTCCCATTGAAAGATAAATATAAAGAAAGCAAGTAATGATCATGAAAAATTGCTGGCAAGCAGTGCGATGAGAAAACTTAATATTACGCCATTTCAACTGTAATCAGATGAGATCTTGTGGCCAATTTAGTATTGCATTAAAATTCATTGGGTCTAGGCACCATAGGGTATAGTTCATCAGAACAATTACAATGAATGTATTTAGAGAAAAACTGAAGCAAAGATGCCAGGTCAGGACTAGAGTGTTTGCCAGATCTTCTTTGAATTTTATCATGGATCTCTAAACACATAGCAGGAGGACCAGATCAGAGATGCCATCAATATCCTAAGCATGGATTAATGGTATACTTGTAAATATATAAGAGATTTGAGCGAGAATAATTGTCTGGCATGACACAGATAATCAACATTTCTAGCAGCAGACATAATATTTCTACATCATGTCATTATAGAACGTTATCCTGAAAAGCTGCAGAGATTAACAAAAATCCGTTTGGTTTTAGAGGAGTTAAAATTAACAAGCCATGTCTTGTCCCAGTTAACAACAGAACGAGGATTTTTCTTTTGATCAGCTGCGAATTTGACATTATCGAACCAGTCAGACCTACTATTAAGATAGGAATAAATAGTTTAGTCATCAGCGGAAATACCGAGTTGAGAACTGGTGACATCAGGAAAATTAGAGAAATGGTAGGTTCCACGATAGAGCCTTCAGGAGCGCCGGCATTAATGCAAAAAGATCTTCAGGACAACTTTCATTTTGTGATTTAATGAGAAAAAACTAAGTTCAAACATTCGTCCAGACATACCAAAATCTTTCATTTTAAGAAATGGTCCAGTAGGACACACTCTGTTAAATATTTACGGGTTACTCAAAGTTTAAAGTTGTACTCCCAAAATGTAAAATTGTAATATTTTTATTGATGGTAACAAAGGTATGGAAACTGTGAAAATTTGAAAATTTGAGATGACAGAATATTCAAAAATTAAAGATTTATGCAAGAAATGAGAAAGAAAACAAACTGAAAATCAAAAGATTAAGAGATTTGAAAATATTTAAATCAATATTATTCAAGGAAAGTGAATTGACCAACGGGACTACATCTGAGGAAATTACAATTGTAAGCGAAAATATACGGAATATTAAGAAAATCTTAAAAGGAATTAAACAGTCCACTTCAAATAGATTCACAAATATTGCAGTGTAATTTAGGCGTAAAATAAAATTTTAATTGATTCATAAAAATATAATAATCTGTTGAATAGTGATAGACCTGGAAATCGTATAGACTGTATACTTCATGAAAATAATAACCAGACAAGAAGATAGAATACAACAGTTGGGAGATGTTTTCCACCAGTAGTGAACGCCATAAAATTACAGATCAAGGTATATGCAGACAATAATTGTAAGTTCCACCACATAATATTTTTGAGAGGATAACCGAGAAGGCTTCAAGAAATTATCTTGTATATCTACAAAATAGGTTTCAGTGGCAGTTTTTTTGGGGTTTCTTCTAATATTTGTGCTAGAAATATATGGACTCTCACTCTCTCATATATATATATATATATATATATATATATATATATATATATATATATATATATATATATTATTGAGGGGTCTCCAATTTTTACACAAATGGACTCACCCAAGGATACATATACTACTACCAGTGAATACCCGAATAGTCAAGTAGGAGTCGACACGGAACGACGGAAGAATAGTAGAGTTCAAGTAGTAGTAGAGTAAGTCACACACAGAGACGGCGGCAAGCGTCACAGTTAGCGAGCACGTTGACTCAGTACGGAGTCATACTGCGATACTTCCATACCAAGACTGTATATATATATTATTGCTATTAACCCGCATTCCTGGATCTACTAACCCGTATTACCAGTTTGTATTATTAAGTTAATACATTTATTTTCATTATCTATTCCTGGCGTTTGTTATTCATTGATATTTGATTCATCCCGGAATCCACAACATATTTAAACCATTATTAAACATTAATGGTGATAATTCAAATATGTTTCGAGAACATTCTGAACGAGCGTGTGCGCTTATAAGGCAAAATAAAATAAAATGATGATTCACTGTGAAGTTGTTCGTAGCCCAATGGTAAAAGCACACCAGATCAGGCGGTCACAGGGGACGAAAGTTCGTATCCTGTTGAAGGCTATAACTTCGTTGTTAAGTTTTTGCACCTGCTCGCAGTCAGGTAGACCAAATTAGATACTGTTTAAATTAAACTGAGCATCCACCAAATATGGGTATCCACTAAAGATATATATATATATATATATATATATATATATATATATATATATATATATAGAGAGAGAGAGAGAGAGAGAGAGAGAGAGAGAGATAGATAGATAGATAGATAGATAGATAGATAGATAGATAGATAGATATGATCGACACTCCCGTCCACTTCGTCGTATGAAGAACTGACAACATCATTCATTTTACGTTCGTGTTTTTGTCGGAAATGACACTTCAGTCACGTTAGTCACCTGCATACAAATCAGCATATTGTGCGACAGCAAGGTTCTCGAGACATAGCCACAGGATTATTTGTTGACGCTTTTCGCCGTTGTCTTTTGTCTCTTAGTATGTGGTACATTGAGACTTGTGTTGTTTGTCTTTAGCTTGTCTTTATTGCTGAGCCATGATCGTTCAACAGATCTTTGATCAAGCTGGCTACGCATGAGTACCCTTGCATCTTGGAATGTACGCACACTTCAATACAGTGATTCGGCACAAAACCGAAAAGCAGCATTAGTTTAAATTGAGCTGAAGAAGTATAGCATTGTCATAGCTGCATTCAGTAAAACCGGTCATGCTTGCTCATTGTAAATCTAGTATGTCGTAGGAGGTTATATATTATATAATGGTTTGGCTAGAGCGCTTATGATGGCCGCCAATCAGGTGTTTGCTTTGTAATCCGATCTCACCTTGCAAGGAAACTGAGCTCATTTCCAAATGGCCTATCAGACCGTATAATGACACTGACACTTGATCTGGATCACGACATAAACGCTACGCTTATCAGTTGCCGTGCACCTACAAGGAACATCACTGAGCAAGAGAATGATGGCTTCAAAAACAATCTCAGTAATGTCATCTCCCAAGTCCAATCTCGGGATAAATTTATACCAGTGAAGGAATTCAATACTCCGGTGAGTAACGATCATCAGGTCTGGGATGGTGTGTTGGGTCATCATGGTGTTGGATGAAAGAACTCCAACAGCCTGCACCTCATTTCTATTTGCAGAGAATACTGTCTTGTAATCAGCAACACCTACTTTCAGCAACCGAACTGCTGCAAGACCTCATAGATGCATTCTCGATCGAAAGGTGGCACCTTATTGACTATATCATCGCCAACAAAACACAGACACAGACACAATCGTACACACACAAACACACACATTTATATATATATATATATATATATATATATATAATTAAAAATGCCTACGATAACCAATTAATTAGTGCATGCTATACTAAATAACAAAGAATAGACAAATAACTACGAATAAAGGAAAAGATGAGGAAAAATAAAACATTTCCAGAATCTTATATAAAACTTTTATTATTTTCATATAATTATAATTATTATTATTATTATTACAGACATAGACTAATATATTCAGGTAAATGGGATATTGTCATAGTCAAATATGTTATTATTGCATACATCTTTGACATTTTGTTATAAATAAAAAATTACGGTTCACTTCGTTTGCATTCATAATATATATGACAGCCCTTAGACAAGTTATATCTATTTTCAATTTGAGATATTTTAAGTTTAAATTCACACGCGCAATAATATTAAGATTTAAGTATAACCTGAAAACATGTATTAAATCTATTTATTATTTCACTTTGCTAAAGGCATATAATATAATTACATTATAAAAGCTAAGATATATATTGTTTATTTACACTAACATCATTTAACTATTTACGCATATACGAAAATGTAAACACATATACACAAATGATTTTTGTTGAATTATTGTTATTGATAATAAGATATTATTTATAGCATAATTATACATAACCATTTACATTTCCTTTAATATTTGCCTTGTAATTAGCAAATATAATCTTAGCAGATAAAACCAAACACTGTAGGTCACACGGTATATCAATCAGCCTACATGTATTTTTTTCTGTAACTGCATACCTTCTGATCAAATAAAAATTAAGGAACTACTACACTTTTCATTTTGATGCATCAAACCTTTCCAGATTTTTATAAAAGGTACTGAAATTTATTTGATTTTGATCGGCAAACGTGTCGTCGATTTACTTCATAGATATCGAGAAATCAACTTAAATTGTTATTTTAGTATCTCTGATTATTTCGAATAAATATTCATTAAAAATACGTTATTAAAAATGGTTGAGTGTATTCACATAATGATATGCGTAATAAAATAAATGAATTTGGTTTCACCAGAAAGTTTTATTTTCAGTCTCTCCAAAGAATATCAGTTTACCATTACATATATATATATATATATATATATATATATATATATATATATATATATATATATATATATATATATATATGGGGGTGCTGGTTTGTGTGTTAATGTGTATAGGTATATTAACAGTAACAGGCGAGCAGCTGACCTTCATTTCATGCATTTGTATTTGAAAGAAATTTAAATTAAACTAGTGTGAACGCGTTATTTTCTTTCATGTTACACGGGCAGGTGTGAGTACTTAACGCACAAAGACCTAAATGCTTTACAAAGAATGACCGGAGAAATTATTACATTCTATTGAGCGTCAGTAGTGGACGGAATACCTTGTTCACAGACGAGGTCGGAGAAGAATGACCGGAATGGTTCGAGTTGATAAAAATGAAAAATAAAACACTACCTCAAAATATCACCCTTTGTTTATCCAGAATCTTTGAAAGCACAACACGCCGAACCAAGAAGCAAATGGGCTATGGTTGCAGAAGACGACAACGTGTGCCATTCCTTAATAGCAAAAAACTGGGGGCTAGAATTTGCGAAGTGTCACAGCAAGAAGAAGGTTGAAAAATCTTTAGCTTGTCTGATCAGTCTTGATTTCTACTGCGACATTCTTATGATCGGAGCAGAACTTGAACTAATCATAAAAGTATGACTGCATCCAGCCTTGTAGCAAAGGTTCAGATGGCTGATGGTAGTCTAATATGATTGGGGATATTTTCTTTGCATTTGGTCATTTTGGTGCTGTTTAAATATCGTTCAAATGCTGCAGTCTACTTGATAATTTCGTTGACCATTAGATTACGATGCACCAGTCCGCTTAAAACCAGAATTGCGATAAGGTGTTTAATGAGTTGGGAATGAAACTTTACACGTTATTATATCCAAACAAATACTGTGCATACTTCTTGTTCATTAATTAAAAATAAGATAAACAGAGTAGATTTTCTATTAGTTTGTTTGGAATGTGTTTGATAGAAAAGAATTCACAATAATGAATTTGAACGACTACACCATGGCAGTAAAGCATATTGTGTAACTAAACAAAAATGGTGGCAAATTCGTTCGTCGAATAAAACAATTTAGTTCATTTCAAGTAGCCTCCGTAATCATCGGATCCAAATCCCTTGTTGTAGCTTAAAGGAGAGATTCGAATACTGGATTTGAGGCCAAATAATTGAGTAAAATGTGGGATTCAATAACTTCGTGATTGAGGACATTATTCTAGAGAATTGTTGAAGAGGTATCAAGAAAAACCTACGTGGTTCTGAAGAAAAATTTGGTACAACCAGATACTATAAGCGTATATCTAAAAAAATGTTGGATGTGTGTATATACCTTGAGTGCGAAGTATATATATGTATATATATATATATATATATATATATATATATATATATATATATATATATATATATATATATATATATGTGTGTGTGTGTGTGTGTATGTGTGCGCGTGTGTGTGTATAAATTAAAAATAAAGGAAAAAATTACAGTAGAAAACATTCTGTACTCAAAAACAAATATATAATGTAAATTTACAAGAAGGATTATTCAAATTCATCCAAACAAAATTTTTATCAGACATGGTATAGTCCTTCAAATTCATTATTTTAAATTCTTTCCTATCAAACATTTTCCAACAATATTAATGTAACATCTACTCTGTATTTTTAATTTTTAATTACTCAACAAGAAGTGATTCTGACGCACAATTTTCATGCGATATTTATCTGAAGTATTTCTTTGAATTTAATAACGGGTGACGTTTCATTGCCAACCCATTAAATGTCTTATTGTAATTCTGCTTCTACTGACTTGACTGCATTTTAATAACGGGTAGCAAAGGAGCCAAATCTAGAATCTAGGATTAATTTTAAGATCAGACCGCAGATCAATTATTTTAATCTTTGTTAATCTTTGTAGCAGAAAATGTTATATTTCCTTCAATAAGCTGTTTGGTCAATTTGAATGATTTGTGAATAAAGATATGATATCTCTACAAATGAAATATAAAAACAGAATACATCTCTATTTTTTCTTGTTTATTACTTGTAGGTTTTTTTAGATAATATATGGCTTTGAAACAATGCCCCAGTAACAAATTGATAATGCTTTATTTGTATATCAGTTCTTACAACTGCATTTACTAGGACTTCTCATTCGCTTTCTTTATATCCTATTAATTTATTGCTTGGTTTCAATAAAATGCCTAATTTTTAAATTTCTGGGTTACTTTTTTCTTCGGTTGTTGCTTTCGATTTTCTTTTTATTCTTGTCTTTACACTCTCACCTATCTCGTTTCCTTTCAGGTTTCCTTGAATCGTCTTTTTCATAATGCACTTTATCATGTTTCAACATTTTTCTTCTGATATCTGGAAATTTATTTACTGTCTTTCTCATTTTTAATAGCAATGATAATATTAGTCATTTCCTTAAGAGGAAACATTCGGTTCATTGACCAAGCAGCCAATGATATCATCAGATGAAATATATAAATTATTTCACTTAAAAACAATTTTTCAGAAGTGATCTCATGCAGCTGTTATCTATTTTTTTTATTATTGATGAGAGATTCCTTGCTAACCTTTTATTTGAACGTAAACATCTTAATTAGGTGATTATTATTTATTCGAGTTGTTTTAATCTTCATTTTTCCTATTTCGTTTTCGCATTTGGAGTTTTCTCGTTAAGTCTTTTGTTTTTTAATATATCTTATGGTTCTATAATTTTATCTTTCGTTTCCACTTTATTTTTCACACACTATATTGTCTAATGTATCTAGTTTCTCATTAGTTTGGTTTTATTCCATTTGACGTCTCCTCTAATTTGTTTATTTTTTCTTCAGATTAGTTTGAGTGTTCTTTTCATATTTCTACACATATTTAGCAACCAGATTTTTAAAATGCATTAAACTTTTATTTTCGTATGCTATTAGGCTGTTTTCTTAATCAACGTCTTAAAACAGTTTTCATTCTAATTAGTACTATTCTCTTTCTATCTTGATATTGTTTTACTCTTTTTGTCATTATTTTACTTAAACTTTACTCTCCTGTTTGACATTTCATAGAAATAATTGCACCATAATTTGA
This sequence comes from Acanthosepion esculentum, assembly GCA_964036315.1. NCBI lineage: Eukaryota > Metazoa > Mollusca > Cephalopoda > Sepiida > Sepiidae > Acanthosepion > Acanthosepion esculentum. The sequence goes on from OZ038491.1 coordinate 93,823,049, forward strand.
AATCCTCTAACCTCTAAGTGTTTTCAATTATTATTATAGCTTCAGCTTCTTGTATAATTGTATTTCCTTAAGTCTCTTAAAGTTTCAAAGTTGAAACACACAGAGATTATAACGTATCATATTCCTAGTGAGATACTAGGATATAATTAGTAATCTTATGACTATGATGATACGATTTATTTTATCTAATTTGTCACCATACAAAAGTTAAAGAGCCACTCAAGCTAGAGGGTTACTGAAGGCAGTTGATATATGAACGGTAGAGAAAGGGGCGCAGTTTATGCGGATATATGTAAAAGATAACGGTTAACCTTAGACCTGAAGAGGTTTAAATTCTAGTGATCGGAACAGCATACTACTGGGATTACTTTCCAGAAAACAACAGTTTCTGTGAAGAAGCTATCCGAGTGGAATTTATTTTTTACTAAGGGAATGAAGGTATTTCCCCTCAATATACGCGGCGTCGACAGAGTAGCGAAAGGCTTGCAAAATTTCTTCCGTGAGCAAAGGGTTTTAAGATGGAATAATTAATCATCACCAGGGATGTAAAGAGGCTTTTGGGCTATTAAAACTGGAAAATAAAGATTGGATACTCCCAGAACTCCCATGACATCAGTATTCCAATAAACTAAATATTTGAAAAAAAAAAATTATAGAAAATTTGTTTAAAGGTAAAAATGCTAAATTTTATCTCCGTTTTCACCACATTGTTTAAATATTAAGAAAATATATTACCTTTTTTCGTTATATATATGTATATAATTTTGTCAGAGAAGTGGTTCAGTGATCAACTTCATTGCACACACACACACACATATATATATATGTATATATATGTATGTGTATATATATACATATATACATGTTGTTTTATGTATACATATATATATATATATAGATATACACACACATGCGCACACACACACAAACACATACACACACACACACACACACACACATATATATATATATGTTGTTTCTTATTATTACATCTTGTATTATTAAGCCCCCACTTGCTCGAGTAATATTCTGATCGTATTTGCAGAAATCCATAAGCGGTTTTCCCCTGTGAATTTCCTTGGCTAACTTTTCAAGTGCAGCTTTTTCTTTTGGCTGATTTCTTCCTCATCTTCTGAATCACAACACGCAATCTCTTTGAATTCGTTATACGTTAGTGTATTTACCTCTACATCAATTAACTCACTGATGTGTCCCTTTTACATATTCTCTGTTATAACATCAAGAACGCCTCGAATATATTCTAACCACATTCACCCTTTCATCTGTCTCAGGTCTCGGGTTACACATATTGTGCAATGTATTCACTGATAAAGAAAAAAACATAAAGATCATCGACACTTACCATATATTTTCTTGATATTTCTACAGACCAAATGCTTCCCCATAAAGTCATCATTTTCTTGATTTTTCACGAGATCGTTTTATTTTATGGCGAAAATAAAGAAAATCAATGTACAAATTTATTTTTCGACATTTTTCCTGTGATAATTTTAAAAACGTTTTCAAAATTGCAGCATGTCAATGAACGTTGCCTTGAATGAATGCCCTATTGCACTGTGAAACATCTGCATTATCCAATCTGTACATGGAACAGTGGATAAAATGGCGATATAAGACATATGTCTAAAGTAGTGTGAAAATGTCAAATTGTCTGGTTTAAATGAAGCAACAGTCGAACATTACAAAGGAACACATGACCGGAGACTTAATTGATACGATATATCTCCTAAGATTGGAACGGAATGAGAAGCATCTTCCGCATACTACGGGGCTTATTTATTCATGACATGAATGACTGAAACATTGTAAGAATAATAAACTCGTCCGAATGTAAAGGTAGGTAATTCAAGACTAAAGAAAAATTATGACAAATTATAAATAGAGTTTAATTTGTTTTGATGTTCAAAATGAATCCCTTGTTTTAAAGGCTCTATAGTTTCGCTCATAATAATAGATGCAAAAAGGCATAACACAATCTACTGGCCAAATCGAATCGCAACGTATAATGTGTAGGCGATTTTGTGCAATTTTCGATCAATATTTATTTTTATTGATCTTCATTTCGAAGAAGTGTTTTCATCGATCCGTTTTCTGTATCTCCTTTGAGGTGTGCCTTGAATATTCACTATTTATTTATTCTGCATTCATTGATTTTAAAACCTGGATACCTCTTCTCGAGGAATCAATATATCGAATGTTAATACTGTAAATCCAATGAATTTTAATTAAATGGAATATAAATACTATATATTTCTGCTGAAGAGAGATTTCCAAAACTAAGCAAACGAAAGCCGTATGTAAATAATAAACATATGTTGTTACATATTTATAACAGAAAAATGAATAAAAAATATTTGTATGACAATCAGTAGATTTTGCGAATGGGATTTAAAATGTGATTTGTTCATTTATCATTTCCGTAATATCAAATCTGGAAAAATCTATGATCAAATAATCTTTTATGTACCAAGTATTTTCTGGACGTGGGCGATCATAACTCTACAAAACTTCCATTCTTCTAAGCAAATATTGATTCTCTACCATAGCTTTTCGTCTACGATCAGCCATTTTCATCTACTCTTCCTTAATAGATAGCAGAATAAATGGAAACATATGCATAAATTCACTGTTTAATTGCAGTGAACTTAAGTGTATTTCTATGTTGTTATATTTTTAATTCCTTGTTCAAGTGTTCAGGAAATGGTATATCGACATTCGTCTTAGAACTATCTCTCTCACTAATATACTGCGGGTATGTGTGAAAAGGTCAACTTACCATTCTTTAGAGAGAAAATATTCCATCAGTCTTCAGCCTAACGGATAAACATAGAAAGGAAAATTCATGAATATTAATGTGTTTTATATCTATAAACGCTAGATCTCGCTCACTATATATATATATATATATATATATATATATATATATATATATATTGTGATCATTAAGGCGCAATGGGGACCTGGCCTTGAAAAGAATTAGAATAATTTAGAAGGAACCGAAAACTCAATGCTAAACAGATATTAGTCGAAAATACATTAGTAGTTCATCAGAATAATAATAAGCAAACATTTAATAATCTGGACGCTCTATATATAAGAGAATTGCGGCCAAAATTAAATAAATAATCCTAAGATTATACCAACAATGTTCTTAGAATTTTGGTGCAGCAAAGTTTTATGTACAATACTAAATGAAAATATTATGAATAAAATCTTTTTCATTTTTTAAATATTAAAATAAGAAATTACAAATGTTCTCGCCCTTGTAGAGCTAAATTTTTTTTTTATTTCGTATTTTGGAACTCTGTAAACGAACAGTGAAAAAATATTCTTAATTTATGGAACTACTGTGTGCACATCCACAGAAATTCTAACCATCTAAAGATGGTCTTAAATGAGATTAAAAGTACTTAGGGAAATAAAAATTATTTGAAAGGTAATTTTGGAATTTTTCTTAATCAGTTTTCAACAGCTACCAAGAAATTAATTCTTGGACTTGAAAGGATTAAATCTAAAATAAATATACATAATTCTTCTAAATCATTTAACCAAATATATATGTATTACGCAGGTCAAAACTCCAGGGCTCACACATTTAGCGACCCATCTCTCCTTCCGTCTCTATAATAATATAATACATTACCTCCTCCACTCTCATTAAATCTGTAATAGCAATCGCTGACTACAAGCACAATTACGTTAAGACAGGCTGGTGACAACAGCAGCAAATCAAGGCGAAAGCTAAAATTTCTCACATGGACAGAATCACGTGATCAAGTACGTACGTTAAGCGGGAAAAGATGGGTATTAAACCGAAACAGAGTCCTGTGTGATTAACATTTTGCTTTACTTGATACCGTCAGGCAAAGGATATCACACGATGAGGTCGAGGTCCAGCTCAACTCAACACATTATATGTCTTACATCAAATGCATAGCTAAACTACTTAGCGTGATAATTACCGAAGGCAGGCATGTGTGACACACGAAGGAATACAACTCATACAGCGCTGAATCTTTATAACCGATTAATGGTTTCGACATTGCTGAATATAAGAAGAGAGTAAATGACTAGCTTTTTGTGTTAAAACTTATAACAGTGAAAAAAGAATAAATGAAAAGATACCGCTGTTCTGGCGAACGAACTGAACTGAAAGTAAAAAAGTACAAATATAAGTATAAAACAAGATGAAGAGAGAGAAAAGGGAAACCCTATTTTATTTCAGGCGATTAGTAAGAGTTAAATAAAATTTGATTTTCTAGCTCAGACATATACTGCATACATCTTTCCATACAGAAATGAATAGCACACACCTTTCCACGTATTACTTTGCATTATTTTTTCAGGTGTCGTTCCGTTCTAATTAAGTGTTGTTAATTTGTATATTGGTTTTTGTTGTTTGGTAGTCTTGGTTGTTTCACCTCATTCATGTATTTGAACATTATTTTCCTTTACGGAATTTTAAACCTGATCAAGTATGTATGCGCGCGTGTGTGTGTGTGTGTATGCGCGAACGCGTAATGGATTTTCTAGTTGTCTCTGATTTAAGGAAATCCAGCAGCTCAGAACTAAATAGCCAAGTGATTTGATTATATTGGTGAAGCATTGCGCAGATTCAGTCACCCTTTTCGAAAGAATACAGAGAACCATACTTATAAAATGCCACAAGGTCTACGAATGACCTCCCACAGATGGGGTGTCAACCGAGATCAAAGAGCGGAATTTTCTCTGCTATTTAACCCACATCTACGGGGGGTAAAAGATGAATTCATACTTTCATCTTTGTGATTTGTGCATAAGCGAATGCTGAAAATAGACTCCATTCATTACACCACCCACATATCAACAGACATACATGCATACATACACATACATACACACACATACATATACAAATACAGACACATACACACATATACACACATACAAACATAAACACATACATGCGTTCGCTCTCTCTTCTCTCTCTCTCTCTCTCTCTATCACTCTCGGGAATAATGAACCTTTGTAAATATATCAAACCAATGTTCACATGACCAAATAATTCTTAATTTTCATCACCTTTTAAATATTTCACCTACAGCAAGGCAATAAAGCCGCTAAGAATCAAAGGTTACTGAGTGTGAGAGATTATGAGAAAAAGAAAATATTACTATTATTAGGAGAGAGAAACAATAAAAGAAAATAAATTACGAACATAGAAGACAGGGATGGATTATTCATTAAAATTGTTAAAGATCGAAATTGCCTGGAAAGAAAGAAAGCGGAAATGAGAGAGAAAGAAAAGACTTAGCATAGAATTTACGGTTACATCTAGACATTTGTACTGTAAAATGATGAGAACTTGCCGTCAGTATTCCCAAGATTATGGAGATCAAATGAAATATTACGAGTCAGATTGCACATTTATTGATCTAAACACATCTTTACTTAAATTATTTGCTGCAAAACCCGAACTATTTTCTATCTACTACTCTCGTTATAATAACTCTGCTGTCAATGCTATTATACTTCCAAATGTCAATGTAAAAATCAAAACCAGTTAAACCGCCCCTTTTTATTTGGGTCACATTTCATTAGTCACCTCCACTGAATTTTCGATAACTGAGTTTTAAAATTAATTCTTAAAAATGAAAGAACATTCTTGAAGATGTCATTTTTGTTTTAATTGAAATCTAAATTATTAAATTTATTATTTTCAGTAAGTAAAGTATTCTGGTTTATTTCAGATATAAATTATGTAGATTGGAATGACAAAAAATTCTCGATTTTTAACATTTTTTTAAAAGCGGCAATTTTCATAATTTTACGAAATTTGTAAACAAAAAATATCGGTTTTAAAGCTCATTCAAAATTAAATTATAGATTTGTGACACGTTATTTAAGTAAAATAAGGAAATTAGAAGTCAAATTAATCTGATTTGAAATAAACATTACTTACTTATAGTATAAAAAAACAATATACAAGCATTTCTTAACGATGGGTCCCCTATTTATTGATTTATCGAGAAGCTCTCAAGATGATGGCAGCTCTTATGGATCAGCAGATATGACATAAATTTACGAAATTAAAGTGAACGCATTTCTTTACGTTTTAACTACCTAGTAATGTTTACAAATTAACATATCTTCAGCAGTTATTTAATATTTTATTGACTTGTACTTAAGTTTCAAGAAGCTTTATGAAATTTGCATTTCGTCTCTAGGTTCTTAAGTTTACTACATTAAATAAATAAAAATTAATGACCCAAACTAAAATACATATATAATATAAAGATATTTAGTGAAATAGCAATTAAGAAAAGTAATAATTTTGATATTTTGAATGGATGATTTGCAAAGAGATTAATGACGAAACAGAACTGGATTAACAGTGAAATTGCAGTGCGATAGACGATACTTAAAACACATGACGTTTTTAAGTGTTATGTCACGTATAGATTCCCTTAGATAGAAATTAGGACAGTTTTTTCACTAACAATTATTTAAATGTTTTTAAAAATTCATGTACAAACAACTGTTATGGGTTTTCAAATTTTGATTCGTAAATGTACTTTTCACTAAACTAAACCGCCGTCTGGAAATCAATGAATAATTTTAAACGATTTTTTAACTATTATATTATAATTAAAGTTTTAAGAAAAATCCAAAAAAAAATCTTGTAAAAATTCATTATTCATCAAAAGATTTTTATTTCTTCATAAAATATTCATTCCTCTTAATAATAACATAAATGTTTTGATGACAAAACTTTGTATTTATTGAGTTTGAGGTCTTTTTTCATCATGCTATGATGATTCTTATGCGACCAAGCCGAGGTCCATATAATTCATATTTGTGTTTTCAGTCATCAATTACTTCCATCTCTGCTTCAAACACTGAAATGCACCAAAATATAGTTTGAATGGGAATATCCCCCCTTCCCATATCTCCTAATACTGAAGAATATTTAAACTACAAAGTATATTGAAAAACATTAAAAATGAAAAATAATACTTAAATATTATAAAAGATGATGATATTCCTAATATACGTAGGGCTTGGTATTGTATGAAGAGAAGTGTGGCGTTTATCGCTTCGTTGACCGTTTCACTTTTTACAGGCACTCCTCATTCTTTATAAATATGTCTGTCCATTGAAAGTGATTCGGTCCAAGCCTAAATTTCAGTTTGGCACGTACCATTTATGGATTTCCGCCTTAAGCTCCTTCGAATGCGAAATACTGCTGGGGTGTAACAAGGAGTGTAGTTACCATAATGAATTCACGTCATCTGAAATATTTGGCAATAAATTTTAAATAATATTCTGCATGTTATCACTGTAATGCTTATAACAAAAGTGGAACGTATCTGAATAGAATTCCTGAGCATTGCATTTCGGTAAATTCTTAGATATGCTTTTAAATTCATTTTATCTTTGTATATCGATTTTTGTCTAACCATTGATTTGCCGAAGTTCCGAAATGAACAAAAGTTACATAGGTATATGTATTAGCACGGACAGAGATCAGAGCAGATAATATGTCAAAATCAGTAATTCATTTCTTGATTCTTATTTAAACTGTAAGTATTAAGTTTAATTATATCTTTTAAAATCAATATGATTCCATAAGCAAAACAGGTTGCTGAAATCAGCACCACAGAAACATGCCTATATATATATATATATATATATATATATATATATATATATATATATATATATATATATATATATATATATATATATATCAGTCTGTCTCTCTCTCTGTCTCGCTCTCGATATATATATATATATGTGTGTGTGTGTGTTTCGTTAAGACGACTGGCAAGGAACTGTGTTTAAGCGTTTTCATTTAATTGTTCTTGTGTTCGTACTAGTGTCTTCATTGCTGGACGCAAAGAGTGTAAAAACTGTCACAAAATTCATCCGTAATATACTAGTAGAAAATGGAAGTACAATTGCCTCATCCGTATGTAAAATGATTAAAAATAATGGAAGAATTAATAATAAAAATGGGAAAGCCAACACTCAATAAAATTAACTATGAACATGGTCAAAATATAAAAACCATATTTGGAAAATAATATATCACGCACACACAAAAATACAACATATTCAATTAAAAAAAAAATTGATAATGAGTAAAAGAATAGCCGAAATCGATCGTATATGCAGAAATTTTGAACAGTTTCTACTCATTTGGTGTTCAGAAGAAACAGCGCACGCACGAACACACGAAAAATAAATAAAATGCTTAATAGCTGTACCTTGACAGTCGTCTTTAACGAAATTTTTATAAAAAAAATAACTGCCCAAATGCACAATATATATATATATATATATATATATATATATATATATATATATATATATATATATATATATATATATATATATATATATATATATAACTGTTGTCTGCATGTGTGTGTGTCCGAATAAGACTAAAAACTACAGTAAATACGAAAAATAAATATATATACAGACTCCGTATCAAAAACCGACAATTATGCAAAAATATCATCGTATGAATTTTTTATTTTTGAAGATATTTTGTAATATAAAATAATATGCAATAATTGCCATAAAATGCAATTTAGCCATATAAGCGTTTCGAAAGTCTCAGAATTAAAAAGTAAATGAAATCAGACGTGAATAATTATTATTCCCGTTCGTTTTTAAGTGTTAATTCTGCTGATAATTTCAAAACGCGATATGTATTTTTCAATTATCTATTCCCCTGATTATATATCTTTAGTAAATAATAGCGTAAATTTAAAAAAAATGAATATTAAAACAACGAAGTAAATTTAAATGGAGAAGAATATTAAATGCAATTATTTGAATAACATAATATTTAGTTATTCAAATATTCAAAAGAATTCAAAAACACAACAAAATAATTTTCCGCGGATCTTTTGTTGGGGGATTTTCAGTAGCTTTAAAACAATCAGATCTTCCGTGAAATGTCACTTTTTCGATATTTTTATGGTAAAATTTGTAATTGCCTATTTTTCATAACAGGTTTACTTTAAATACACGCATTTTTTAAAAAGAAAATATTGTAGGGATGTTATTATTATAAGTATATAAAATTAAAATATAAAATAATTATAATAATGAAAAATATAAAAAAATATAACAATAACATTTTAACTTTGTTGAATAAAAATAATATAATAAATTACTCCCAGCATGCAACATAGCTGTTCTTGCTTGAAATACGAGCATCTCGCTAAAAGATGTTAGATTCTATCTCTTCTCCAAGGACATTCAGGTAGATATTACGTGTGTAACTTCTCTCTATATTATGGAGTATAATTCTACGGTGTAAATGTGTGTATCGTAAATAATACAAAGAAAATATATTAATAAATTGTATGAAATAAACATACAATATACCTGTTTACTCCTGTTATTTTATACGTTTATAGTCTACTTTTCACTAATATTAGGTGAGTAAATACCCCACAACATCTTTGTATTTAGATTTAGAGCAATAGCAATGGTATAATGGTCCAGCAACAACTAAAATTCATCCATTATTTATCAATCACTTCCATTACACTCATTCAATTAAAAGCATGTAATGCCTAGGAAAAAAAGATCACCAAATGGAATTTCCTTTCAGAGGCCAGGAGGAAACAAAACAAAAACGATCAGAAGAATCTGAAGATGTCCGACAGTGCCGTTTGCTTGCTAACAACAAGCAAACTGCTGCTGCAAGTCAACTTGAAACTGTGGATACTCGACAGGTCCCTTTGCTTGGCAATAAGAATCAAATTGCTGTTTCAAGAGAACAAGAACAACAAGAAAGATAGAATATTACGAAAAATGATGATCGCACTTACCACTCCATAATCAGAACTCATGCAAGAGTTTCAAGAAATATTAATTGGCTTATGGAAGCTGTTTCTTATGTCGCGCAAAACGAATATAAGAGTGTTCCCAAAGTAACAATTCAGGAAATTAAAAACATGTGTACATTTTGAAGCGAAGATTTCGCCTGCAAAATCACTTGGACTATGTTGCTTAATCTACCAACAATACAAGATCCTCCAGAATTGCTCAAGTGTCCATTAATCGAAGAATATTCCAACAGCAAAACACTTTAGAAGAAACCTTCTGAAATACAATTCTGACATCTTTTGGAACAAATACGAATATGACAGGCTATGGATACATTTGTGCAGATATATTTTATTGGTGGTAATCAAGTAGAAGCACAACAAAAATGCACACATATTCACTGCAGACTGTAATTGGACATTGTCATGGAGTTTAACCAACATCATAAATATTTTGGTGTTTTTAAATATGCACTTGAGCACCATAAAGCTGATAAAATATCAAAAACTCATCATCAGAGGTGATAAACGTCCAGCTGGTGAACATGAAAGGAAATAAAATGCACCTGTCACATATGAAATTGCAAATCTAATGGTGGATGAACAGCATGAACGACGTTACATAATTTTGCAACTATGAAGCAGATATTTGCAACGTATTTCTGAAACTCACAGAGACTATGATTCCCAACAATATCCACTCATATTCTGGAATATCCAAGATGGATATCATTTTCAGGTATGTGAAAAACAACCAAAACAAGAAACTGGTCGATCAGTAAATTGTAAAAATTGTTATTCTTTTCATCTCATGGGGCAGGATATTTGTAATCAACTCCTGCGTTTGAAAGAAGTGACCAGTTAATTAATGGTAGATATTTATGCAACAATAATGACAGAAAGGTTGAGCTTTATAAATAGAAATTTAAAAAAAAGTGAGGGTGGAGGATTAAACGCACCTTCAAAATTCCATGCATTCCGAACGCATACGCCCGGTATAGGAACAAATATTGCCCGAGCCTCCGCAACCCTCGGTTCCACTGCCGCTGGTACAAACACCGATCCCTCTCTGTGGTGCAACGAGAGGACGCGAGATCGGTCAGCTATTCCCCAGGTCTGGCCACCTCTCAGTATAATTTTCCTCACTTATGAATTTGTCCTTCGATGAAGCCGCCCGCGATCGCACTCTGTCCAAAGAAAGAGAGAGAGGATAAATAAGGTGTTACAAACTACTCGAGAGAGTAATTTGTATTTGGTCAACCCTTCCCTCCCCACCATGAGGTCAGGTTGTGTCAAAACGGTGCCCGAGCGAGTACACCTGGGCTAGGCACAAAAATACTAGGGTCGCAACCGTTGGCTGCGCTGACCTCGGTGCGCGCACCGTTCTATCTCTCTGGTGCAATGAGCAGGCCGGGCGACTCTCAGTATAATTTTCCTCAGTTAGGATTCTGTGTGAACTCCACTGTGTGCACTCTGCCCAAGGAGAGAGACGCACCTGTGATATGATAAATAATGTGTTGCAAGCCACTTGATCGGAAGTTATATACAATGTATTTATTTGGCAAACCACTGAGCCAGGTTCTGACACAAGATCGGACTTTAACGTGGCGATCCGAGTGTCTTCACTCTGGCCGCTGGTCTTTGCTGGTCATAGCTTGTCCAAGCTGGTCAGAGCTGGTCTAAGCTACTCAGAGCCGGTCGAAGCTAGTCATAGCTGTGATACTACCAGCGCAGGAACAGATCCATTTGACCAGTAATTATCAGAATGTGTATGTATTTACTTGACCCCTACCACTGAGTCAGGTTAGGTCACAAAGTCAGTTTTTAATGTGGGGAGTGTCTTCACTCGGACCGCTCGTCTTAGCTTGTCCAAGCTAAAAATTTAAAATTTTTCCATTACTATAAAAAGAAGATTTAGGAACGAAATGTTCATGAATTTTTCTTTCAAACATTTCATGTAGTGAATATATATTACTTTTTGAATTGATAGCGAGCGGGCGAAACCTGGTTGTTATATATATATAAATAGAGTATAACCCGG
>OZ038491.1:93839940-93869940 GCA_964036315.1 Acanthosepion esculentum
AGATCCAAGCGTTGTATATTAATAATAACGCACTCCAAGATATGCAGGTGGAGTCTAGTCCATGCCCCGTACAAGACACAGAAGACTCCCCTGTAAGCAACAGAATTCACTAGATTCTCCCTGATAGCGGAGTCATGAGCCTATGAACACCCGAATGTTACAGGCTCATGTCTTCGTACCTGGCCCGGAACATGCTGGGCGATTGTAACCTCTAAACCCTGGATAGTCTTACCCACGTTGTTGATATCTCACCGACATTTACGTTCGTAAACAACTAGGCTATGATAATGGCCAGAGGGAAAAGCTCTTCTGACAGAATAATATTCTCAACTGATACGTCATTGAAATACCGTTTGATACAAGAATATATCTTCTCTTGGTGTATACTTTACTCACGGGACCAATCCTCGGTAATCTAATATATACAGGCCACTTAGAATGACCAAATACCTTAACTCCATTGAACTTAACCATTTTACGTTTAATGATTGTTGTGATAAAACATTCGGGTTAGCCATTCGCCAAAAAAAAAAACAGCAGTTTAATTTCCTTAAGCTCAGCGTCATGCTTGTACTAGGGATGCAACATCAAAGCGCGGTGAGTAAGTGTATTGATAAGATTGATTTTCCTTTTGGGGGGAGCAAATGAGTCCCAAGCAATGTGGGTTCCCGATATATAGCAGTGAGAGAACCCGACGGGTTTCTTTCGACCAACACATCCAAGGTAACAGAATATTCTCTTCTACCTCCATGGCATATTTCAACGAGGGATGGAGATTATTTAGATATGAAAAGTACTCTTCCACTATACCCTGTAAGGGAAACGATGTAAACGTATCATCGTCGTAGCATGATAACCTATGAAATAATTTTTTCACATGAAAGCCAACGAAAATGTTCGTAACCGTAGGACCCAATGGACTACCAATCGCAACACAATCAATCTGTCGGTAAATACAATTGTTAAAGCTAAAGGAGACAGATTTTGTAGCCATCTCCATCAACTCAAGAAAAGCAACCTCAGGGTATGATGGAGGCTTTATGTGACCACAATACAAAAAGTCTGAACAAATATCTATAGTTTCATCAGCGCGACAGTTGTAAACAAACTATATATATCAAACGGCACGAAATACTCAGTGTCGAGACTGGGTTTCAGTTTGTGTATATATGCAGCAAACTGAAACGAATCAGCCACACAATACTCCGAATAGAACAGTAATACCGGAGCAAGAACATCAATAAGCCACTTCATACCGAGCAGAAGCCACCATGGACAAAATAGGCTCAAATGGAACGTCCACTTGATGAGTTTTTGGTAACCCATATATCCGTGAACGGGGTCTAATATTATTATAAACTTCTTTGGACAAAAACATTTTCTTATGAAGTTCTAACAGTCTCCTCTGTAATCGGACTCCCGTTTTCAAGATATCGTCAAAAGCAATGTCACATAATTTCCGAAATTTACTAGTGTCATTTAAAATACACAAAATCTGATCGACATAATCAGAATATTTTAATATGACTACACCTGCATCTATTTCCAGTCTGGTAATATATATATATATATATATATATATATATATATATATATATATATATAGATTGATAGATTGATAGATAGATAGATAGATAGATAGATAGATATGTATATACACACACACAAACATATGTGTGTGTGTGTGTTAGTTCTTAATAATGGGTCCGTTTGGAAATGGTTCTTCTGTCAATAGAACCGAAGATAATAGACGAATTAAAGAAATTGTGATCTCTTTCAGACGAGCTTTCAGACAAAGCAAATGCTTCTGTGAATTAGGCAGATATTTAACTCATTGGGAAGAAAGTATTTCGAAATCGCTAAAAACTTCGATTTTCTCAATTTTTCTAGCGTGAATACAAGAATTCAAAGCCTTAGGCAAGTCCAACTTATTTAAATCGTACAAGCAATAACTGGGTATAAAACATTCCTAGTTTGGCGTAGAATTAGCCAAAGATTCCCTGAAAACGGCTAATTTATATATTTTCCTTTTCTTTGTGTGTGTATATGTGTTTCATCCCCATGTTTTGGTATAATTTTGACATCAGTTGTTGAAAACAATTTTCTTTTCGGCTACTCCTTCTTATTTGCCGATGATAATTTTTCTAAAGATGTGTCGGGTGATAGGTGCTTAAATTTTAACCGTCTTGAAACATTTGTATCCTTTTCATGAATAACGGACACACGCACACACACTATATATATATATATATATATATATATATATACACCATTAAAAAATCAAAATCCTTTCGTGGAAACAACCGACAGCTTGCTAAACCAAAACTTGAATAAAACTAAGATACTGAGAGAAGGCCTGAAAGCAAACTTACCTACCCAGTAAAGTTCTTGAAGTTTCGATTGCCTAGATTGATAAAAAAATCTCTTAACTATGCTAAATCCTATGAAATGATAAATCTAGTCGTGACTCGAGTTTCAGTAAACGCGATCGTTAGATGTATGTATGTGTGTGTTTGTTTGTGTTTAATATATTCCTAAAACATTAGCTTGAGGCTTTCTGGATGGGGGAGTGTTTGCTGTGAAATCAAAATGTATTGAAAACTTTCCTTAAAAAAATATTGTCAGTTTTTCCTTACATTTTTATTGGAAGCTTGCAAAGAACAATGGAAGTATAAGGTTGTTCAAGATGAAATTATGTTTTATTCCGAAGGTCCTATAAACAAATGTGCATATAATTAATTGAAATATTATCAGAAATGTAATCACGTTTATTTGACTTGACTGTCGTCCAACATTGTCGAAATCAATTCCATATTAATTAAAATTTAAAAGAGTTTTCAACGTTTTTGTTTCAACGTTTTTGTTACACTAATCAGGCAGCTTTTCCCCGCAAACATTAATTTTCATGTTGATGTTTCCCTGAATACAACAATCAACCTCTTTGAGTCAAGTGTCAATCGCTATATATCCGCGATATTTTCATTGTTTTCCTTTTCATTCTGCTTCATATTACTTTCGTATCAAGCACTTTATTCGGTAGTAATGGGACATGACGATACTCTCTTGAGCTTTGATTTGGGAGATTATTTAAATTATTAAAAACTAATTAACATGACCAAGAATTGTATTTCATCTCTTGCATTTGGAAGAACGAATGCAAATGGGTATGATGCTGTGGAAACATAAAAAAAGCCGTAATTATTTGTGAAACACTAAAATGAAGCATGGCTGATCATGGGTTGGAAGAAAAACATTAGTTACCAAACGCTGTAGATTGAAGTAAAATAAAAGAAAGAAGCACACTGGCGTAGGACATAATCAGCGCTATGTTTAAAGTGTGGGGCATAGTCACCGATGTCAGCGCAAAAAAACGGGTGGGGAGGGCAATTTTAGTACTTGGCCTGAGTATACACGCTCGGATTCCCCACGTTAAACCCGAACTTATGTCACATCCCGTCTCAGTAATGGGACATGAGTAAATAACCCCATACTCGGCATTTCTACTCCAATAGCTTCATGTCTCGCACATCACGCAAGGGGTTAAAGAAGGGTTGGAGGAAGAGCAGATAGGAGTGGTAAAGGAGAGGATGTGAAGAAAGAGAAAGACAGTGGGTCAATCAAGGCAGGGGGGTTACAGAAGATTTGGAGCGAGAGCAGATAGGAATGAAAAATGAAAGGATGTGGAGAAGGGAATTTGAAAGATCAAGGCAACTGGAGATGTCGATTGATGCTACACTTAAACCGTTGGAGATTGTATTTGTCAGTGAAACAGTAATAGGGAAGGGAGTTCCATAGGCGAGATGTTGGAGGAAGAGCAGATAGGAGTGGTAAAGGAGATTATGTGGTGAAAGAGAAAGACAGTGGGTCGATCAAGGCAAGGGGGTTACAGAAGATTTGGATCGAGAGCAGATAGGAATGATAGATGAAAGGATGTGGAGAAGGGAAGTGGATAGATCAAGGCAACTGGAGATGTCGATTGACGCTACACTTAAACCGTTGGAGATTGTATTTGTCAGGGAAACAGTAATAGGGAAGGGGGTTCCATAGGCGAGATGTGCGAGACATGAAGCTATTGGAGTAGAAGAGACGTCTACATCTAACAGTTTCCACGGTGTAGGGGCTGGATTATTTCTTTATACAATTTAAGTGCCTTCGATTGTCTAGATTCTGATAGTGTAGGATTATATAGAGATGATGGCTTATTAGTTGTTAAAAACTCTACTTAAGTTAAGGTAGACCGTATTAAGAAAATGATCCATAGGGAATTTAAGGATTTAGGTCTTAGGACTATAGTTACAACTAACATTAAACAAGTAGATTGTCTGGGCGTAACCCTAGACCTTACTAGCAACTCTTTCCAAACTTATGTGAAGGTTAATTCCAACCTAGTATATGTGCATCCTAATTTCAACCAGCCCCCTTCGGTTATCAAACACATACCCATTCTCCATTGGATTTAGGATTAGTAATAATTCTTCTAACAATGAAATCTTTAATAAACATCGTGACTTTTACAATTCTTCTCTTAAAAATAATGGATACAAAGGTACCACTATTCAATACAGAAACCCGGTTAAATACAAACATAACAAAAGAAGATCTAGAAAGAACATTTGGTTTACTCCCCCTTTCAATATAAACTAAATTAGGACGTATATTTCTAAACCTCATCCAGAATCATTTCCCCAACCAAGAAAATAACCCACTTAATAAAATATGTAATCCTAATACCCTTAAATATAGCTATATCTGTGCGGCTAACTTAGAGAAAATAATTTTAAAAAGTATAACTGAGTCTTTAATAAGTATAGGAAATCAAAAAACTTGACTAATCACCAGGTTGCTAGAAGTACTACTAAGTATAATGACAGGAACTTGTGCAATTGTAGGAATCCAAATAATTGTCCACTACCGAATAATTGTTGAGTAGTTCTGTAGTTCATCTTAGTACAATCTCTACACTAGATAACCCAAATATAAAAAAAATACATTGTTAGCACCATGAATCCATTCAAGGAACGTTAGCGTGGGCGTATGCAATCTTTTAATAGCAGTAATTATAAGTACAAGACTTCATTATCCAAGTATTTTTGGAGTCTAAAAGAAAAGAATAAAACGAATACTCTTAGATGGAAATTAATCAGGAGAGCCCGAACATGTAACTCCATATATGCTCCGTGTTATCTATGTTTTAAAGAAAACTTTGAAGAAATTAGATTTAAAAATAAGTCTCATCACTTAAATTAAAGATTTGAACTAACTGTTAAATGTAAACATCGCTATAAATTTAACTTAATACAGGGGTTGTAATAATTTCAACGATAATGATATGCCACTGTATATTTAATAGGTAATTACTTTTATTACCTGATGGTCTTCCTGGTGATGTGTGTGTGTGTTGGTGTACGTTCACTCTGTTGTTCATGTCTGCGTGAGTGTGTGTATGTATGTATGTGTGTGTTTGTACTGCTGGATGTATATATGTATATGTACGTAGGTTTTATTTTTTACATAAAGAAAGAAGGTATAAAGGAAAAAAAGGAGGAGAAAAGGTAAAATATATATATATATATATATATATATATATATATATATCCAGGTATGTTGTGTACGTATATTTCTATTTACGTGTACTTCTGTATATATGTATATGTTTATGTGTATGTAGTAGGGATACATGTATGAGTGTGTGTGTGTGTAAATATATATATATATATATACATATAATTATATGTATATATGTATCTATGTGTGTATGTGTATGTATGCGTATATGTATATGTATAGTTGAATGTGTATGTGTTTATGTGTATGTGCGTATATATATATATATATATATATATATATATATATATATATTTACTTATAATTATATGTATATATATCTATATATAGTTATAATTATAAGTATGTATATGTATGTAAATATATGTATATATGTGTGTGTTTGTGTATATGGGTGTGTGCGTTGACACCCCTCATATATGAGCCTGTTTTACGTATGTGTAGGCATGTAAACTTTGGTTTGTGTCTACAGGTGCAGGTGTATGTATATATGTGTGTGTGTGTGTATGCTTGGATGTGTGCGTACTTATATATGTGTATATATGTGGATGTGCTGATATGGTTATTTATAAATGATTATATATATATATGTATATGTGGATGCATGTACGTATGTCTTCGTATATGTATACGTATGTATATCTTAGACTCTTGGAATGTACAATCAATACTAACTAAAATCTACTTTCGTTTCGTTTTTTAATTGCTTATAGTTTGAATCAACAATTGTGTCTCGTTAAATTTTAGAATTATTATGTACCTCACTGTATTTTATCGTCAATAAGATAATATTGTTAGAATATCTGTAGGTTCATGCATGTAAATACCTATTTACATGTATATATATATATATATATATATATATATATATATATATATATATATATATATATATATATATATATATATATGGATGTGTATGTGTGTATATATGTATATATGTATGTTTAAGTTTCCGTTTGTATGAGTTTGTTGTATATATGAGTGTGTTTGTTTATGTGTATGTGTGTATATATGGATGTTTGTATGTTTCAGCTTATATATGAGTATATATATATGTGTGTGTATATATATATATATGTATTTGTGTGTATGTGTATGTATATATATATGTATATATATATATATATATATATATTTGTTTTGTTTACTTTTACGTTGCTGTGTGGCTTGATATATTTATGCTTGCTTCTGTATGTGTAAATATGCATATGCGTATATGTATGCGTGTGTATGTGTAGATATATATGTGTGTATGTGTGTATGTGTTTATATGTATATATGTGTGTATATGATTGCCTGTAGGTAGTCTTTTCTGTGTTTCTGTGTGTAGTCAAGAATGTGTGTACACTGTACTCATATATCTGTAGATAGTTTTTATTTTCTTTCACCTACTGTGCAATAGTGCGTATATAGATATACATGAAATATATATTTTTGATATATATTTGTGCGTTTGAAATTTTCGTTTTTATGTATTAGATGGTTTTATTGTTATACGTATATATCGGTTTTAATGTTCTTTGTTTTCCTATTATTTTTTACTCTGTTCTATTTTTATTTATGTATATTTACCCGTATAACTTATATTTAAATAAGTTGTTAGAATTCGTATAATAACACTTTCAATCTTAAATATTTCTTGGTTGTTGTAACGAGTGTCAGTGTCAATGTATGTGAGTGTATGTACGTGTCTTTATGGGTGTCTGTGTTTATGGTAACTTGGATGCACCTTTCATTTTGTATGTATGTTTTTTTTTTGTAAATGGTCGTGGAGATATTTCCTGTCTCGTCACTATCTTTGTGTCTATGTATCTAAATACTTATGTGTGATTATGTATTATAATCTGATTGTGTATGTATTATCTTTTGCAAGATGTCATCCACCCCTACCTTTATTTAGAATTCAAATATATCTATGCTGTCATGAAGTTCAAAGCAACAGTTGATATTAACGTTTATTCCAACTTAATTTCAATAAAAACAAAATAAATAGAATAACATATTTTGTTCTTTTTTCCTCAGTAATTTTATAATTTTAAACTTAATAGAGATTAAATTTAAATTTTATAATTGGTAATTTTTAATTTAAAATTTTATGTTGTAATTTAATACTTATTAGTTAGAATTAATCCTATTTTAGTCTAACGCCAACATTAAGGCATTAAATAGGTAATATGAACTTAGTTCGTTGTCAAGTTTTGTGAATTCTCGTATACTTGTATTTTGATTGGTCATTCCAGGTTATGTAACAGCGTTTCCCATTGCGAGGGGTGGTTAATTGATTTGAACCTTTTAAAACCCTTTATTGTACATTCAACATCATCATTTGATAGGACACCAGAAGTGCTGAATCAAAATGGCTATTTTTGTAGTGATTTTATAACATAATTCTGTTATAATTTTCGAATAAATAATTACAATTGCTCTACTCTGTATTGAGCACTCTTTTAAGAATAATAATTGTTAGTTATTAGAATTTATTCCGTATACACCAATCCAAGACTTATATATATATATATATATATAAAATATGCGAGCGACTAATCTGATTATAGATATGAATTGAAACGCATTCCTGAATTTTCAAGGATTGCATTCCAACCACATATATGTACAGAAATTATCTGAGGTTACACATACAATTTCCATATAGAATATACACATGACAACTTTTCTATAAAATAAGAAGAAATAATGTTCGTTTGTGCTTTGAGACTGTCCAGAATTAATGGACACTAATGGGCATTGTTGGTGGGTCTTACCGTCTTGGCGAGGTTTCGAAATATTTCTATTTCGGAATGAGAGAGTAAAAGAGAAATGGCAGCATCATACTGTGTTTAAGCGAAGATGTCTTCATTGAACAACGTGATGCTACTTTTGTCAAGAATAATGATCAGAAGCAGGAAAGCATTGGAAAATATGGACATCTAGATAAATCTCAATTCTTGGCTACTTCCATCAATGAGCGAAATACGAAACATGATGTGACAGCAACAAAACGGATCTGATCAAGTAGCTGACAAAGTACGAGAAAAGGTTCTCCGACAATGACACAGTCATCGAGTAATTGAAAAAAAAAATCTTATCAGTGATAGATAATAAAATTAATATAATTTTCTTATTTAATAGCTTATATAATTTCTCATGATTAAAACTAAATAATAGCACGTTATTTGTTTTGCGTATATAATCATTATAACTTCAGCACATTGACGGATTAAATTTTGATGCAACTGATTGTTCAAAAGATATGATTGGAATTATTTTATTCAATAAAACTAAGGAAGACTTCGACTCACCAGAAAAAAAGCTGCTTCTTTTAGCAAATATCTTTAAAAAGTAAACCGTATCACATTTCAAAATTATATCAAGTGAATTTCGTGAAGCAGATTCTAGGAAATTATGAATATATTAAAGACATACATTTGTGATCTATAGGAAATAGTACTTTCTTACTAAAGTAAATTCAGTACACAAGCGTTTACAAATTCTTTAAAAGAAAAACATAATGAAGATGTAAACGTCTTTGTGAAGATAGACAATAGTAGTTCGTTTCCTGTCGCGATTTATCGAATGGTTAACATGTTCGGTAAGTTTTACATTAGAATAAGAAATTGACTACTACTATAAATTTTAAAATTCGGTCAAAGGCATTTTTAAGTTTTTATAGTTTTAAAATATAATGTTTGAGTTTTAATAATTTGTGTGTGTTAAAAACAACATATATGATGGGAATCTGAAATATTGTAATAATGATGATGAAGAATATTTGGAATATACAATAATAAATATTCAGGAAAGGCTTTAGGAAGTGATTAATTATCCTACCGGAAAAATATTTTTTCTAACATATCTTTTCATGTAAATATCTACTGAAATACGACCAGCCGTAGAAGAAAGCTGAGAAACTAATTTCACATGCTGTCTTCAAGTTATTATAATGAAAGTCATAGCAAAAATTATTATTTTCTCTCAGTGTGATGTAAGTTTAACGTAAGTTACCCTAATTTGCTGGGGATTTCAAAAGTGAATCCCACGTAGAAAAATATTCTAATCTACTTTAATGGATATTTGAACACTTCTAATACTATTCCGGCGGCAGTGTACATTTTACTGACTTTAAATTTCAATATATTATGCGTAACTTAAATGGTAAAAAACGGATATTTAAACCAAACAGCTACATTGTAATATAATGAATATATACGGATACGGAGAAGAGTGTTTTGATCGAATTATATTAAACAGGTTTATTTAGTACATATATTCATACATAACAAAACAGTGAGTTATTTTTTTATAAATATTTCTTTAACAGAATGTATTTACTGGGATAATTTCTGTTACAACAAAACTGAATCCGATTAGTCCATATATTCATGAAATATATTACAATAATTACGTCGCTATGACATAGAATTAAATGATGACCTCATCCGAATCTTTCCTCTTTCTCTCTCATATATATATATATATATATATATATATATATATATATATATATATATATATATATATATAAAGAGAGAGAGAGACAGAGAGAGAGACAGAGAGACAGATACAGAGATAGAGAGAGAGAGAAAGAGACAGAGTGAGAGATTTTGAAAGAATTCCCTAGTTATATTTTATTTCACAAACGAAGTATCCATAGTTATTTTTTACAATGGACAACGTAAAAGTAAATTAAATACGATCTGACAGTATTTGAAGATCATTAACCTTTTGTGAGATATGCAAAAGGATTTACCTTCAATACTGATAACATAATATTTTTCTGTCCTTATATATATATATATATATGTGTGTGTGTGTGAATCTGTGTTCATGTGTGCGTGTATACAGGGGTTGGACAAATTAATTGAAACACTTGTTAAATTCAAAGAAAATTTATTTAATATGGAGTGGGTCCACTTTTAGCCTTATAAAAAGATTTAATACATCTAGGAATGTAATAATACAGCTTTCTGACTTCATCCAGAGGAATTTTCAGCAATTCTTCCATTAACGCCTGCTCCAGCTCTTTAAGACACGACGGTGGATGATAGCGGCTCCCAACTTGTCGCTCCAAAATGCACATATGCTAAGTAAATCAAACTAATAAGACAACCTAAAGAGCCAGACAAACCTATCAGGGCTGACGATCCGCGTAGGTGAAACATTGGTAGGGTTGTCTGGCTCTTTAGGTTGACTTACTTATATATATATATATATATATATATATATATTTATATATATATATATATATATATATATATATATATATATATATATATGTGGGTGGGTGGGTGTGTGTGTGTGTGTGTGTGTGTGTGTGTGTGTGTGTGTGTGTGTGTGTGTGTGTCTGTGTCTGTGTCTGTGTGTGCGTGCGTGCGTAAATTATATTCTAATAGAATGCAACTGTATGTAGCGGAACTAAATGAAAAACGAAAGAGGAAAATATTCTCAGCCTAAGACATCTTTTTATTTAAAGGGCTTTATCAAGGCAATGGAAAATTTATTTTGATGTACGTGTTCATATAAAATATCGAGGATGTCATTGGTATATCAAGGCTTTTAAATTTGAGAAAGCTCATAAAGGTTCATCAGGTGGCTAGAAAGTCAGTCATCAGGCCGATTGCATCTTGTATGAAATACCCTGTCACATCTGAGGGTTGACTTCAATGTTCACTTTATATTTATATTTGCATATGCTCTATTTCTGATATTGAGCACTTTATCCCATAAATATACCACACCATAAAATTGTATTTCTTCATATATATATATATATATATATATATATATATATATATATATATATATATATATATATATATATATATATGCGCGTGAGAATGAAAATAGGGTGTAGGAAATTCTCTGGATAACCATTTCCAAAAATCTTAAAAGTAATTATTCTCATATTTGCCCATTGAAATGTAAGAAAGTAGGGCAGTCTTCTAATTTTCAACACATTTTTTACATACATACAAACATATATACACCTGAACGCAAACACAAACGTATACTCACTCATTTCCCGTTTTAAATCATGTTGCAATTTACTTGAAAACGGGCACATTCATTTCTGCAGATATCGAAAAGTAAAATGCATTAAGTGTGGCTAAGCCAAGTATGAAGTTTACAAGAAACACTCACCAACTTCTATATAAATTCTGTCTTCTAATTAAAGATTAAAGGCTTTCCTATTTGCCTTCGTTGATTTATTGCAAGCGGATGTATTGATGCTGCCATCTTGTAATGGAGCCAAGAGAAGGTATTAACTAGTCTTTCATCTCGATAGTTATGTCAAAAAGATAATAAATTCTCAGATAGCTTCCTGATTTATGATATGATCGATGCCAATGATCGAACGAAATTTATGTTAAGTTACACAAATAGTGACATAGTAGTTTGTTCTACCAATGGAAGAATAAGTAATAAGTTAGAGTGCGTAGGAATGTGAGTGCATAACAGTGAACTTATTCATAAAATCTACGGTTAGATGATATTTATATAAACTTGTAAGAAATGCGTATAAATTACAAACACTTGCTTACACGAGTAAATGTGACACGAGGTGTTGCTGACAGGTTCTCGGCCCAATCGTAGTGATTTCCCTGTCTGATCAAATTCTGGTGTTTGGGCATTTGATAGGCTATTTGGCCAATACATTTTAGTCTTCACTTTTGCCATTTTACGCACACACACACACACACACACATATATATATACATATGTTTGTGTGTATGTATGTATATATATATATATATATATATATATATATGTATATATATATATATATATATATATATATATATATATATATATATATATACACACGGACACACACACACACACACACACATATATATATATATATACAGACACACACACGTATGTATGTATGTGTATATATATATATATATATATATATATATATATATATATATATATATATATATATGACATGTAGAAGTACAATAATATTGGGAAATGGTTAAAAAATCGCAAGTCTCCGTTAGTATTTGATGTTCCGTAGTATTTTCTCTTTTAAAGTGAGCACTAATATATATATATATATATATATATATATATATATATATATATATATATATATATATATATATATATATATATATATACATATACATATATATATATGTGTGTGTGTGTGTGTGTGTGTGTGTGTGTGTGTGTGTGTAATATCAAATTCCGATGAAAGTTTAAGGAGTAACCAAAAAAGGAGTCATAAGATAGCGGTTGACATTGCCCTTAAACCTTTGAGGATCAAACCTGACTCTAAAGCAAGAAACTGGAATAGGGTTACACAAGTGATATGCGCGAGAAATGAAACTGTCAAAAAGAATTTACGGTAACATCTAACCATTTCAGCGTTAAAATGAGATTTTGACGCTAATCTAGTATTCTGCTTAAATTAATAAAATCTAGGTACCATAGAGGAAAGTTCATCGAAACAATTGCCATAAAATTACTCATAGAAAACGCACAGGAAACTACATTATGGCGGTGGATTTTATCAAGGATCTCGAAATATATAGCAGAAGCACCAGATCATAAATAGCTGCAATATTCTATCATTAACGAAGGATAGATTTATAAGTATGAAACGTAGTTTTGGGTAGGAAAATGTGTCAACCAGTGACACACCAAATCAACATTCCTAGAAGCAGACCTACCAATTGATTCAATATAGTCATGTCAGCTAATACGCCAGCTCGAGAAGGTGCAATCAGAAACGCTCCTGCATCTTTGTATTGGCTATGCTCATGGAAGGTATGTACTCTCTTATGATTAATAGAAAACATTTCCTTCTTTTGGTGGATTACAGACATATGGTCAGTTGTGAGAGAAGAAAATACAAAAACACCTTCATATTTTCTGCTAAATTTGTGGATGTTACACTTAACACAGGCCGTGAAATAAAATCATAGATTTTGTGGAGAAAGCTTACCTTAGTTTTGTCATGAAATTGGTTGGTCAAGACAAGGCCTGTGCACGTCATATAGTGTGTAAGTATCTTTTTTGAAGAAAACTGGAGGTTTATCATATTCGAGCTAGTTTTAAGTGTGCCTTTCTACATAATAGCAATGTGTTTCCTTTTATACACATTGGTACTTCTGTAACACTAACGGAAAACTACTAATTCTTTCTGATATAGTGCTTACAAATATGCGGTATAAGGAGTAGAACTGGACAATATAAACTGGCCTGACAGTCTTTACATCGCTTCTTGGTCTACAAGGTGTTTAGACCAAGTATCCTTGCATTTTATATCTTTGAGACTGTGGAACAAAAAGTGACCATTGAAATCAAATGACAGAAAATATTTCAAAAGTTTAGAGAATATTATTTTAGACAGGCCGCTGGTTAATTCCAAGAATTAGCTTCCCCGTTGCATATAAGATTCGGCCGATGAAGCAGTTTGTGAAAGTCTTGTATCAGAATAGTGGTCTGTTTCAAATACTATTCAGAGAGTCTTTAGCCTTGTCTTGTCATAAAAAAAATTAGGCTAGCGTTTTTCTAGATGGCTATTACAGAACGAGCAGATTTTAGAGACCATGTCTGGCGTTGCAAAGGAAGCTTGGAATGCATTTTTTGAGGTTGTGTCTGTTTTCCTGCAAAATAGAGTGTCGTCGAGTTATGAAGAACTCGTGCAAACCATGATAAACAATTTTCGAGCACAGGGCTGCAATATGAATATGAACGTGCACTTCTTGCTCACTCATCTGGTCTATTTCTCTGAAATTCTCTAATCTATAGATTCTAGGTATCAATTGTGGTGGAACACAAACATTATGGCTGACTTATGCTGGTGTCTACAAAGGTCAATACTTGAGTAGCTGAAACAACAGTACTAAGGAAATATCTATCATAAGCTGTGTAAGTAAATATTTTGTGCAATATACTTGTTAAACATTATAAAATACTATTTGTTTTATGCTACTTTCTTATTTCAGTACTGCATTTAATGTCGGTATTCGCAGGTATGATTAAAAGAAAGAATTTCTATTTAACAAAAAGACTTCATATTACATTTCTGCAAGCATTTCAGTTCTCAGTCTCATCAAATTAGATAAGAAAAATTGTAAATGAGAGAGATGTCTAATATAGAGTACCTCTCTTATAGTAATTTCATTTATATAGAATTAAAAATATTGACCAGACTTTTTCTTAAGTGTTCCTGTAAAGTGTGGATGGATATATTTATTTTAGACAGAGCAAAATCTTTAGACTAAACAAATAAGTTAACCAACACTCCAAAGAAATAATAATAAAATAACAAAACATTAAAACATCAAGTAAATATAAACATTTTAACAAAATACGGATGTGCCATAAACATAATTAAATGTAACATTAATAGTAAACAACAAACACAAATTATACTAAGTAATCACTAATAAGTGATAAGTTAAAATTTTAAAAAAAAAGATATATATTATAGCTAAAAATAGCCGCTTTCGGATCCACAATATATATCTACTCAAAATCCTGGCAAGCATTTAAAATATGACTGTTACTGCCTAGACAATAACCTATAGAATAAGGCAGTAAACTGAAAATATGTGAATTTGATACGCATAGTGTCTCATTGATATAAAATATATGCACTAAAGATTGCGCTCAAGTAATAGACTGTCACCTCGCGATACTGGCCTCAGTGTCCAATACATATATATATATATATATATATATATATATATATATATATATATATATATATATATATATATATATATATATATATACTTTCTACTCACCGATAGCACGAGTCGTAGTTTCGTGCATAATTCAATCATCAAATGCTGAAGTGAAAGTGACCAATACATAACTCAATTTTGTTACATATGACGACTTATCGCAATCATGGGGCAGTTCACATTTTATATAGCGATTGCAAATAAAGAAAAAAAATTGAATGCAATATAAACAGAAAAATGAAAAGCACGCACGCCTTCACACAAATTACGTGCTTCAAGTTTTAAAGTTAGAATTACAATCAACATGAAACATGTATGAATATATATATATATATATATATATATATATATATATATATATATATATATATATATATATATATATATATATTAATTTACACGTATGGACATATCTTGATATTGGTGAGGAATTTATATATATATATATATATGTACAAAAGTAAATATTATATATATATTTCTTCACACACACACATTATATATATATATATATATATATATATATATATATATATATATAAATTCCTCACCAATATCAAGATATTTCCATACATGTAAATTAATATATATATATATATATATATATATATATATATATATATATATATATATATATATATATATATATTTATACATGTTTCATTAAATAATATAGATAAGTGTTGTCTATATATTTTTTGTAAGATCTTTTCATATCGTCTGATAAGCTTAATAACATTATCATTAAACAATGAAAGAAAATCACAATATTGATACATATTTTTAATCCAATCTAAGCTTTCGGCTTACATAAGCCATTATCAAAGATGACAATTACACAATATATTAAGCAATACACGAACAAGAAATTGATGATAATGCTGCCTAAATACACACAATATATATATATATATATATATATATATATATATATATATATATATATATATATATATATATATGCTCCTAGAAATATATGTTCTTGGAAATATATGCTCCCGTAAATCCGGTTGAGCTCTCGAAAGAACGTAGCTTTTGAAAACAGCGGCTCCAACTGCTATTAAGTATTACTCTTCAAGTACGAATTGTGTTCTCCGAGCCGCTGGCGTAATTCGTATTGGAAAAAAAATGTTAATATTCCTTTCCTTTCTGTCGAGCGATTATGGTCTTGTTGTAAGATATCTGATTGATGCTTAATCAGTCGGGTTTCGGTCCTAGCTTGTAGTAACCGGCGTCTAGCCACACTGGGGAGCTGTGATACTTCGAAACAATCTCTCTGTGGATGACCTCATCTCTCTCTCTCTCTCTCTCTCTCTCTCTCTCTCTCTCTCTCTCTCTCTCTCATATATATATATATATATATATATATATATATATATATATATATTGATGCATATGATAAACCACAAAAATATATTGATGTATCCACATATATAATTGTGTATTTGAGTAGCAATCACTCTGTTATAAATGTTTCGTTAAAAACGACTGACGGGGTACTTCGATTAAGCTTTTCATTTAGTATTTCTTGTGGTCATAAAACTATTTAGTTTCTGGGCACAAATGTTTTAAAACTGTTCGAACGTTCTCTATATCCGTGCGATTTCGGCTATTTTTCTTCGTTATTATCAAGAGTGATTTTAATTTGATATTTTCTACTAAATGTATGTTTTTTTATGTCTGAACTTATGCGATTGTTTTATTTTTCAAACACTGTCAGCACATTGTAGCCGTGTTCGTAGCTAATGCTAATGAATGTTGGCTTTTCCGTTTTTAATATTAGGGCTTCCATTATTTTTCATCTTTTTACATGTGTTCAAAGTCATGATTATTAACTGTAAATTCCCAATAATCTAAATTGTACAGATTTGTATACGTTTTTTTAAAATATAGTTGATGGATATTTGGTTTCCCTCTTGACGTATATTTTTTTTATGCAGGACTTTAGTATATGGTTTTAAAGTACCAGTACTCAAGTCCAATGTCACATCAAGAAATTTGATCACTTTAGCATTAGCGGTTTTAGTAATTTTAGTTCATGATCTTTGAAGAATTTAATCAGTTCCTTTCTCGATCGAGCTACGTTACTTGGACTTGCATAACAGAGAAGAATTACACCGTCATTTCTCTAAAGTCCTGTGTCCTAAATTTTGAATAAAAATCTTAATAGCCACATGCTTCCGCTGAATCAAATGGACCCAAATTTTGTGTTGTTTCTTTTAGTCCACAGAAACCAATTATGATATAGCATAGGTTTTTGTGCCCGTTATATAATTTTAATTTCATTTTTGCTAATAGGACACAATTGTGTAGCTAAACTGATATCGTACATTTGTAAATTTTCGATGATAGCCGAGTAAAAATGACTAATATCAAATTGGATGAACGTACACCCGTTCTTTGTTTATATATTATGGCTTCTGATGTATTATGACACTTGATAATACCTGAAGCATTTTTGTATATTTGCATGATCTTATGAGGATACATTTACAAATATTTCTAATGATACTTTTAGTTGAGTTAAATATTCTATATTGCGGATTGTTTTGGAAAAGAGTTTTGTGCTCATTTATAATGATGTATGCTTGTACATTTTTAAATTTGTCGATTCTATTTTCAATCATTAACTCAGTGGTTATATATATATATATATATATATATATATATATATATATATATATATATATATATATATATATATATATATATATATGGATATGCCTCTACCAGGGCGGCTAGCCAGTCTCTATTGCAGAAGCTAGCTCGGGCGCATTTGTGTTTATTTAACACCCACACATCCCACCTTTGGTTTATACTGCAAATATGCTTAGCAGACCTTAGTTACAATTTCTTGGAAAGAGCGTGTTACGAATTTAAACCAGCCAGCACGCGCAAGCCCTCGGCCACAATGACTGGTGACTTCGTGCTAGCAAAGCTATAGACAGCACTTAAGGGGTTTGTCTACCCAATACGTGGTATGGATTTCAGCCGAATACTGGGATTTTCACCCCGATTCCGATAACATCAGGAAGTCTCTTTCCTGACAAATTGACAATGTTGAGATTCGAAATGCGAACGTTCTAACCACTCGGCCAGGAGCCAATATATATATATATATATATATATATATATATATATATATATATATATATATATATGATAGATAGAAAGATAGATAGATATGCGTGTGTGTGATATTTTGTTGTCAACAGTGTACTAGAGTGTTTCATCGCACAAGTAAAGAGGGTGGGTTGTTGTAATACCTATGGCAGAGTGACAGTTGTCACGGGTGCTGAACAAAATCAGCTGTTATTCCATATGCATAAGTATATGTATAGCCCTCGCCAAATTAAAAATATCTTGAGTCACATATAATGTTTGTGGGGAAGCCGGGTAAATGTACCTGGTAACACGACTGAATGTCGTACATGTGACGTGTTGAAAATTAGCGCGAGCAACCAAATTTAAATGTGAAGGAACCGCAACTGATATTTCTTGCTCAACAGTTAGCGGTTGATATTCACTGCATATTCACACTGCCAGCACCGAATAGTTCCGTAGAAACGACACTGCTTGAGGGAGAATGGAAACCACAAACCAAAATAGATAATTGCACAAAATCATATCATACTACAAAGATCCTGCTGCTCAAATCTCTCATTTGATGTAGGTACAGGATAATCTATAGTGTTCCTTATTCGCTGACTAACTAGGTTACGAATATTAATCCTAATGCATTAGTTACTGTATTTAAGAATAAGAATTCATCTTATTTGAAATTTGTCATACGAGTAGACCGCGTGTGTCTGACGAGCCATTACACCAGGAATGTGATTTACAAACAGGTTGGTATGATGTAGTTCTGAGGGAAATATACTGTTAGAGTTCGCAAGGACCACGAGTAAATCTAAATTATCTCTTGGGAACTGCGAAATATAGCTGACTATTTTAACTCTTTCATTTTGACATGGTTTTCGGTGGTCATAATTTATCTCAGTAAGGTAACACGATCCTTAACTTTGAGCGGGCGATACGAAACTGTTTCGAAGATCACTCGGCTGATTTTCAAAACAATTTTCCTGATTATCAAAATACCACCATGAAAGTTGAATACTTTATTAGACTTTTTTTATGCATGTTAATGGTCCAAAGCATAGTGTATTGGGAAAATGAATCTAGTTCTAGATTAATAAAAGGGTTTTAGAGAAGCGCAGAATAAACAGTGAGCTCATAGGAGGAAATCACAAATCTTAAGATGACAACTTGTCAACAACAGTTGGATAAAATCGGTGATAATTCCTGAGAGAGGGCTTACATCCAATTATCCCGAAAGTCTGAGAGCCGTCATTTCTAACAATGGATACTTATTAAATATTGAACGTTGTTCATATGTGTCTAAAGATTTGTCTTGTATTTACCTCTGAATATAGCTCGAGGATTATATTTTGTCATTCATATATATATATATATATATATATATATATATATATGCTGATATTTACTATATTCAGCTCGACATCTATTGCAGGAGCAGTCATAGAAATTAATACTTTCTCATAAGATCCGTTTGATTTTTCAGTGTTGTAATATATATATATATATATATATATATATATATATATATATATATATATAAATAGTAGCTACCAACGCTATTACCGCACCGCACTTCAAACGCACAGCCCCTCGTTAACGACTTGAGCCCTCTGGCTATCGGCGTTTGTATACATACGTATATAATACGTTAAAATGTCCCTTTCTCTGCTGTGCGCCGATAGCTTAGGGGTAGAATCTCAGACTGATGCCAAATCTTTTGTGGTTCGACCCCGGCTTGAAGCAATCGAATGTCTATCCACACTGATGAGCTCTTATACAGCGAAACTGACTTCTATTTTGATGTCTCTCATGTCTATCTCCCTCTTTCTCTCATTCTCTCTGTCTCTCTCTCTCTCATATATATATATATATATATATAATGTCAAATGCGTAACTGGAAAGGAATATCTAAGTATGACTTTTTATATAAAATATTAAATTGATAAATCAAACTACTTTGAATATACGCTCTTTAGCGTTAGATGCCGTCGACAGTTATGTTCTGTTTTAGACCATTGCGCAGTTTCAGGACTTTCAAATATCATACTATCATTACCAAATCGACCACATCAGAGCTGATTATTTATTGTATTGAAAATACAATTACGGTACAAGGCCAAATAGGGGAGGGGTGGAGGCTGGTCGTCACTATCTTATACCTAGCTAATCTGATTCACGAGCCATTCACACATTACAATTTCCACATTCACCATAAGAACTCGTCTCCCGCCAATCAATCCTCCATCCACCATAATATCCTCTCAAAGGGAAACTACAAAACGTGCCCCAAGCCTTAAAAATTTAATGATAATAAATTATTATATATAAAAATCTAATAACGAAGAATGAGCGGGGAGGGAGATGAACCCAATAATAAACTAAAAATCAACACAAAGTGAACTAAACATAACTGATGTTAGTATAGCACGTCCAAACCTCAAAAAGAAGAGGCCGCTGTATTCTGCCCATTGGACAAAATCAAAAAGCTCTCTCCCTAAGGGAGTGGGAGACGGATAAAATATTATACGAGCATGGGAAAATATAAAACTGAACCAGTCGAGATAGGGGGGGAAACAAACTGGGGAGGTTGGGAATCTCAACCTGGATCATAACCAAAGAGGCAGCCAGGGACAGGCCAGGAACAACACTTACTCATATTAACTAGGTTCACAAAAGATTGTCTAACCTAACCAAGGGGAGGGCTCCACAGGAAACCACACCGATGTGACGTAGGTTGACCTCAAAGAGAAAATCAAGGCTAGCCCCGTTCAAACGAACCAAGCTCGTCTCAGTCACCCAGCTTTCGCATGCAATCTTTTACTATCAGTTCTGATCTTCATCTTGAGTTGATGCTCAAAGAATCGGATCAGATCCTGATGAGAAAGACGGTTGCCTCGCAACACTTCTTCCTGTCGCGTCGTCCAAATCACCATTCGGGCTGTGGCCAGCAGCGTCAGAAACACCATTCGTTTCTCTCCAGAATACGGGACGGCACATTGTCACACGCGTATGAGCGATCAATGAGCACGAGCATTTCGGGAGTGAGGCGAGCCGTCAATTCGGCGACATGTTCCCATAAGGGGCGGACCCGGGGACAATGGTAGAAGCCGTTCCGAAGCAGTTTCTTCCAGACCAAGGCCGAAGCGTTCACAGTCTGGCAATCCCGCCAAGCCTCATATGAAGACCTTGTCATTGAGAGGCAGCCGATTCCAAGCCAGTCCCCAGGTAAGCGAAAACTCAGGGTTGCTGAGATAATCCGCCGCTATCGCACAAGACCAGTAAGAGAGAAACTCCACCTCCGACAAGCCGAGCAGGGAATCCTCCGCGACCCCATCCACTAGATGATAGAAGACCTTCCGAGGCTGTGAAAGGTCACTGGGCAGAGGAACGGCCGACCGACACTCGCGAAGGAAATCTGATTAAACCCGTGGTTTACGATAGCGCTCAACCCGCGAGATGGGGAGACTGATAGTATGGCAAGGGAACGCGTCCCTAAAAATCCCCGCCATAATCGAATCTCCTGTCAATGCGCAGCGTAGGAAAGCCAACCTCGAGACGAGTTTGTGACTCTCCAATTGTGGCATTCGCAGCCCCCCATGACACGGACGTTGTGCACGACTCGTCTGTCTAGCCGATAACCACGCCCCCTCTATAAAATGGGGGATAGCGAGTGCTCTAGCGGCTTCCTATGGTCGTCACAGAGAGGAAGTACGGACAATTAATAAAGGACAAGAAGGAAAACTTAAGTGGCACACGCCACGCCCTGCCCTTCAAGGACAACCTCCGTTGTCACCAAGTCTGACCGACAGCGTCGTCCTTTGCTCGCACTTCAGACCATTTTTTCTCCAGCTGGAGGTCATGTGCAAACCACACGCCAAGAATGCGGACAGGACCGTCCGTCATACAGGAAGGGCCCCGGAATATCGACCCCCTTCCAGGCACCTAACCGCAAGCCGGACGACTTGTCGCGGTTAATCTTGGCTCCTGTCACATTTTCGTACCGATCAAACGCCTTCAGTACCGCCTCAATGTCGCTGCGGCGCGACACGAAAGCAGATACGTCATCCCTTCACTGCACAAGTCTACTGAGGACCCAACAGAGACTCGGCAACTGACTGCAAACGCTCCTGCAGGAACTTGGCGAAAATCTTTAACTCTGTATTTAGCAGAGTTATGGGCCTATAATCATCTAAATCCCGCCCAACACCCTTGCCCTTTTTCAACAGCGTGATCACACCCCTGGTGAACCGGTCGGGGATGGACCCCGACCGGAAACAGGTGTTGAACACCACAGTCAGAATCGGTACAAAGATGTCCGACAGTCTCAAGTACAATTCGTAAGGCAAACCATCCAGACCGGGCAACTTGCCGCTGTCAACAATCTTCAATGCCGCGTAGACTTCACCCTCCATGATCTCTCCCTCGCAGTTAGCCGCTTCAGTCGGCGAAAACCGAGGAAAGTGAGCCAAATAGCTGCGAAACTCCTCCACTGAGACCAGGCTTCTTGGTGAACCGGCTTTCGAAATGCCGCCGAAACGCCTCGCGCATGTCGTCAGTGGCCTGAAGAGTACGCCCCTCCGGGATATTGACCTCACGAATGTAACGATCGGAACATCGACGGACCTCTTCCTTGCGCAAATCTCCGCCCAGGTTCACAGCTTCTGAAGACATCTTGCTTAACCTATGTCCAATTACTTAGCCCATGTAGCGTTCGCTATTCGAACGCTCCAGGGCCTCCTTAGCTACGGCTATCTCTCGGTGATCGCCACCAGCCACCGCCCGGGAAAAATTAATCGTCTTCACCTTCTCAGCTCTATCTAGGGCGAGCCGTTTGCTGAAATCAGTGGTGAACGACTTAATTCTATCCTTAAGTCTCTCCCCCCACTTATTGCCGATAACCGCCCCAACTAGCTCCCGCTGCACTACACTAATAAGCTGTCTTACCCCGATCCTTCAAGCCCTTCGCATTCAGAGTGGCTAACTTGATTGACATCATTTAAATCTGAGAAAGGGCAAAAATAAAAATTTAGCCAATTCACATACGGGCCGGAAATCTGCGGCGGAAAGGACCCCGACGGATTGTCCGAGGCTTCCCGTTCATAACTCTGTCGTTTCCGACTATCCTGGACAATCCCGCCAACGTCCGTAGGGTAATTTATATAACGATTGGTGGAAAATTACCGGCATCCTCCCTGCACAAAAAAATTGTAATTTTTTAAAATCTGGAGTGCCCATCGTGGCCATCCTTATTTTGGGGTAAGCATCCTTAGCTTCGGAAACATGAGTCCATAATTTGAGATGTTTTCCAGTGTCCCTAATCAGTGTAATAACCCCCGAAGCACCAGGGAAGTTGTTAGGGTCCTATACCGATTTCCCATCGATAGAGGAAATTTTGAACAGGGAACCTAGGAGGGATCTTTTGTGCGATGAGAGGTTCCGCTCCAGTACCCACCCTGTTTACCTTACAAATCTCGTCTATTTTGAGTATCAGCTTCTTTTCCTTTTTCTTCTCTTTACCTCGGTGTGGCGGAGTTGAAGTGGACGGGAGGGTAGGTCTAGAAGTGGAGGGTAGGTCTAGAAGTGGAGGGATGGGGAGGTGACGAGTCGGAAGGTATGGGAGTGGGTGCGTGTGGAGATGTGGGAGTGGTGGGAGGGAGTGGAACACGAGAGTGCGAAGGGGGAGGCTCCTAGAGCAGATTCACTATTATTTTCTGGCGAATCAGGGACGGATAGGGACCTGGTTTTTTCCATGCCACTCTTCGACCAGTGTCTGTTTTTTTCACAGATATTTCCTCTTTCTACTCTTCTTCCCTGTTTCTCTTCAAGGCGGGTGTTGGAGGCAATTCCTCCACCTCCATATCATTGTCAGGCTTTTGCTGTCTCTGCTGTGTAGTTGGTTGCTTTGTTTGTGGGCTATTTGTCTGCTGCTTTTTCTATTGTTGCTTCTGCTGTGGTGGCTTCTGTTGAAGCCGTTCCTCGGTTGCTCCTCCGGCTGAATCCTTGCTGGCTGTTGCTGTTTGAGTGAGACTTCCGTCTTGGGTGACGGGGGGTCAGCCTTATTCACCACATCCTTCCAACCATCCCCAGGGTCTTTGCCGGGTTCTGTCGCAGTAGTTGCTGTTGTTACTGATGTTGGTTGTGACGTCACTTTCTTTCCGGGGCATGCCTTGGCCATGTTCCCCGACACCCCACACGACCAGCAGTAGAGTTTACGGCCCTCCACTACAACCAAAATCCTTCTCCCGCTGCAGATTAGTATGTTAGGGATGTCTATAAAATTCTGGCGTGTCAATGTAATTTCAAGTAAGACATCCCCCGTCGCAATTCCTGCCTTGAATATCACTCGTCTTACTTTTTCTACCTTGCCATATTGAGCAGAAAAGCACACAGTCTGTCTTCTAATATGTCTATGGGCACCCCATGAACTGTTACCGTAGTTCTTCGGGTGCCAATATACTCGGTTTGAAGATGAAGTGTTTTCGTAATCAACAGATTCCCGGACAACTCTTTAGGTTCTTGCTGTGTTTTCATTAGTATGTCCCACAAAGCCCTCGAACGTCTTGCCAAAATTTTTGGTACGATCGTCAAGTCCTTTAATTCTTCCTCCATAGTTTCCCTGCTAACACCGATCAAATTCCGACTTTTTATGTCGGATGTTAGCAGAGAAATTGCCCTTGTATTCACTTCATCAAACGCTTCTTGAATAGTAAGGAGCTCATTCCCTTTACTCCTTATATTTCTTGTATAAATCTGCGTAGAATGCAGGATCTTTTTGGGGTCTGGTTTCTGTCCAGGTCGATGGTACATTTTCACCTATCACCAATGGTTGAGTTTCGGTTGTTTGTGTAGTTAAATCCGCCATAATAGTGCAGTATATGCAGTAGATGCACTATTACGACAAAACGACAGTTTTTTTTTCTTTTTCAGTATTTTTGAAAAAATAAATTTCCAAATTAACAAGACTTAAATAATTTAAACATAAAGAATTCAAAGAAAGAAAACCGGATTAGATTCCGGGGTGAAAAACAAAAAAAAAACGGAATTAATAAACTTAAACTTGGCTTGCCAAAGACCAGACGAACGAAATAAATAAAAATGAATAAAATTAAAAGGGGAGGGGGTTAAATACAAAAGGAAAAGGCAGTAAAACTTAAATTTTGCAAATATACAAAGGAAAACAAAATGAAAATCAAATGCAAAAAGGGTTAAAAAATTAAGTAAAATATAAATAAAAGACTTAACGTTCGATTCGTTTGAAGATCATTCGCTGGACTAAAAACAACCAAAGACTTCCGGTAACATAAAAAGTCTGTAGGATCAGAGCTGATCAGTTTCTGATGCGCTCCATATTAAATTAACATCATATGACTTATATTAGGCAAGCCACAAACCCCTATCACGCATTTGAATGGAAGTTGACCAACAGCCAATCACAATGGTGTGAACTCTATTTAAGTTATTTACGTTTTTTTTTTATGTTGATAACATATCATCGGATACTCGGAAGGTAATTATATGTTTTCCGTTTATTTTCCCTTTTCCTCCCCTTCTTTTTTCTCATCCCCCATCAAGTTTCTTCTCGCCAGCTAATAATTACTGTTATTATTATTTTTTAAATTAACCATAAAATAATTAAAAAAAAATACATTGTTTTTACGATTAAAATAAATAAATTATGACTTAAAATAAATAAATTATGACTTATGACTTACAACGAAAATAAATATATGAATAAATGTCGTTTAAACATGTTGAACGAATAAACTTAGACAATTCATTTAAATCTATCGATTAACGTGGTAAATTAACGTATGAGATTAACAATTAAAATTAAATTACCTTTTTTTGATCTTTACGAAAAAACAAAAACAAACTTTGACGGAAAGAGGAGAGAGCAATATCGCTAAGTCGTTTAAAAAAGAATTAGTCACAATTAATTATAATTCACATATATTCCATTAGTTAGTGACAGGAAAAAAGAAAAAGAGATAAAATGGAAGTCAAAGACTTCTATTTAGCAATAAAAAACGAAAATGGGGGGAAAGACTATCGAAAAATAGACCCCTTTTGAACAAGACGCCGTTGTGCATTTATTCTCGATGCTAAAATACCGTAACAGGTAATATGCGATATAACTAGGTATGTCCAATTTTGACCTTTTTAGCGTTTTTTTTTAGTTGTTTTTTTGTCAGTGGAAAGACACATTAATTTCGAAATTCTTGTAAAAATTAACTACTTGTTGGATTTTAATGAAAACTTCAGAACTTATTCAGAAATGAATGAACTTATTTTAGAAATGTTTGTCTCTTTGAAAGTCATGGTATAAATATTTTTTTTTATATCTGTTACCCCCCTCGAACTTAATTTTATGAAAACACAAAAAAAAATTTATTTGCAACCTGAATTTTCTTTTTTAATTAAATGCACAAAACTCTGAAAAATCTGAATCATCGATTTTTTTTGTTAAAAAAATGTCCGAAATTGTCCAAACTTTTACCTCAATTGTAAAAATACAAAACCCAATAAAACTAAGACAATATTTAATTAAGAAAGTTTTTAATGGCTTTTCTGAATAATATATACGAAGGTAATTATTATCTGAAAGAAAAAAATTTTTTTGATGAACAATAAATTTTTACATTAATTTTCTTTTTTTTTTCAATTTTAAATACACAATATGACAAAAGGTTGTTATATATTTATACATTAAGTTCTTTCTGCAACCTTATGGAAATGATATATTATGTTCTCTACTTTTTAAAGATCATAAATTTGAAAGCTTATTAAACTCTGACAACCATAATTATTTTAAAAATAATTTTTAATATTCCAAAATTGTATTTAAAATCGTCTACAACGAAAGTACGGATGCACATTGTTGAAATAATGTCACATGAGTAGTTTCCTTTGATAGAAGCAAGTTTTTTTTTTACTTCAGAAATGGCTTTGCTTCGTTCAGTAACAAGAAAACAACGCTTGTCAAGTTTTCTGAATATCGTCGTATTATTTTCAATTTTTTTCTTTTTCTATTCAAATATAATCGAATAGTGGGATAAAAGAAAATATCGACTATTTACAATTACAAAAAAAAAAAACGCCCTTGGAAGTCCACCCAAATTTTCAAGTTTGAAATCGAATGCATAAATTCATTGTACATTACTTTGGAATTATTATCCACACGACAAATTATCAATTAAAACGATTTTTGGAGTTTAAATTTTCTGGAGTTAGCTCGCTACTACTCAAACTAAAAAATACTTGTCGAGTCAAAACAAAACCAACATAGCTGCTATTAGCATGTTAATTTTATTAATAAATAAAATAAAACTCATATTACTGCCATATAATTATTAATAAATAGAAAAAAATCTGCCTTAATAAAAAAGAAATAAAATCTCATTTCATTAAGTTAACCCGTTTCAATTAATGGTGTTTCATGTAATTTTTATATTCTCAGAAAAATATTTCATGACTGAAATAATAAACCTCAATTTAAAAAAATGTATTTTTTTTACTGTTTTATTTTTACTTGTAAAATTTGATTTTCTTTCATAATTTAAATGTTATTTTCAGTGCAGAATTCTTCCTCAAACGTAAGATAAAAAAAAAAAAAATTGAAAGTGAATTTTTAAAAAAAAAATCTACTAACCAGATTCACTTAAAATTAGAACGAATTATATCACTTTGGCGCTACCGTACAATAAATTTCAGTACCGTAAGTTGTGAATATATTGACGTACATCAATCAACACCTGTCAAAATAGAACACCCTGGTGGGAAATATCTCTCTTAAAAAATTTTCTGCTAAAAATGTAAGTAATGTTTCTTTCAAATTACATTAAGTATACTTTAATCATTCTAAATTTCCTAAGATAACAAAAGAAAAAGGTGTAATTGATTTTTCATGATTTTTTAACTAACAAACTATGATCTTTCCGACAGAAATGTATAAGTTCGATTTTACGAAATTTTTTGACTCGAAAAAAAACAAGATTTTTAATAAAATTTTTAACATTTATAGGAAGGATTAAAAAATCTGAAAAAATATTCAGAAAATACTTTGGTCTTTCCTCTTTAATAACAACATAAATATTTAAACGTTAAAAATTGTTTTATCAATTTGGGGACCTTTTGTCGTCAAGGTATACCACTTTTTAGCGAAATATTGGACATACCTAGATATAACCCTTTCAACAT
Organism: Acanthosepion esculentum; assembly: GCA_964036315.1. Classification (NCBI taxonomy): domain Eukaryota; kingdom Metazoa; phylum Mollusca; class Cephalopoda; order Sepiida; family Sepiidae; genus Acanthosepion; species Acanthosepion esculentum. Next base: position 93,868,509 of record OZ038491.1, read on the forward strand.
TAAGCAACAATAGGAAAAAATGAATAAATAAAACAATGATAATGAATAAAGATAGAATATATTAGATAGATAAATACATAAGTTACAATTGAGAATTATACAAAAAAAACCCCAAAAAGGGCGCTTTCATTTATTCTGTCCTTCCCTCTTCCCTCGGAAGAAAATTGAGGATGTTCGTATATATTATAGACATCGGCTAGTTAAAGAACCGTATATATATATATATATATATATATATATATATATATATATATATATATATATATATATATATATATATATATATATGAAATAAAATATTTACGACTATACATATTTACAAACCAAATACGGCATTTATAATTAGTTGTGACATATCTTTATACTATTTCCATTTAAATAATATACAATTTAAGATATTCAAAATTACACTATGCGTAAAATAAAGAATTTACAAAAAAAAACCTTGTTTTCATCTATCTCGAACTTATACTTTTTTCCCTGATTGCTTGTCCATGCACTGGCTCGTTTTAGCCATAACCATTTAGCTGTTCTTTCTGCTGTGTCAGTAATGGTTCGGATAGGCTTTCGTTTTTTTCTTCCCACTATCCCAATAACGATGGTTTTATTAATAACTTCTATGTCTTTTAATATTTGATCATGGCGCCATCTATACCTACCATCATCCAGCGCTGATTTGTAGCTACTAAGTATGTGCTTTAAAGAACCTATTTGACCGCATAAGGGGCATAAGGGCGATTCCGATTTACTATGTTAACTAGACTTGTGAGAAGGTCGTAAACTGATCGGATTAAAAAGTCCATGCCCATTTCATTACGCCATAGTTCAGAGCATCTGACGTTCCTTGAATCATTTTTTCCAGGCTCCTTGTTGTTTAACCCGACCATCTTTCCTACTCTCATTTCCTCTTCCTCTGCGCGAATTTCGTCCCGTAAGAGTCGTTGTTTTCTTTGTCTACTGCTTTGTCAATTCTAACTGAGGGAAGAAACAAGCTCTACACGACCATTGGTAACATTATCAAGTACCACTTTTTTACAGAGACGCTCTTCTGCCAATTTCAACTCCTTTACGCCGTTCTATTTACTCTCAGTGTAGACTTCAATATTTGCTTCTGCCACTTTTGGATCATTGGAGAACTTATATTGTAATACTGTTCGCACGTTAGCGACTTTGTATTCTTCTTCAATCTTTTAAAACGGAAGTTGGAGAGTACTGGAATTACCGTAAAGAGCAGCGCTGCTGAGACGCTTTAGTAGACCTAGGCATCTCCGTAAACGAGCGTTAATACTTTTTTCTATCTGTTCTACGAAAGAAGTAGTGAACTCATAGATGGACAACGGCCACAATATATTGGGAAGAATAACTTGCTGATAAATCCATGCCTTATATCGACCGGGTAAGCCAGACTTGTCTACTTTATCTAACCATACTT